>VXBL01009865.1:297158-339724 GCA_013400195.1 Aramus guarauna
TCCCGCGGTTCTGAATGCCACCGCACCTCCGATTTTATTTCTTACTGTTCCGGGGAATAGGTGTGTTTCGGCTGGCCTGAGGAGCGCAGGATAGGAGCGAGGCGTCGTGTTCACAAAACGTACGCTCGCATATATATCTGCCTGCCGCGTTGTGCAGCGTAGGACATCTTTTGGATCAAGTAGGGGCTTCCTTACTTTGAAAGAAAAATAGAGAAGAGGACCAAGGGAAATAAACACTTTTTGTAATAAAAAAAAAAAGGGACAAATGCCTTCAGAGTGCTATTTGTGGCTAATACTTCCAGTATTGCCGTGTCTCTAATTAGCGGCAGAGATCCACCCACGTTGAATAGCAGAAGGTAGGGAGGGAACATGTTACTTCTCACGGTGAGGTATTGACTGGGCTCCATTTAACTCTGTCGTTTGGCGTGCAGGATAAGCGTGTGTGTGTGCGCAGTCATGTCTCCAAAGCAGTACATGCAGAGATCACAAGGAAGGTGCCAAAGGCTGCAAGCAGGTAGAGATGCCGGCGAGAAATACGCGACATCTGAATTTATTGCCTGGTGGCAAGCAGAGGACGGAAAAGATCAATGCCCCCTTCAATACCGTGGTCCCGAGAGGGCTCCCCCCACTCCCATCTCTCCCCCCTCCTCCCCCCAGTCTCCAAATTGCTGCCTGATGGCGGGAAAGGGGGAGTGAAAAAGCCCTTCAAGCGTGGAATCCAAAATCCATCCTTCCTCCAGCTCCTCTCTTCCCCCAGCAGCTCGAACCCCCCATGTCTGCTCCTGCCCTCCCAGCTTTCTCCCGAGTCTCCCCTCCCGGAGGTTTTCCCGGGGCCGTCATTGCCAGACCTGCCTTCTCCGTTCTCCGTGTGTCCCCCCCGCCGCACACACCTCCTCCTGCCCCGGGCCCCTTCGCCCGCCACGGGGGTAATTAACCAAATCCCAGGCATTTCTCCTGAATCCCGGTCACCGACGCTGCTGCTGGGATCCTCCCGCACCAGGCTGCTCAGGAAAGTTTCCGTGCAGTCAGACCCCCTTCCCTTCCTGGGTATAGAGGATTACCTAGGTAAGTGCGTTTCAAAACCTCTGTCAGATTTTTGATCCTTAAAAAAAAAAAACCCCAAACCCCCAACAACCCAAAACCTTGGGGAAATAAACCCCAGAACCACCCCAGGAAGTCCTGAGGGATTAACTGGCTGTGGGAATAGCTCACCCGGTGAGCATCACCTCGCCGTGCCAGTTAAATGATAGCGCTCTGCAGAAGAGATTTATGTGCCCATCAGCAGAGTATTTCCCGGGTTTAAGAGCACTCTATATTCCCTCTGTGCCGACGGGGGTGGGAGATGGTAGGACACAGGATGAGGGCAGCGGAGTTGTTTAGATCACAGTCACTGTGATGGATGGCAGTAAACCGGTGCCTGAGCAGTAAAACTGACACAGGTCGGACCGGGTGGCGTTTCCACACTCAGCAGAAGGCGGGACACGGACACACACACACACACACACACACACACACACACTTTGCATACAAACATCAAATAAATCAATGCAATTAATGTAGGCTTAATGGGCGATTGCAACAAGCGAGCGTGAGGTATGCTTAGCAGAGAAGATTCCCATTAGCCTTCCCGGTTCATTTCCAGCCTTCCGCACTCCCCGACCGGAGGATCCCCTCTGCTCACGTTGGGCTGGATGACTCAGAAAATAATAGGAATGCCAGGCAGCAGCCTGGCGGATTTTTGCTTTGCTGTGGTTGGTTCTTCTGCTTTTTGTACAAAAGACCGGCAGTGTGTAAATACCTCCCAAGCCTCGCGGCCCATTCCCGAGGGAACGGTCCCAAACAACCCTCTGCCCTTCATCTGGGTGTCCAGCCTCCCTGCCCGTCTGTGTCTGGCTGCACTGCCAAGGATTACCTCCACCTCCTCCGCTACCTTCATCTCCCAAAGCCGTGTGGCTTTGGGACTCCCTTTTGGCCGGGAGTTCATTTCCCAATT
Source organism: Aramus guarauna (assembly GCA_013400195.1). Lineage (NCBI taxonomy): Eukaryota > Metazoa > Chordata > Aves > Gruiformes > Aramidae > Aramus > Aramus guarauna. The sequence goes on from VXBL01009865.1 coordinate 299,152, forward strand.
TCAGATATTGGCAGTGGCAGGCGGACACCCGGGGAGGGGGCTCTGGCAGAGGAAACGCCTTTAAAGATGCATGTCCACCTCCAGCCCGCCCGGCCATCCGCCCGGCCTTAACCCTACACGGTTCCTTCGAGTTGTGCGTGTCCCCGGGGCGAGGTTCCACGGGGAAGAGGGATGGGAAGGGGAGAGGCCGGGGGGGGGGGACGGGACCGGGGGGGGGCCGCGCCGCCGCCCGCAGCAGCAGCAGCAGGAGGGGCTCCGGGCGGAGCGAGCTCCTGCAGCCGGGCAGCAGCTCCGGACCCGGCCGAGGGCTGCCGGGACCCCCCGGCTCTCCCCAGCCTCCGCAGGAGAGGGCAGCTGGCTGCTTCCACCGCCGCTTTGCAGGGGAAGGAGAACCGGCACCTCCCGGGGAGCGGGCGCCCGCTCCGCCCCAGCCCAGCCCAGCCCCGGCTGGTCACGGCTGCCCGCGGCGGGGAGCGGGACTCGACCCGAAAGAGTTAATGGGGGGTTGCGGGGTGCTCCGAGCATGAGTCCTGTGTGCGCCTCACAGATGCACCAGCCAATCCCAGGCAACAGAAGCATGAACTATATGTAGCATGGTGCAAAAAGCGAGGTAAAGAAAATAGGGTGTAAAGTGTCACAGTATATGGGAAGACAGGAGACCTGCTTTCTTGGGCTGCGATTTCTGTGCTACTTAGAGACCATCATGCATTTGAAAAGGTAAGGTCTTTGTTACCAGCAATCTGTACTGTGGTTCCCTTCCGAATTCAAGTGCATTTTCTGTGTGCCTTTCATTAAGCGTTAAATTGTGTAGGGCAGAGTGGGAAGAAAGTGGAGTATGCTAAGATTTACTGCTGGGGAATTTTTTTGAAAGAGGACATCCGTTTCAAGTTGTGATGATTTCTTTTAGAGATTAAGCAAGCGTATGCATGTGAAGTGAAGTGAATTCATGACTGGCAGAAAAATGTAATGCGTGTGATAAGTGAAGGATGTTCTGTTGGTAGCATCAAAATCAGTCATGGATCTATATCAAATGAAGGCCAATGTGAGATAGACCTGATTTTGAAAAAATATATCTAAAGTAATTCAGAGACGTGTATCTGACAAGCAAGTCCGACAAAAGAAACAAAAATAACTTCTTTCCTAGAAAACTCCACATCTAACTTTATTTAAATATGGCATCACAAAAGAATGTTATAAAAAGAAGTGAAGTCAAAACCTTACAGAGCCTGTATTTTCAAAGATGAGTGACTCTGACACATTAAGTATACGGAGATAAAGCTAGAGTGGCCCTACTTGCCTTTACAAGATATATGAAATAACTTCGGAGGGGCAATCCATTTAGATACCAGCCTTTACAGACTGCTGTCAATGCTCAACTCCAGCTGCGCAGGGAGTCACTCATTTTAAATAGGTGCTCTATCAGCCTCACCATAAGACCTAGCTTTGAGAACAGAAACGTTTGACTCGTATCTCTTCCTCTCCGTATCTAAGCGTAGCAACAGAACTGGAGTCTTAGATGCTGTTGCAGTGCTAATTATCAGAGTTCCGTAAAGAAACTACCTACAAATTCCTGCCTTCAAGCATTTTTTTTTTTTCTTCTCTAAATCATGTACATAATTTAAGCAGAGGAGGAAAAAAAAAAAAAAAAAAAGATCTGTTATATTTTCAGTAAGCTGATCCACCTCCAGTGAGAGCTAACCTCCCCAACAGACGCTGAGTTCACCAGAGTTGCTGTGTTTGGGGTGCTTGTTCATGAAACGCTGAAACACTGTGAGTGAAAACGTTAACTAGGAAACACGAAAACAAGCAGCTGAACGTTTTACAGATCTCACTGCAGAAGGCAGCATTTGTACAACAAGCCAACAAAACAACTTGAGGATCTTTGAGTGATGTAATCAGCCCGTCTCATCCTTTCCCATTTTTTCTACTACTGCCTGAATGCTTTTGTGAAGAACTGATTACGGAAGTCTACTCATTGTTTACACCAACGTGTGTCTGAAAAGTTATTTCTTTAGTCACATAGATTGCAATGACTTTTCACTCCTCTCAGTCCCAGGTAGAGACAATGATTTATGGGACTAAAATAGTTCTGCTTCATTTGGATTAATTTGAAATTGAGTAATCATATCTGGCTATGGTCAGTCTAAGAAATTTTTTGCTTGAGATTTCAAGAGAAAAATACAACACCTATTGAAAAACAAACAAACAAACAAACAAAAACAAAACAAAAAAACCCCACCTCTTTTTTACCAGCAAGTTTGCTTCTTCAGCAATTTTTGAAAATGTAAATGGAAGTTTGGAAGATCTACCAATCTACCTAAGTTTTTGCTTTGAAGTAAAAGGGAGTGGTGGGGAGAATTAGATGATTATTTCTGGAAACATTGTTTTCTAGCTGTCACGTATGCCTAGTGCAGCCCTTTCTTATTCCTCCCAAAGCTTCGTCTCTCCTCAAGATCAGAAGGAGACATTTAATTTGTTTTCTCTCTTGAAACACTAGTAATCTCATATGGGAGTAAAATCACCAGAAATATATTTTGACAACTGGAGCCAAAATACTCTTTCAGAAAGGTTGCATTAAAGAAAACTGTCCTGTTAGACTGCTGCAGGTAGTAAGTTACAGCTAGTCATTTTGTGGGGAAGTTATCTTACTCCTCTTCTTGATCTCATCCTACACCATCATACGAGAGAACATTTTTTAAAATAAGACTGCAACCACAATCTCTTCGTAGCATTGTTTTCCTGTCGTTCAATATGTCTGCTGTTCGGTGAGGGCCTGATCTTGCACAATTAAAGGAGATCAGAGCATTGCTATTAACTTCACTGAAAGCAAGATCAATTTCCAAGATAATAATTTGGAACCAAAATGAACTTCAGTTTTAGGGAAAAAAAAAAGCGAACCTCATGAAGTTACATGCTGCATACAGAGCAGTGTAAGGCTTTGCATGTCTTGAGTCAAAGAGCATTAAAATACAAAAGAACTGAAGGTTTTTTAACCTGCTCTTGTGTTGGTTTAGATCTCAGTACTCTATCCTCATTGATAAATCAACATTTTTCTATATGAAGTTGAGGAACATTAAGAGAGCTCCATTTTCTGAAGGGCCCCACTGAGCTGCAGGCGTTCAGTACCTTGCGACTCAAGTCATCGTACCGCTGAAAACTATAATGTGAATGATTTGGTCTCCTGGCTCTGACATTAATCATTTATATGTACCACGGTAAGTGTGCGTACATAAACACAGTTTGTCCATACATATGCATACATAGATATAAATATGTATGATACACACTGGAGAGATGCACCCATTCATCCCTCCACACACACGGTCTGTGGAATTTCTCCTTTGCCTGGGCTCATACCATGGGGTGGGTTATTTAGCACCGTCTTTTCCCTGTCTCCCATTGAAAGTCCCCACTGGGTCTGCGTGCCACAAAACAACGCGCTGACAGGAGGAACGAAGGACACTCTGCCATGTCAAAGCTTTTCGTGTTTGACTAATGAGCCTCTCACAAAGGCCACAGATTTTGTTCCACCTTCAAAAGAAGATTGACCAGGCAATATAGACTGTTAGCTAAATTAAGACTGTTAAACTGTAGTGGTTTCTCTTATAATGAGGTGAGATCCTAATGCTCGTCACTCAGATACCTTTGCTGTAGCAGTCACATTAATGGTGATTAGAAAATTCTGCTAATTTGCAGTAACACCTTCACTGCCACATCTACCAGGACTTGATTTATGAGAAAAGTGGTTTCTAAGGTATTTATTATACATTGCCAAGTAAAGGACTTAAATCTGGGGAATCAGAGTGCTACTCTATACCTTTAATCCCATATTATTCATGACTACTGAGAACTCCATAGAGCTAATTTAGCTCTTTCAGTTCTTATAAATCTACTGGAAATAACAAAACCACCTGGTTAACTGAACATGGATAACCACTCTGAAGTCAAATTGGATTATTAAAAACCATTATAAATGTGTTCCTTCTTCATCTTTTTTTTTCTTTTTTTTTTTTTTTTTTTTTTTTTTTTTTTGAAATCTCTATTTCTAAGGAGGCTTAACATCAGTGGTGAAAAGTACCACTGCATGCTGAAAAATGGTATTGTGGATTGAGGTGGCAGCCCAAGAGTATATTTTTAATTAGCTATTTTTCACCTCAAACATTATTGATCCCTATTCATTAGCAGTTTGGAGGACAGACAGAACAAATATTTATTACAACAAATTTTATCTTGGATAATTTTGTGCAGCCCTACAGGCTAGAAATGCTGAATTTTGAACATGGCGTATTACATACACGTAGTTTATAGATATATATGTACTTGAGCATCTTGACAGTGATCATATCAGCACTTGTCTTTACTTATAGGAAAGATTTAAAACAGCGCAAGCAGAAAGTCAGCATTCAACCTTTCGTTCTTCCATCCTGAACTGCTGGCTGATCTACAGCCCACCTCTTTTCCTTGAGAAGGTGTAGATGCTGTAGATTTCTTGGATTAATCACCTTATTCCGTAGTTTTGTACCAACATTCCCAGTGAAGATGCTTGTTTATGTAAAGCAGCGATGTTTATGCAAGTGGAGACTCATCCTGCTGCCAGCCTCTGGAGACCATGAATTTATTTCACATAGAGCCATTAGTTGGTGATGGCCATTAGTTGGTGATGTTCTTTTTTTTTTAATCACTGCTCCTGTGGGATATGAACCTGACTCATTGGCTTAAAAAGTAAAAGCTTTAGTAACTTACTAAGTACCCTTTAAACTGTTAGCATACGTTTATTAGATTGATGCGCATCAGTTGAAGAGACAGTAGTGGCTTTTTTTGAAAGGTACTCTTATTTATAAAACAGTTTAATTTCTTCATACTGGTTTGTCTTGGCTAGGCAGAGTCTAGAACATTTTCTTTTTCTCAGTCTTTCTGGAGAAAAAAAAAAGAGTCTATGATAAAGAAAGCCTATGTTCATCATAGTTAGACTGCAGTGACCTGTAATCTCTTATAAACAGGCTATGTGTCTCTTATTCTGCACTGAAAAGATACCAGCTGAAAGTTTAAAGATTTTCAGCGTTAGTTTAGCACTTTTCTGCTAAATCCGAATGCATTCTTTGATGAGCTACAACAAGAAATTTTGTACTGGTTTTAGATTATCAGGTAGCTAAATTGAAAGAGTTGGGAGATTGTAATTTGTGATGACACTCTAAAGCCAAGACTTTCTCTCCTTGTAACACGATGTTCACAAGAAAAACGTCTTTTAGCAGATGGACTTTTTTTTCTCTCTAATTTTGTAATTTCCTCTAAATTTGTCAAAAAAACAAGACTTACGAGGAAGCTTTGGTGTTATATTTATATGAGATAGCAGGCTGCCCAGTACACATGACATAATTATTACTTGTACAATCAAGCTTTGTGTATTATCCATCCCGAGATGCAATTAGGTCCAGACTGGCTTGCTGAAGCTTGAATCTTTGCTCAGTCAGCCATAAAGTCCCTACTCTCACTATAAAAAATTAATAGCTATAACATGAACATTTAAGAGGATCTGGCTGCTGCCCATACACTAGTTACAGGCTCAGAATGTTGCGGCAAAGGGACTTTGGAAAAGTCACACAACAGTTTACAGTAGGATGAGATGTAGAACAATGGTCCCTTAAATCCTCTATGACTCCTGCCTAGGGAGCTTGCCCAACAGGTAACAAGTTGTTTCTGACAAGAGGACAGCTTTGGTATAAGTTTATTTTTTTTTTTTCTGCTGGCATAAATAGGTTGAAGCTTGGGAACCTGGAAGGAGTTTTAACCATCCATTTACACCGGCTGAAACCCAGCTCCACCATCTGTAGAATGAGCTGTAAAATATGCCGAGTTCTGGAGAACTTTTGTCTGAAAGAAACAACAGAAGACAAAACAAAACCATTATAATTCTGTTAGATATCAATGTTAAGAAATAAGATATATAAAGCCATCCATTCTTATTGCAATGTATCCAGAAAAGTGCAGTAAAAGAAAAATGTCATGCCATTAGATCTTTATGGAGATTATTCCTAACTACTGGTCTAAATTGTAACCACTCATTTTCACATGGAAAATAAAATCAATCAAGAGTGTAAATCAGATATCACTTGGCTTAAATTACAGGACCATATCCCATGCCTGAGCCAGAGCTCCTAAGCTGAGAAATTCATTCTTAGAAATAACCCACACACACATTATTTTTGTAATCACATTTCAAAACACGAACAGGATTACAGGTTAGGTTAGGTGATATCTGAGGAGATGGAAGTACATGAAACGAGGCTGTAAGCTGGATTTTGTAAATATGTCTTCATTGCAGTCAGTAGAGTTCATTGCTTCTCTGGCTCTTCTTCAGACAAGAGAAGAGCTACACACCATTAATTTTTTCTTCATTATCATACAAACAATATTAGCACTTGAAGAGCTTCAAACAAATTTCTGATTTTGTCTGAGACTGATGATTCCTTTCCTCTCCATCCTTTTCTGAACATTTGTTGCAGAAACTCCAGAAACAGAAATTTTAAGAAACAACAAAAATAGTCAGCCACTCCATTAATAGAATGAGCATCTTCCTTTTTATTTTATGACATTTCTGTCACCCAAGAATTTGAAAGTACTCTATGGATGTTAATTGCTCAGGCTTCACAATACCCTTCTTTCCTCATCTTATGAACAGAAACTAATTATAAGAAGGTGAAGGGACAATTGTCAATGGTTATACAGTAAAATCAGAGCTACACTTCAAGGTAACTCTGCTACAGGTACTCTCCTTCCTCTATAAACTGAATCTTCTTCAGCTCAACAATCTGTTGGTGGGCAAAGTTCCCTCCCACCCCATCTCATTTTAGCCTGATACGAGTCCTTCTTCATTAGAGAATGATCCGTTTTGTCTGGATTGGTCCTCAGACTTGCAAGCCTAGAACTTAGCCTTAGTGTGCAACCTGTAAATAGCTGCTTCCTCCCGTTCCAGATGGCATCAACTGAAACAGCCCTGGGTTTTAAAACTAGTAGAAGGATGAAATTAAACAGGCAAGAGCTGGTTGTTACTCTGATGTGGTTTTCTGGATAGAGCTAACTTATACGTTCTTTAGCACGCACGCTCTTTTCATAGCCAGCTGAGCCTTAGCTGATAAATTGGGACAGAAAACGGTCTGGGGTCTAACAGTTAAGGTGAAAAGGAGATCTACTGCTAGAACTAGTACCGTGTGGTTTTCCAGTCATAGTTTAGTATTTAATTTTAGGGTGTACTCTTTGCAAATCCTAAGGACCTACTTAATTGCCATTAAAACACACCGAACAAGATTATCATAGCAGAGAATATTGGAAATTTTTAAGTTAAAGGTTGAGTTTTAAAATATTCCAGTAAGCTAGAATGTAAGTTTCTAGATATCTATCTCTCATCAGGATTTTCTACAGACTTGAATGCTCCAGTATGCAAAATTGTATGTCACAGTGATACATGTCAGCTTGTGCCTGAGGAAATATAGAGCCAGAAACTCTCCCGATGCTGTTCTTTTTCTTTTCCTGTAGCATGGATCCCAAACTTATTCAAAGAGAGCTTGTTCTGTTTCCTTTCTAACTCTGTTCATCTCATCAGATGTTTTAGCTGCAAATTTTTGGACAATTTGGGAGAATGCTTAGCCTAACTTGTGAAATGGAAGAGTGACTTAAGACTGAAATGTCACACCGAGTTCTGCACGCAAAGATCTTTTTGCACGTGGGACAGTCCACAGGCACTCATGGACTTGCAAGGATAAAGATTTCATCCCCTATGAACTTTTAAGATTGGTAAAGTACAGTCATCCATCCTGGAGCAAGTCTAAAGCTCCTGAAGCAGCAGGTTGTACTGTGGCTTTGTGGCATCCTAGTCAGCTGAAACCCAGGGCTTGGTTGGGGTCCTGCTTAGCCGTTCCAGAAATTAACTTTGGTTTAGCTCCTTGTGTGACGGATGGATGTTACCTGCCAAGGACTTAGGTACTAGCTCCCATTTTAAGATGAGGAACTGAGACACCATGAAGATCGGGTGGATTTCTCTCTGTGTTATGCACCCACACAATAAACCACACACTCTGCCTTTGCGCGTCGAGCGGTGCTGGCTCCTGCTGGCTGATCAGTGCGGAAGGGCGGTAGGGCAGCCGGTGTCTGCAGCCGAGCCAGGAGCCCAGCAGTGCCACGGTGACCAAGCTGCGGCCCGAGGTCCAGCCGGTGAGCCCACGCGCTGGTGCAGGGGCTGGGGCGGCCACGTCCTCACCACCAGGCAGGGACCGAAGGTCCAGGTCAGCCCCCAGCAGGGGGGTGGAGGCCCCAGGTGATGCCGGTCGGGGCCATTGAGGCCTGTTTGTGCACTCGGGGCCATGACAGCTCATTTCTTCCCCTCAGCGTGCTCCTTGCAGGAACAGGTTTGCTCATTAAGGTAGAAAGACTTAAATTGCAATTTGAGGACGCTGCCCTACGTCATCAGCTAAAACACATAAGGATCCATTTACACAGGAGGATGAACTTAGATTAACAGATTGAAAAAGTGCCTGAGGGAATTTATACATCATGATCTGGGCAGCAAAGACAAAAATTAGGTCTTTTGCAAATATCAGGCATTAAAACAATTACCTCGGTACACCTGACAGCCAGGGCGTGCTCCAAGGACTATGAAGACCAGCACTAGCTGTACCGGGATGCGATAGAAAACGTGTGGGTACATCCAATTAAAGACTCACAGGCACTTGCAGGAGTGAAATTCTGCAGGGACAGAGCAAACATCTAGGCACGTTTCCTGGGCAATAGCTGTAACCTGCGGCAATCAGCTCTCATGTTCCAGACAGACCTGGTGATGGCTGCAGAGGTCAGGATGACACATGCTCTCTCTTTCTGTGGGTGCATTTTATTATTGCTCCTCTTCTCCGAAGGCTGGGAGAAGGAAAAAATAGCAGGATTGCTTTTACAAAAAAAAACCGAAAAAAACCCCAAAAACAAACCAACAAAAAAACCCCAACAACAAAACCCAAACAAAAAACCACCAAAAAAATCCCACCCCAAAACCCAAACAAACCCAAACCCCAAACAAACACCCCCCCATCCCCCCCAACATCCTGTTCGTTCTCTGTTTCAGCTATGGGGGACAGAGTTACAGGGGTCTTGTCCTTGTCTCAGATAGAGAAGAGAGAAGAAAGCTGAAATCCAGCAGTGGATGAAGCTCGCTTTGACAGAAGAAAAGGTGTTGCTTTAGGGTGCATGTAGTCAAAGCAGATACCAAGATCTGATCTGAGGACCCTTCTTAAGCCTAGGATGTAAAACTCACTTCAGGATGTTAGCAGTAGAATTATTTTCTCCTTTCAGATTCTGCTTTTGAGTGTCTGCTGAGGACAGTTCCTGTAGCTCACAATGAACAACAGAGAACAAGCTGATTCAAGCCCCCTCACTGAAAATCATCTGTTAACAAATATATTTTGTCTATCCAGATGCCTTCTACTTCTTGCCTAAGGGCACAAGTTGTACCCTGCAGCTTGCGTGTGTGGGCTCTGGTGGCAGGAGGGCTCTCCACCCTTTAACTCCCCAAACCCCTGTTCTGTCTCTTTGTTCTACCAAACGGACACGCTGGCTCTCTCGTAACCAGCCTTCTGCTTCTCAAAACGCGTGAAAGCTAACCTCTGTCAAACAGCTGCCGATGAGCACAGGACAGAACGGTCCACCTCCGCTCATGAGTCCTTCTGCTGTCCTTCGGGAAGTTCAGCTTGGGAGAGTTTATTCTGTGGATCTGGCTGTCTTCCTTTGAAGAACAGAATCCACGTGGTGGCTGAGAGCGGAGCCCAGCACAAGTGAGATGCTCTTTTGCACTCTGCTGTACCTCTTCCTCTGTAGCTGATACCAATGGCAGCACTTTCTGCTCTTTTCTTCCGCAGCACATCATCAGCTTCATGGCTGTTTCATTTACACTGGACTGCATGAGAATTTTAAGGACGGGTGCCTCCCCAGGTATCATTCATTTGAAGTTGTTAACGTGAAAAGTTGCTTGTTGAAAAAAAGAAATCACTGATTATAACATCGAGTTCTTATGAGTAGGTCCTGTAGTGCTTTACAAAGGTGGACAACATGATCATCGCACTTCAGATGAGGAAGTGAAGGCAAAGGGACATAAAATGATAAACCAAGGGTCTCATAGCAGATAAGGGTAATCTCCAAAACTCAGACTATTGCTTTATTCTTTATGTAAAATTTCTTCCCATTTTTCAGTGACAAAATGCCTTTGAACAAAATGGTGCTGACTGATCTTGCTGCCTTTGAGCTTCACTGCTCTCGATCCAGCTGCAGTGAATAAAATGTTGCTTCTTGCCATTGATTTGAAGTTGAAGTCACTGGTAGCATTCCTGAGAATTTTGTGTAACAGAAAATAAAGAATTCACTTCATTCCTGGTTTCCATGATGTGCAATCTAGAAGAAATATCCGGTGTACCCCATTACACCTAGTATCTTCATCAAAAGTAGTAACTTTGAAATCCCTAAGGCTTGTAAGTGAATGGATGGATGGAGTACCAAAAACCTCACAAATGATAAAATTGTGACCTCAGTGAAATCTACCTACCTACAAGCAGAACTGGTCGTATTTCCCCCATCTGCTCTTGGATTTTTTCTTTGTTTGTTTGTTTTTAAAGGGATCTATACTTATCAATTATCATTTTGATCAGTTCAAAGAAAACTAAGCTTTGTGTTTTGCATAGAAAAGCACCATCTCAGAGACATGAAGGTTTCTAACTCCTGTGGAGAGAGGAACATAATGTTTTCTGATAAGTTTCTTATCACTTTCCTTTGAAAGGACATATCTGAGAATAACAATCTTAATTTTTTATTTCATTGTTATGGGAAGTTATAGCCAGGAGAATCCCACTTCAGCACAGAGGACTCTCATCTTTCCTGGAGAGCTGGGATGTTTCAGCATTTTCATGGAATTCTAGTGCGCATAAAAACCAAAGGGCTTCAGAGAGATCCTGGGTTTCTGCATGTCCACTGTCAGAAGGAGATCTCTGTGAGCAGCAAAGAAGAAGAGGGAATGACGGAGGCAAGGCTGTGCTCATTTCTGTGACGCTGACAGAGAGTGCAAGGTCGTTGTTCCATGCATAACAGAGGAGAGGGCATCTCAGACCAAGGGCATCTCAGACCAAGGTCATAGCCCTTCTAGACTGTCATAATGGAGATAAATATTTACAATAATCCCCTGACCTCATTAAAAATGTCTGTTCATTTAGTGTACAGGTATTTTATTTTGATTCTTGAGAACTGCAGGTGTAGATGTGGCCCAAAAAAGCTACTGATGATTCCTAACATCAACATTATTGACTCATGTAAGAAGTTACTGCACTGTTGAACCAGGAGGCAGGGATCTACTTAGTAGCTATATCTCCACTGCGTTCTAGCTCATCTGTTCTACACATGACTCTCACCTCTTAGGAAAAAAAAGTGTTGCATGCAGTGAGGTTACCACAGATTTCTTTTTTTTTTTTTTTTTTTTTCCTTGAGAAATTTTTATACTATTTCCATTTTAAGAAGAATTTAAACTTATTGATTTGCTTTTTCTTGAACATTGCTGTACACACCTCTGGGTTGGCCCTATATTATTCTGTATGTCTTAGTATACATGATTTATCAATTCGTGTCCTGTAAGCAAGAGAGATCAACCCACAAATCAAGCAGACACTTCAATTTGTACTCTTTTAGGTACAGTAGCTTACTGAGTTCATAAACTACCCATATGTAATTATATACCATTTCTAATGTTAAAAAAAATAAAAATATTTAACTGAAAAAAGGAAGACAATTTGGTGGGTTTTGCCCTACAATGGGATGACAACAAAAAGACTACACGCTTCCTGCATTCTTGTTCACAGCTGAAGCTGGATGAGATTTCTCTCAGTGACCACAACGTTTGTTTTGCACTTGCCAGGACTATATTCTCAGATGATGTAAGTGCGTGGATTTTCCCAGCACCCTTTACGTGCTCATGGAAGCTAGGACCTAGCTATGGCATTTCCAGAAGATGCTGAATCAAATTCATTCTGCATTAACTCCAGTGAGGAGACGGTAGCTTTCTAACAAAGAAGAATTTAGCCCATTATGCTTCTTGAACTCAATCTAACCTCAAATTTTAGAAGAGGGAAGACTGAAAACTTATTAGCATTTGCAAGTGGTAGCTGGATGAAACCCTGGGGATAACAAAGTAATTGTGCTGAGCACCTATACCTGACAATTGTCCTCTAAGCTAGTGCTTTAAAGAGGCAACATGTTGACACGACAGTTTTGTCTGAAGTGTCTTCTCTACAGAGTGTCTTCTCCACTTTAAAATCCACCAGCCCTGTGACTTCACAGGTGTTAATGTATTTCCCAGTTCTCACATCCCACCCTGAAGCCAGCAGGTGCTCTACCGCAAATTTAATTCAGATTGTTCCTCCCTGGAATTCTGTGACGGCTGTTGTAACTACAACCCTTGTATGTTCCACAGGCCTAGAACAGTCTTTGAAGAATATTTTCAAGGAATTAACATTCATTAGAGAGTTTTAATATTTAAAATTTTGAATATTTTTCAAACTGTACCCTTAGGAAAATTCCTTAGACTGGAATTTTCTAAATTTTCTTTTAATGGGAATTACACAGCTAAATTGCTCTAATAGCTTAAAAAAATCTTAGCCTTGGTCTTTGCATGCTTCAGTTCCTTGTTTGTTAAATCATGGTAAAAGTTTACTTCTCAAGGGTGCCATGAGAATTAGTGCTGTGCAGGCTGATTTTACAATGACTGGACAATACAGACAAGTGGATAAGTATCAGTTAGAAATGCACACATTATCTTACTCTCCCTAAGGATTAGCTGTATATTTATACTCTTTTGGAAAATACCTTCATATATCTTTAAAACAAGGCGATTCTTTTCTTCTGTAACTACACGGGTTCTGTAAAGGTGTTTACCCAGCCGGTAATTTATGACATGCCATGAGGTGTAGCATTAAGGCAAGCAGAGAGCAGGGCTCTTCGCTATTCCCTTTCGAGTGCTCATTGGGTCTACTGTGAGGAAGATGCTACATATACAAAGTAATTCATTTTCCAATCCTAACATTATCATTTTGAATTCAAAAGGGACTCAATTAGTCATCATTACAATTTAATGGCCTGAAACACTTTAGTGTTAATAAGTTCCTGAAAAAGTAAACTCCTACCTCTTGTAATTTAAACCATTACATGTTTTTTTTTCAATAGAAAAGATAATTTAGGAAGCATAGAACCTTATGTCTTAGCTAGCATTTTTATAACAGCAGTAGGTATGAAAATTAAAATTCTCATTATGCCCTTTGTAGCTTCACATAATGTAAAGAAATTATGCCCAGAGTCTTCCTGATCTATGAAAAGGATGAGGGAGGGGAATGAGTATGCTCTGCAACATATTTTTCCCTGATTGGTGAAGAGGGACAGAAGTATCGCGGATTTTCACTCTGCTGTGATGCAAAAGCATGCCTGGCCTGTCTGGAAATGACTGGCACGCATTCTTCATTCACACTGAGCTAATTTTTAATGGGAAATGGCAACCAAATGATCATCATGGCTTTTATGGGCCAGGAGAGCAATCTATTGCTTTTCAGCTTTGCTTCAGATGTGTGCATGCTTTTCCATATGATGTCGTGAAGGTGACACAACAGTGTAACCTCACATACATGAACTGCAACCTGTGAAAGAAAAAAAGCACCAATCTACGGAGAAGATATTGAAACTTCATGGGGTATACACAGATCTGCAGGCTTTTTGCGTGTGAGTCATTGCTTGAGAGTATAAATAAAAGTGAGAGCGCTCTTTGCTGTAGACTCCTGGAACCTCGTTTCAAAAGGATTTATAAAATTAATGCAATCTGTGTTTTATGATCATAAGCTACTGCATGGTTATAACTGTTAGGGTCACAACCCAGTGCTTTGGCATGTGCTCAGCCTGAGGTGTATGAATAGCGTCTTTTTTTCCAGGGAGATTACTTACACATATCTTGTTTGCAGGATCGGGTCCAAATCTTGTTCCAAACAATTACATTTGTGCCTAAGAAGACAATAAACCTTGGCTATTTCTCTGGTTGTATAGACAGATTATTACGTTCTCATACTGTAAATTGCTGTTGGTTCATATGAACTTCTGTGCTCTTCTGGAGGCAGTTCACTTCCTGCAGCGGATATGTTTATAATCTATACAAAAGACTCGTCAGAATATTAATGTCTCAAATATATGCACAGAACATATTTATTCAGCCTCATCATTTCCATTATAATGGACGGGTGGTACTGAGTGTGCAGTTGCAGAACTGTTCTGTTGGAAGCATCCTTCATTTAGGGTACACTTACAAATTAAATTACTGATGGTAAAGAAAAATTTCCTGCCAAGTAAAAAAAAAAAAAATCATAGCAAGGGGCACCGTAAAAATGTCATAATGAGTGCTGTTTGGAGTGAATGTGAATTAAAAATGTTTTTGTCTGTAAGTTTATCAGCTAGAAAAATGCAAGCTCTCGCATTAATATATTTTAATTAATTTTGTGCTGTTTTACCTTACGCTGAAAACTAGAACTGATTGTTTCTATATATTTAGGAATCTACATGATTTTTGCCATTTCAGTATTTCTGAGAACTTCATGCCCTTGCACAGACGTTTTCACAAAATCTGTGCAGGATACAGAATCATTATCCCATTGCACAAGTATGGGACTGAGGTGTAGAGAGAAACTGTGGCTTGTCTTCACTGAGTTGCAGCATGAGGCTATGGTTAATACTCGATTTTTGATCGGGGCCCCAAACAATTGTTTAGGCTCCATTTAAACAGTGTTTCTGGGCTGATCCATTGGATTGGAGTGAATTGGACTGAAAGTCAAGTGCTGCTGCTAGGGATACTCAAAATTGCAGTCTCTGGAGCTGGAATAACTCATCAGCCTGGGTAGCTCCAGTGATCCAACAGTCTTGGTCTAGCTCTGCGAGTTTGAACAGAATAACGTGTGTCTGTTAATGCCGTTTGTAGTGAAGACAAGCCATTAAGTGACTTTTCCAAGGGCAAAAAAAAAAAAGAGAAAGCAATCTGGGTCTTCTGAATCTCATCTGTTTTCTGTCCAATGTATGAACTGCAACCTTATGCATAGCCATTGCTGAATGATTTTGTACTGATGCTAACAGGCAATAATTCTTGTGTTGCATATTTTTCATTAATGACTAGCATTATTGGAAAAAAAAAAACAAACCAACAATCCCTCCCCTGACAATTTGTGAAGGTTTCCCTTCAACAGTAAATATTATCACTGATGATGTTAATGAAGACATTAGTTTCACAGCGTTTGAAGTACTGAAACACTCCACTGTTAACTAGCCTAGTGGGGTTTATGCTAATGTAAAATGTAATAAAGTAGAGGCCACTATCTCTTTAAGCTGAAAGAAAGGAAACTTGTTTCTACTTCCAAGGGATGCCTAGTGTGTGCTTATCTAATTGACTGTGTATTTTGTCTAGGTGTTGAGGGAAAGCTAAGAGAATGAAGGCTCTAAGTCCCCAGTGGAAGCATGATATGGCGATGCAGTGCTGGTGCTGAATTGTTCTCTCTGATGGCTCTATGGGAGTGGATAGCACTGAGTCTTCATTGCTGGGTTTTAGCAGTTGCTGCTGTCTCGGATCAGCATGCCACAAGCCCCTTCGACTGGCTCCTCTCTGATAAGGGACCCTTCCATCGCTCACAGGAATACACAGATTTTGTGGACAGAAGTCGACAGGGATTTAGCACAAGATACAAGATTTACAGGTATGAAGCAAAGGGAAAGCAATTACAGAGATATCGTCCTTAGACGTTGTAAATTATCAACAAGGGTTTCCTTAAGGGAAAGTTTCAGATGGGGGAACGAATCCATAGACGCAAAATTCATTGCTGAAATATATGCAAGGCCATATATGCACTGTGTACTACGGAAATGCCTGCTTGTGTTGTTTCTATTTTGTTTAAAGAACTTTTGGTAATTGATTATGTTGCTTTGGAAACCATTGTTGTTTACTACCTACCTCTACTCTGCCCGAGTGACATACTCAAAAATGTCCTAAGGTATTCAAAACCCATCTTTGATTGCAGAGGGCTAACATGGAATACCCTTGATCACGCAGCGAGATCCAGTTCGATTGCTTTCGGTGTCACCCAAGGCATAAGCCGAGACATTAAGAATGAACTTGTGGCTCCGCAGATCCTGCTGGCAAAGCACGGACTGCGTTGTACAAATCCGGGCATTTCAAAAGTGACCCAAACTGTTTCACGTGGGTTTATACCAGTGTTTCGAGAAGCAGTTTTCTCATCCCTGAGGGACTGAGCAGTAAGAGCCACCGGGAGTTTTTTGTAGAATTTGCAGGTGTTTGGTCCATCACAAAGCTCAGCGCCCAGTTCAGACTGAAGCGGGTTGGGGGGGGGGCTGGGAGGGGTAGGAGGGAGGAAAAACAGAGGAAGACTTAAAAAATACAGGTCTGCTTGAGAATTTGTGCCTTGCTGTGGAATTGCTTTCATGATAGATTTGTAACCTGTCGGTTTCCACTCTTGAGACTGTGCTGGTGAAATACCTTCTTGATCGTTTGCAGGAGGTATAACTCCATAACACAGGTTTATCATGGACATGGGAATGAAAAGGAGAGTTCCGTTTAATAGTCATGACCTAATGGCAAACAGAAAGAAGGGAAGAAATGAGGGAGCATGAGAGATTATGGACTGAGAAAACAAAACGATAAGCAGAGACACTTTTCTGCTTCAAATTGTTATAGATCCCTCCTAGCAGCAAAGAGAAAGGGGTGGCAGCAGGGCAACACAGGACAGATTTCTGACTTCCCCAATAACTCTCCAACCTATAAACACCGACCATATTGGTATGGAAAGACACACGCTGATTTCATTTAAAACCATAAAGCAGTTTGTGCAGATTTCCTATCTCTTTGAAAATATCATTCCCTAGTGGTATCCAGCTCTTTAGAAGAAGGTAAGAGTGATACATGCCTATAGAAATATACCGTCCTTTAGTTCAACGGCCAATAACCTGTGACAAAACTGCTGGTCTCAGTCTGTAAAGATTTTAAGGAACTTGGCTTTATTTTCCTTTCCTAAATACATGCAGTAGAGGGCACTCTGTTGCAGGTCAATTTTGCAGTGAGCTGCTTTGCCATATATAGAGAAATTAAACACATTTTGAAAATAAAGTGTGATTTGGAAATATGCTTGATGAAGTGGCTTGTCTTAACACAACAGCGTTGCCCAATATTTACTGCATTTTAAAAGCCAGCTGTCAGGACCAATAATGTAAAGCCAATAATGCAGAGACTGAGGCAGCATATTTTATTCCTATTATTCTATATTAGTCAACACCGAACCAAAATTATCTTGCTAAAAACATGAAAGATGGAATTGTATTTCATTTCAGCTCTTTCAATCAGGTCTTTGAGAATTTTTCTCCTCTCAGCCATCATTACGGAAACATTGTTAAGTTTTATAGATCTCTAATCATATCTCTAATATTTATTTGGGTTTGTGCATAGGTTTCATTTACACAATCCCATAGAAAGTGTTTCTTGTGTTTATTTCTATCCTCTGCCTATTTCCTTTGAGAAATGAACCAGAAAGTCAGAAGAGGCACAAGCTACCTGAGTCAAAAGAAAAGCTGCATTTTTTTGATTTAGTCCTCCAAATACAAACCTTACTGCAAAGTTTCCTTGTAAAATATGGTCCCATTAGCAAGTAGTGCGGAACACAGTGACCTTGTTACGAACCGCACACTGTAAATTTAATCCCTGTTGCTTTTCTATGAGCTTTGCCGGGCTAAAGGATCTGGAGTCTAATTGGTCTGTTCATTCCCTCTCCTATCTTTTACCTAATGGAAACAATCCCTCAGGGACACGGTCCTGATTCGTAGGGCTCTCCAGAAGGGAAGGGGAAAACACAGATCTGCATCACACTAACAAGAGTGTGCGACTCCAAACAGTGCTACCAGAAGGGTCTCCTTTCCCTTCGGTCTTTCACTTCAGCCCTTAGAGTCCACACCTGAGACCTGACATTTTAATAGCAAAGGGGAAGGAAAGTCATCTCCTTTCATTTTAATGTCCTTGCCAGGTCAAAATCCATGGAGCTCAAGAAGAGTAAAATCTATAAAAGACTGAAATCTGTAGACGTGGCACTTCGGGACATGGTTTAGTAAATACAGTGGTGTTGGGTCGATGGTTGGACTTGATGATCTTAGAGGTCTTTTCCAACCTTAAGATTCTATAGGGTGGGAGGCCGTGCAGGTTGTGTCAAATATTGAGTCCTTTCTGGTAGGATGTTTGTAGCACAGTGGGGTCAGACAGAAAATTACTGAAGACTTTTTTTTTTTTTTTTTTTTAAATGCCACAAATGTGGCAAGTAGCTACAGATTACCAAAAGGTGTGCTTCTCTTTTGGGGAAGGAGTTGGCTCCAAAAGAACTGATGGGATGATGATGTGGCAACTCTCTTTCCATGTCTCCAGACCAATGGCATCCAAGCCATACACAGAAGATGACCCATTGTATCTCTCTCCCAAAACCTAACAATTACTGCTACCCGTGGGAACTAGCTCAGGATGACCAACCTGACACTGGGACTAGGTGTGTACAATTAACAGCAATTCAACGGTCTCAGTAAAAATAACATAAAAACAGTAGTGAGTTGCAGATACTGCATGTAGTACTTTAAAATATGCTGGAGGAGATTTCAGCAGGAGACTGCTGTATGACTTTTGTTTTCCAATGACAGAACAATTATGCAGCAACTAGGATGATATTTTGATTCCCATTATTTTTTCCCCTCCTTTGACAGTCTCAGGAGAGGCAGTAATGGCGTGGAAAAAATAAAATCTCAATTAAATCATTAACTTCCCAACTTTTTTTTTTTTTCTTAATTTCAAAATAGCATCCCCTATTATAATCAAGATCCTATTAAAAAGCAGAAAATACATGTTATTCTCTTTTGGTTAAATTGAGTAATGCATATTTATATAGAAACTGAAGTGTCAGAGATGAAGGCCTTTATCCTACACCATTGTTTGACACTGATTTGAATGGGATCAAGGTCACGTACTGCAGGCCCATGAAAGATGTAGAATGATTAACATCAAGATAATAGGACAGATAACTGAAAAAGCATATATTAAAGAAAACAACAACGAACGTTAAAATGAAGATTACTTGGAACTTGATGGAAACGTCATTATTTCTCAGCTATTGAGTAAAACAATCTTGTGCTACTTCATTTATTGCTGTCATTTGCATGGCAGGAGACAGACTGGTTTTAAGTTTACTTTCACCTAATCATATGTGACAATTATTTTCCAGGATGTCCACTAGCCTTATTTTTTTCAGTTCTTACATTATATAACCTATTTGCATTTAAAACAGATGTAGTCCAACTTTTAAACTAAAACACTTGAGAAAAATTTATCACTGCATGGACTCTGCTAGCATTTCTATTTTCCCCCTAACTGTTTGTATACCAAAGAGGCAAAAACCCAACTGCTTTGTATCCCCACTCCCCAGTCACTATAAACAACTGTTCATCTGACCATGAATCCGTTATAAATTGTTGAGATGAAGCCAAACCTTGGCACTGAGGAGCACTTATTAACTGAGCCCAATTTCTTATGAGAGGTCTTAACTTAAGCATAATATGTTTTTAAAGAGAAAAGTTACACTTTGCCCTATCTCCCCATCTAGCCTTCAGAGCATAAAACAACCATGTGATGAAAACAATTGATAAATAAGATATGGGAGGGCAGCAGTAGAAAAATCTACTGTCACCCCAATTTAATCTATATATTAAACGTCAGTTATGTCCATGGACAACCAACCCGATTCTCTGACGTACTTAGCTGCCCAAGGAGAGCAGCTTTCAACGTTATAGGTTGAAGTTGAATGAGATAAATATATATGTAATCATATTTTAATCAGGTATTGGGGAACACTAAATAATTGCAATTGGTGTTACCATCGTTGTTATAAGTGGGAGTGGTGGGCTGGTTCTGTTGATTATGTGGCAGTGAGGTATTCCCGATAATTCTTTGAAGGAAATACCCTCCTACTGGAAATTCAATAATTGCCACAGTTTTTGGTGGCATTCATTGCCACTGATCTTTGAAGAGAAATGCCAGGAAAGCACCTGGATGGCTGCTGAAAAACCTCTAAATTAGTGGGAATGCTGTGTCAATATTGTATGGAAGGTGAGTCCTCTAGTTAATATCAGTAAATATTTTGGCAATGAAAACTGAGTTTATAATTTGTTATTTAATACACAAAGGGAGTGCTGTGCCTCATATGTAAATTAGCTCCCCAGACAAAGGAATTTAAATCCAAACAGAATGAGATGAGAGGTTACCAGGATGGAAAGAGTGATTGTGAAATTATGCAAAGAACCTACATTGCATCAGAAGAGGTATTTTCTGCAGAGATATGGAAGTATTCATGTTATCAAATAAGGTCCTGAAGAGATCTCCTCGGGGATATTGGGTAGTTTTATTCAAGCAAAATTATTTAAAATCTAAAACAGATGTGAAAAATCAGGAGAAGGAAGAGCCTAGCATTTGCTTTTAAGGCAGAAATGGTTGGCACATTTAGGGGAAAAAAAAAAAAAAAAGGAAAAAAGGGAGAGCTGAAAGAGGATACAATTCTGTCAATTTACACATCATAAAGTGAGATGAACTTTTTAAACCAAAAGCCATCACTGTCATAAAACCAAATTGGTATAAACTGGCTATGGATACATTTAGATTGACAATTTAAAACAGGTTTCTAATCATTAGAGTAAAATAGTTCTGGGACATACTAAGTGACAAAACCTTACCAATCCTGTGAATAGGGGGAAGGGTTAGAAGACGCAGTGCTTATGACAGTGCACTAGATTTTAGTAACCATTGAGGTAACTATCCCTAACAAGAGTAGAATACTAGTCTGCAAAAGAGAAAAGAAAAAAAAAAAATTTCCTACAGAACTGAGTAGCTTTGCACAGCATGGTATTCGTGTGGCTTAAGAAGTGTTCCTTTAGAGGTTCTCTTTAAAGGGATTGTGTTTGTTCATGAGCAACCGAAACAAACAAACAAACAAACAAAGGATTAGAAAATAATGCTATCAAAGATTATTTTGGTTTAAGACATTTTGGGTTCCTCTCATGTCTTCTGAATCCTGTTGTACCAGAACCTACAGGGTAAAGTGAGCAAGACTGGAGACCGTAGTAGAACACTCACTAATATGTTTTAACGCTTGTGTGTGCAGTTAGGTACAGCCAACATTAAAGTCGGTTGTGTTTTTTATTCCCTCCCAAGATATTTTTTCCCACAGCTATCACTAGACTTCTTCACACACATATATGCCTGACAGACAGTGTTAATAAAAAAGCTGGGGGATTCAGCTGTGGATGTACACATCCACACGCCCTGATTTGCAATTTTCACCTCCGTCTACAGTTTGGAATGACATTTCCTTGTGCTCTTCCCAAGATTGCTTTGAACTGATAATTTAGGAATTCTAAGGCATTGAGAAGAATTAATAAAATGGCTTCAACAATTTCTTCCAACACAAATGTTTAGTGAAATGGAGGGCTGAAAAAAGATGTCTGCCATCATCCCTTTCCAAAGTCTAAGGAAACAATGGTATGGCATTTCTTGGGGCTGTTATTTCCTATAATTGATCATGCTCCAGGACCCATCATCGTTGACAATTTTTTGGAAAGCCCGTTTGGTACTGGAAACATCAGAGCTGCTGCCTTTTTTAAATAAGACTGTTTCTTTGGAAACTTAGACAGGAGCTCATTTCTCAGCCATGGACGTCGGTTTCCTTAACACAAAACATCACATACAACCCCGGGAAAGGTGAGGGAGGTGGTGACAGACGGGGGAACAGGATATATCAAAGAAAGGAATGAAGCAAATTAGTACTGGAGAACTTGAGGAAAGAAATGGGCTGTAGTCAGCAGACTGTAACTCCAACGGGTGACCGTGAGGTCCTTTCAACAGGTAGTTTAGCAAACTGGCCAGCCATTGCCTTCAACTCAGAGCTTCTGCTTCCTTGGGCACTGAATTGCATGGACCGTGTCACTGCTGGGCAGCTGAGAACTGGGATTTTAAATGCACCAGAGCAAACAAGCTTATCTTCTACAATTGCCATTTCAATAGGGAATAAATAACAAGAACAGTTCTGTCTGCCTTTTCCAGAAATTCACTGTATCAGTAAATTGCTTCTGGCCTGCATTATAATTGGTGAGCTTGCTTTAGGGAATTTTCCATTCAACCTGGTGGATAAAAGGTACAGTAATCAGGTGGATCATCATTCTCGGAGTGTTTACAAAAGGCTATACTACAGAATGCACAAAGTCTTCTTTAAATCCAGTGGCTCATAGGCTAGGAACAGAGAAGAGCAACTCAAAGAGAGTTTCTGGGATTCTTAGTTGATAGATTTCCACTGGAAAAATATTATTTGGCCTCATTATTACAAGCAGTAGAGGTACACAGAACAAAATGATGCTGATTTTGGCCCTGAGGAAGGAAACAGCAATAGTTTCCTACAGTGGAAGAATAGTTTAGTTAAAGTACCCCCCCCCCAAAAAAAAACAACCAAACAAAACAAACCACCAAACAACCCCAAACAACAACAACAACCAAAACAACAACAAAGTAGGGTATTTTAAAAGAATGTCTGGATGTGAAAAATATCAATGAGTTTCACTTCTGACTGTGATATACTTTAACAGCCTTTCTTAGTTCAGTTCGCCTGGCATAACAAAGACATGATGCAAGTTAAATAACTGGCTTTGGTGAAACTGTTTGCATAAGTACATACCTGAGCGAAATGAAATCTTTAACTGACTGTATTTCCAGGTCTAGCAATACGCGGATAATGTTCTCTAAAGTCATCTCATTTCCAGCCCTTTGTTTCAAATGCAAATCTCCTTCATAGGAAAGCATTTTTGTCTTCTCTTTAGGGCCTAAACACATATCAAGTACTGATGCTTTACAATTAGCAATTCCTGTTATCAAAATTATATTAGTTTCTTGATCTATTTATCCATGTGATTCTCTGGAAGGTACATGCTTGTGAAAAGGTGGAAAAAAGGAACAGATAATTTAAACTGAGGGGTTGTGTATACATAACAGAAAACTGTAAAAAAAAATAAATGTTTTCAGATGAATTATAACCACAGCCTGGTTTAGTTTGCCAGTAATCTCAAGGGATTGATGAGTACATGGAATGGATGTTCACAAAGGCCAAGGAGTCTTTCACCGATGTTCCTATGGCTACAAGATACGGGCTACCTGCTTTGGTGCTGGGAGCTTAAGGGGCCCCTCAGATGCACACCAGAGATACTGGAGGTGCAGGAGATAAGGACTGGGCACCTATTTAGGTCTGTCACCACAATCCCAGTTATGCAAGAGGTCAGCCCCAGGTAGGAGTGTTTCCACAGGCCATGATATCTCCAAGGGCAATGATAAAAGAGTCTGATCTCTGGTCGCACTTGTGTCCCAGTAAGAAGGGCAGACATGAGGGGCTCAGAGGTGGGCAGAAGGACAACAGATATGTAGGGAGTTCTGAGTCTCAGAATGTCCCTCTCTTTCCCGCTCTGTTACATGTGTAAGGTGGCAGAGCAGAGAAGTCCTCTGCTCTAGGTAAAGGACTAGCACTTGTCACTCAAGAGCACAGGAGAAACCAAGCTTACTTCCGACACTGATCCACAACATCAGCCCTCGGTCCATCTTTGAAGGTCTTGGGAAAAGCATGACCAGACCCTGATGAAACAGCGTATTTTTAAGAGATGCTGGCTTCCTACAGAATCCTGCAGAAATCTCACTGAACAACACGAAATTTATCAGTGAGCTTAATCCTACAGCATTCAAAAGCCTCTAAGTTGTTTTGCCACTGCCCAGGGTCAGACCTACCCCATGTCCCCTCACTCCGTTTTGTCGGCTCAGTATTGAATTACTGGTTTTCAAAACAAGGGTAGAATTTCTCTCGGAGAGACAGACCAGCGCTAGCACTGGGAAGGGCGCTCAGGATTGGTGCTGGCTAGGCCAGCAGGATTAGGGCTGTTCTCAGGAGCCAGTTTGTTTGACAAGAACACAAGCGTGTTTCAGCTTGGCAACAAAAGAGAATATTGATGCCAAGACTGCTTCTGTATTATTATTTTTTTTTTTTACATAGTACACTGCAGGAGCCTGTGTTTTGACAATCTCTCTTTGTATTTCTTCTTATTTGTTCGGTGGATTTAATCAAAGATCCCAAGGAAACTCAAATGGCAAGGAAGAGAGTGCATCTCATTTTTTGTAAATATTACTATAATCCATTTCCAGAATATAGTCACTTTCAGAATCTAGTATTTTAAGTGTTTTAAGGATAATCATTAGATCAAACCTCCCACTGATATGTTTCCCTAGAACAAAGAACATTTATTTAGGTGTGTCATCATTTCAGTTACTAAGTTCATAAATCATTTAAGTTGCCCTAAAAAAATTAGGGTAATAGAGGCTGTCACTTAATGGTTTCATGCAATCACCGAAGTAGTATAAAAGCTGTTTAACACTAATAATAGATTCATTCTTCAGTCAGCAGGATAGCCTGCCAGAATCTTGGGCATGAAATCAGGTCATTTTCATTAATTCCTTGAAGATTTTTGGTTAGCATGTTCTTTGTTCTTTCATTTGCCCTTTTCATTTTTGTTTAAATATCCCTACTAGTACTATCACTGGTATTCAAGATGTAGAGGATTTCAAGATGACTTTCATACAGGGGAAAAACAATGTTCAAAATTTCTTTCGGTTACTAAAAAAAAAAAACCAAACAAAAAAAAACAACAAAAAAAGGTTTTTTTTATTACTTGAATGGAGTTCTCTGTGCTTTCATTTTAACCCTTGTATTGTTATTTTTCCTTACTGTTGCTAGGTCAGTAGTCATCTCCAAACAGAATGGCTTTCAGAGTTTTCTTTTGTCCACATGTTAAGTCTAAATGGGTGGCATGTTATATCTTACATAGAGAAAAGAACTGAATAGCACAGAAACCTTTCCTGTATAGAAGCACAGTAGTATTGATTAGAATATAAGATATTTTTTTTTATATAGAATGGTATTTGTACATTTTCCATACAGGAAAAAGAAAACTAGCAACAAATGTGCTCATTCAAGAATTTTTGTCATTTTCTTCTGCTATCATTGACTTAAGGTCATGTTCAATATCTCAGAACTCAAATCTTAGTTGTCTTCTAGCTCTGATTGATTGAATCTACAGGTTTTACTAGTCATTATGCTAGTTGTGAATTTTTGTTGTGTAGCTCCAGATTCATTCCAACAGAGATCCTTGTGAAGAAAAGCAATACCTCAAAATAATGTCTTGTTGCTCAATTCTCCCTAGAATCCCAATATGATTGTTATGGATAATAGTGTTCTTAAGGTCATTAATGGCTCCATATCTCAATTCATCTTCTGATTCTCTCAATTTCTGCTTTATTTATGCAGCTTGAGAAGAGCAGATCTTTTTACTGACCAGACAGTTTGATATATATAGAGCTCTGAAAACTGCACACACGAAGCCCAGTAGCAATTTAGAAGTTGTGCATGCAAGTCTCGCATGCATAGAAGAAATAGCATCTGGCTTTAAGTAATGAATATTAATTTCTCAAGGGAAAGACACATATACAGGTTTTGACTTATATGAGCAACATAATTTAAAATCAAAAGCATAAGACATATTCTGCCAAATATTCTGAAAGGTCAGCAGAATCTGAGACCTAAGGAAATAAAATTGATTAAGTTAAAATAAATATTTGCTTTTTAACTAATTCTGAACTATATTCTCACTGTTCTTAAAATTTAGCAAGTAGGGATTTTTAACTTATACCCTGACTGCTAGTAGTAGTGTTGGATGTTTTACTGGGAACTCAAATACAATATCAGCTTTACCTACTGATAAATATGCTCTATTAATAGAAAGCAAACAGAGGCAACACATTTTTTGTCTAGTTACATCTAATTGCATTTTGTTTAAAGCACTTCTTTAGCCACTTATATAAAATACTGGCTACAGGTTATAAAATTAAAACTAAATTCTAAACGTGACATAAAACAAAACCAATCTGATAAACCACATTAATAAACAGAATAAAATCTTTTGTCTACATTTCACATATTTAGCCATGTAAAATAAATTAAAAAATAATAATTTCAGCTGATTAAAAATGAAGGACCTCTAGTGAGCTCTCTTGTTACAAAGAACTGTTCATTGCCATTTTTCTTTTATTAAATAGCTAATGATGTTTTTGGTAGTAAACCATGAGACTCAATAAATTAGAGGAAATAGAAAACATGCAGCCTATGGTGCTTCTTCATTTCCTAATTTCTAGAACCCAAAAATTTGTGATTACTGTCAGAGTAAATAGGTGTCAATATGAACGCATGTGTGTTGATACACATTTATCTGCGTACGTGTGTGTGTATGTATCTATATGTGTGCGTACATATGCATACATAAATATAGAGGTATATATGCGTAAAAATAAATGAGTTTATTACTTCACATTTTTTGCAGTGAGACAATACCGTTTATTAGAAAGAAAACCCTACCTCTCCTACAGCCAGGTATCTGACTAACAGCCTTTGACCAACACATTAATGAAGTTTATTATGGACAGCTCCTGGTCAATAAGAGGTCCCGAATTTCTCTATAACACTAGCAATGCCAAAAGATCTTTTCTCATTAGATCCTTGTGTTAAAATGCCTCTTTCAGACGCATTCTGTCAGATCTTGCTGCATTTTCCCATGCTTTTGGTCAGTTCAGGATTATGACACCTTAAACTTTAGCTGTGGCTACAATAAAAGACATCTGAGAATCTGTAACTGAAACACATTCACACGAACCTTCTCTTTCATACAGGGGCTAGTATGACTTTACTCCAGTTCTTTTCTCTATCTTTCCATACGATTCTGGATATAGTTAATGAAATTAGCCTCGACAGGGTATAATTTTTCTGTGTTTGTATAGAAAAAAATATATACACATATATGTGGCTACAGAAGCTCTGTATTTAACTCCCAGTTTTCCACAGATTCTTTGTGTGATAACATCAAGTGAAATCCATATGCCATAGATTTTCCACTTGTATCTTCACTTTTGGATCCAACATGCGCTCATGCTTGGACAGTGAACTCTCGGATAAGACCTGTGAATGTATCTGTTTGAAGAACATTACTAGTTGTGCCTAACTCCTAGCTTTCAAGGAATCTGAAAGCAGTTCACGCTGAGTTCAGTGCCCAAGCCGTGTGCCCGAGTTATGACTGACAGCGTGTGAGTACAGCACAAGGAATGGATCTTGATCAATTCTTTCATATGGTTCTTAAAATGCTTGTGAGCCTCCATCTCCTCAATTTCCTCAAGGACTGCTTTCTTGCTTAGACCCCTTTGTCTTTTCCCTTTTTTTTTTTTTTTTTGGTGTCAGGGACTGAATAGGATCTGAAAGATATTTTTATTAGAGTTGCCTCTGAAATTTGCTTTTCCTTTCAGTAAAACTATTTCTCATATGGTTGCTTTGAAGGTCCATCTGTTTATTTAGAATTTTGCCTGAAGAAGTAATGGTTATGTCTATTTTTACTGCTGTCTCCTTGGCCTGGATGAGCACGAGCAAATATGTGCTTGTTTACTGGTTCTGACATTGAAGTTGTGTGAAGGGTGTGCATGTCCTTGGTACGAAAACCATCAAGGAGTGTTAGATATCGGTACAATATATCAAGTGCCCTGACACTCATCTTTTCTGTTCTGAGAGACAAAACAAACAAAACAAACAAAACAAACCAACAAACAAACAGTTCAAAAAAATTTGAGTGTGACAGTCGTTTTCCCAGACAATGAAATTGATAAAATATGAATAACTCACAAGGAAATTTTAGCCACAGTAATTTACTGGAAACTAAAGACAATTAATTTTAATGTTTAAATTTAAAAGTTTTGTGAAGTGGGACATTAAAATGAAACAAAAATAAGTGTCCTTCTACTTTTAAAAAATGTCTCCCTGTGTCTATTCTATATTGGGAGACAAATTTTTATATATGTCACACTTATTTCATGCTATTTCTCTTGTCTTCACAGTTAAATCATGAAAATTCCAAACCAAGAGTGGGTTCGCAAGACTTTATATCATTGTTGACAGCAATAAACCAGTTGTCACTTGGTATTTATGCTAATACAAAGTGAGATTTAGCAAGTTTCTACACAACAAAAACTGAGGTCACACGACTTCACTTTCTAATTCACTTTGAATCTTTGGAAATTCCCACGTACAGTCGATATGCATGAGCTAATATTAATCTCTCTCTGAGAAGTATTGGTTCTGTCATAATAATTGGAATAAACCAGTAGGAAAATATCAATTTTAGTTAAATAAATTTGGTAGTTCTATGTCAGAATTTAGCCAGGGAACAGAGCTTTTGAAAGAGAGAATGAGGTGGGAGAGAGGGAGGTCCAGTTTCACGTTATTGATCGGACTCGTGGCCCATAGCTGTGTCTGAAGACAGTGTGTACCTCCTATGAGGCGGCTTTATCCTCGTGCAATCTGCATTTCCAATCTCTGCTGGAAAATAGCTTGTGCTTTTCTTCTCTGTTTTGATGTGAGCTCATCCTGAAACGTGCTAACAAAAGAGTAGTTTCAGAAGGTGAAGTAAGTAACATCCCTTAAAGCCAGACAACAAAGGAAAATGATGGCACCAGTCCCAGGTGTGGAAAGGCCACTGGGGCGATGGCCTGCTAACGCTGTCTGCTGAGTGCAGGGCAAGAGGAAAATAGCTTGAGCTTAATACCCACGGGGTAATTACAGGGAACCAGCTGTTCTCCGCGTGCCAAAATGAATACGGATTGTTTTCCTGCAGCTTTGTGTCTTCTGGTTGATGGCTGGGTCTGACTGGAGCTTGTCTTGCAGTCAAGGCATTTATAAGAGGGTGACTCTTTTAAGCTCACATTCAGCTCTGTGGGGTCATTCTCAGGTGTGCCTTTGTGATGACATTATTTTTCCCACTTACAGTCATAAAATGTGAAAACAGTTTTAAAGTGATTTATGGTTTACCATGTCTGGAAATTGGTGAAGTTTGTTTGAAGTTGGACAGTGAGTTCCTAAATTATTTGGCAGAGATACAGCCATATGCCTGTGACACCCACCTGTATCTACTACCACAGTGGAGTTGCATAGCCTCCAGTTTTTAAGAAACCAGGCGACATCAAATGTAGAATTGACCCAAATGAGAAAGGTGCATTCTTGGCTGATGAGGATCACCAAAACCACTGACTTGAAAATGCACCAGCTTACTGAGGTGAGATTTTTGACAACACCTAGAAGGTATTACAGGCTGGATCTTCATGGCCAGATTTGTAACAGGAAGCTCAGGACCATGTCCCATCTCCAGAGTCCCATTGTATTCCTTGCTCTTGGGAGGACACCTGGACAACTTGGCCCAACTGAGGGCTAAGAACAGAAGAGCACATTGCAAAGTATAATTGCTCCACAGGTTATATAGGCCTTGATTTGTAGTAGGGAAGGATTAACTCCATGGCAGGTGGTGTTTAATTTTTCAGGAGCTAGGACATTTGTATTCTTGGCAAGCAGTGTCTTAGCAACATAGGCTGAACTCATTTTTTTTTAAATACACAGTTATCATTTTCCCTCCTTTCCCTCATATACATTTGTTTCTAATTAGAAAAAGGGAACATGGATTTAATGCTTGCTCATCATTTTTGCTGTAGGGATTGTCTAATGACCTATGGTGCATGGAGATTTCTAACAGCACTATAAACAGTTCAGAGAAGTAGACCACAAAGCACACAGGGCGTAGATGAGTGAGACAATACAGTAAGAACAGCTTTATGTTTGGTAAAGGTTTGTGGGTTTTTTTGGAGTGGATTTTCTTTTTTTTATTTTTAAACTTTTTGGTATTGGATATCCCATCCAAAATCCATATTATATTTTGTTATTTTCTTATGGAAGGATGTCACTATTACTCCCAGTGTTGCTGTTGGGACATATTACATTCATTGAATTATTTGTTCTTACTAGATCAAAGCAACAAGGTGATTCTCCCCCTCTCTCTGCTCTTGTGAGACCCCACCTGGAGTACTGCATCCAGCTCTGGAGCCCTCAGCAGAAGACATGGACCTGTTAGAGCTGGTCCAGAGGAGGGCCATGAAAATGACCCGAGGGCTGGAGCACTTCTATGGAGGCAGGCTGAGAGAGTTGGGGTTGTTCAGCCTGGAGAAGCAGCAGCTCCAGGGACACCTAATTGCAGCTTTGCAGTATATCAAGAGGGCTTATAGGAAATACGGCAAGACACTTTTTGCCTAGGCCTGTAGTGATAGGACAAGAAGCAATGGTTTTAAAACAAAAGAGGTCGATTTATATTAGATATAAGGAAGAATTGTCTGCCCCTGGCTCCCTGGCAGTGTTCAAGGCCAGGTTGGATGGGGCTTTGGGCAACCTGGGCTAGTGGAGGGTGTCCCTGCCCATGGCAGTGGTGGGACTGGATGGGCTTTAAAGTGCCTTCCACCCCAAAGAATTCTTTGAGTCTATGATTCTAGGAATGAACGTGAGACGCTGCGTGGATTTCACCATTCAGGCACTCAGACAACATGAACAATTTTCCTCTGCGCCTTAACACTATTAATCAATATAGTTCTCATCAGTTTATAATTTCATGAGATATGTCACTGAGTGTCTCACCTGTTGGGTCTTAGCAAAATGTTCAGTGGAAGGTGGCTTACAGCATATAACTCAGAATAAAATACAGTTGCTATTTTTTCTGCCTTGCTGAAAAAAATAGTCATTATTCTCCTGTCACAAGGGTAGGTAATACTTCTTAATCAATGCTGAAATGCAATAATGGAGCAGAATGAAAGACTTCACATTACAGATGCCTTGAGCAAAGCCCCTCTAGTTATTTACCCTTTGGCTGTTTCTAGGTCCTGAAAATCAGGACCACGCTATCTCTGTAACAACAATGTTATGCAAAAATGACATGGAGTTACCTGTAAATTAGTCTGCTGGGATAGTACACTCACTATCTCAGATGAAGGAATACATTTGTAGTTAAAGCAAAGGGTCTGAACTGACTGACTACAGAAATTTCTGGATTTAGACTAGCATGAAATAGTATGTTGATCTTCATTGTAAGTAGACAGGCATACACAGAGGAAAATATATAAAAGTCTAAATGTGTCCACTGTGGACTTGATGCTGAGACTAATCCAGCAAAAGGATTAGGATTTGGATTTATTTAACTCCTTTCTGACATAAAGAAAGATGTTTTTATCACTGATAACAAATGGTGGGATTTGGAACAGTGGTATGGAGATTTAATTCTCTTGCTGTGAAATGAGGAACGGTCACACTCCTGTCAGGCAGAAGCAGAAGCTGGCCTTTGCTAATGATGTGTTCAAGGATTACACATTTGTTTTGTATGAGATCTTCACCTACTAATGAATACAATACATAAATGTGATAGCTACCCCACTAGAGCCATCAATAGTTTTCCACAAAAATAATTTCTTAATGGCAAGCCAATGGTCAATTAAATGAAAATTTTGTATTTTTAAGCAGTCTTTGAAAACTCAAATTCAAACTTGAAAACAAGCAAGAATTTATTTCTTCATCCAAGATATCAGACACTGTCAAGAATTTACTTCTCACCCCCAACCACCACCCTAAATGCCGCTGTCATCTGATTTTCTTAGATTATTTTTTTTTTCCCCTAGGAAGAACTCTAAACACAAATAACTAAGAGCCCTAATGCCACTCCCATAATAAACCTGAATATAGAGGGGGAAAAACCTGCCCAGTGCTTTTCAATTTTGGTTGCTGTTCTCAACCTGTTGTTCTATGGACTATCCATGGTGTGCTGGAAGCCAAAATACTCTACAGAGGAAACTGAAACATTGGAAGGTGATTTCTGTATCAGAGGAGAAGTTTGGTCCCAGTTACATTGCCCAAGCGTAGTGTGAGATGATAACAACAGTCTGGAGCAGGTACAAATGCTGCACCAGGTACCACTCTTTACCACTACGCAGTTACATTCTTCTGCTTTGTTACATTTCTCTAAGATCTTTCCAGGTTGTTTAAACACCTTGTTCATACCAAATAATATTATAAACCACCAGTTTCACTGAAGTCAATGATATAATTAACTTTTCCCCAGAAGAGATATAACTTTGATAATATGTGTAAGCATGTGGGTGCACATTTTGGCACCCATTTTGAGGCAGCTAGGATGTTAGACACACACACTGTGTTTCCTCCGAAATACTTTGTAGTAATTTCTGTTTTCAACCAATTTTTTAAATTTTTTTTTAATGCCAATAAGCTAGTATTGGCAATTTCAGGAAAGAATACAACTATGTCTTATAAACACCTCCTATTTCTTGGACTTCTCTAACATGCTTGTGTCACTTCTGCTGTGTAAATCTTGTCAAGTTGGTGGTATTTGTGAAAGGATTAGCTTTATTCTATATCTCTCTCCACTCTATTGCCAGGGGTATTCAGCGGTACAAGATGATTATTTTATTCAAAATCTGGCAAAGTACAGAGTAACACACTGCTGCTTGCTATTCAGTAATTCCCTGAAAAGCAAACGGACTTCACCTACACCACTTTACTGCAATGGTTTTCCCTACTGCTTTTGGGTTGCTTTTTCTTCTTTTTTTTTTTTTTTTCTTTTCTGTCCTTTTCCCCAGAGCTGCAGACGTCCATAGGTGCAGCATGCAATGGACTGCAGAAGTAGGTTCCCCCACCAGCTATAGCTGGCATTGCCTTTTCTGTTTAAAGATTCACAGGCTCGACACCGTGCTAACTATAGCTGCACCACTTGCAGTTGGGGAAGGGGCTTTTAGTCATGCATTGGTTCCTTGGGAAAAGTGATTGAATATTGCATGATGGTAACTGTCCTATTCTGGTTTTACTAAACTGGAAAAGTTAGCCAGACATGTCAGATGTATAGTAGATAAAATTGTAAGCATAAACTCTAATTTTCCAGTTATGTATTTAACTGATTTTGTAGGTTGGATGCTACTCAAGTATGAAATATCTTGTATCGCACTCTTAAACCATAAGGCGTTTCACATTTTCACATCTTTTGTGCTGCTTTGATTTCGTGACAAAGTACTAGTAAAGGTAGGGAAACAAAGCTGACCCTGAGTTTCATATCAATCACTAATAAAAAGTGGCCCATGTAAATTCTTCTAAGTACTAAGCCATCTCTTGCTGTCAATATAGACACAATTCACTGATCAGCAGCAATAAAGGCTCTTTAATTGCATACTTTTGTTAGACATATTTCTAAGTAAGCATCTCCAAAGTATAAAAAGCATAATTAAAATCTATAATTCAACTATCTGGGTCCATTGATAGAAATATAGCCACATTTTAAATGAGCTTTAACAGTTTAACAGCTCTGTGCTTCAAAGAAAAGTAGATTAATACAAATAGCCTGCAGGGAAAGATAAAGGTTCAGATCTCAGCAATCTGAAAAACTTTGCATTTCTATGGAATCCAATTTCAGGCTACACAAATAAAGTTAAGAGGATGAGTAAACTTGCTGCATAGAATATTTTGTTATCCTAACCATTGTTGCTCATTGAATTAAATTTGATCATTCTGCTGAAGTTCCAATTTTACTTCATTCCTCATGATACAGATATGTTCTGTCTTTGATGTTCTCTAAATATCATTCAGGCTAATGCCATATCAATTAAATATGCTGTTTAAGTACTATTTTTTTCTCACTAGTCAATGTTTGTTGAAATTTTCTATACAGCTTCGCATTAGCATTCATAACCAGAATCTCAAAAGAGCCTCATATTTTCAAGACTTTAGTCCTTGATGTGACATTTGTTTATTTAGATACCTAAGAAGGGTGAGAGCTGTACTGAAGAAAATGGCTCACCGGTTTTCAAATTAATAGCTAGGATGGCTCCACTGTCATTAGTAGTCTAACAATTACGTTGTGTTTAATAAGATTATGCCTAGTAGTTTGGATTAGTAGGTTCAGATCCTGATTGCAAAAACTGTGGGACAGAGAGTGATGGAGGAATAAATGAAAAATGATGTGAGACTACAAAAATAAAAGAAAAAAGCTCAGTCTATCAGGAAGAAACCTTGATGGTTTTGTGAGGTAGAGGAGTTTTATACATGGGTATGAATTACATACGGGAGGTGACCTAATACTATTGATTTGACAATTAGGGAGCATGAAAGATTTTGCAGAACAACAACATTTATATAGAACTACGAAATTAAGAGGTCTTTAAACAGAATTGGGGAAAAATTTATAGGTGACAAGCTCAGATAAGAAAGCTATAACTGAACTGAAAATAATTTTTACTGTGTATTTTTGCATAATATGAGGTGTACTGGTGCATCATCATTTCATATAGCTTATGTCATCCTGCCTTGAGTAATTTTTGCCACCTGTTGTGGCAGCGAATGACTTTATATCACTCAGATAAAACCAACAAATTTTCTTTTATAAGTTTCTAACATGTTACTTTCTGTGTCACCGTTAGCCACCTTTTGTTATGGAATTAGGACATAACATTTCCCTCCGCCTTTCCTGGGCCTCTGAGCTGTCGGCGTTGGCTTCTGACAGTGGCACTCACAGTGAACTGCTTGATTTACTCGCAAAGACGCATCGTGACCCATTGTCAGATGTGGAAGAAAGTAGGAGGATTCCTGTTCATTCTGGTTCCTAACGGCATGCCCCATTATAAATGAATTGCTCTTGAAAGGCGTGAACTGGCAGTTTATGACGGTCTACCTGACTAAATATGAAATACTTTTTGGTAACTTAACAGGAAAGAAACAAAACCACAAGAAAGCCGTTTTGGCGCTGTAAAGTATATATACATGCCAGCCGATAGCACTGCATTAGCCAAGGCAACATTTTGTGGCTGTGGGCTGGTGTGTTCGTTCCCTCTTTACTTTTCCTACTGGCCTTTTGTGAAGAAGTTACCGCTCTTGCGAATCCATGGGTGAGCAGGTGTCTACAGAGCAATCGGCTGAAAACTTTTCTCCAGGGTAAAGGAAAAACTACTGAATGGTTGTGAACAGTTCAGTCAACTTATCTGCTTTGATTACTATAGTTTGCCCTTATTTTCTTTTATAAAAAAAAATCCACAAAACACTTAACCATCTCTGTGATGGGTTGTTTGGTTGCTTGCTTTCTTTTAGGGACTAGTTTACTTGTCAAACGTTCTGAACGCATCAAGAAGTATTTCTGAGAGGAGAGAAACTTTTTGGCTGAAATTTTACTGTTATCTACTTACTAAATCTGTTAGTTCCCTGTGAGGTATAGGTATTAGGGCAGTGGTGCACCCTGTATCTCGGTGGTAGGCAGCATTCTGCACCAACAGTGCGAGAGCAGGGACAGGAGGAAGTCATGCACATCTTGCTCTGTTCTCTAGAAAAAAATGCCACATAGGAAAGAGGGATTAAAATCTAGAATAGTGACAGCTAAAAGACAGTGTAGTGACTTTTTCTTTATATGTTGGCAAATATGAGTTCAGGTGGGGGTTGTTTAAGCTTTTAGTTTTAGCCAATGGTGTCTAGAGCCGGATTCAGCTGAATTAGTAATATGTGGGACCATGGATGGTGATGTCTCTCTTCCCTGTAGCCTGATTGGAGGTCCCACGTTAAAATTTCCCCATATGGTACATTTTTCTTCTGCTGAAACCACTGATTGGGTGTAATTGTCATTAAAAAGCAGATCTCTATTCCTGTACTGAGTAAAAGTAAATCGGACTATTCCTTGCGTGGATGCTCATTTGTAAATTAAAGCAGAGCTGAATGCATAGCATAGCGAAATACCCGGGTACATCAGTGGCAAGTCCGTAGCTTGCCTGAGAGCAGAGCGTAAGTAGATACTAGGACACTTGTACTACGTTGCACAGGACGTATCCCAGAAGTCCAGTGTGGGTAATAAAAAAGTGCTCTGCCAAAGTGCTACGTCTCATTAACCGCGAGGGATTAGTGGAGAAGCCTTGGTTGGCAGGGACTGAGTGACGCTGACCCTGTGCTGTTGTACACCCCAACCCTCTCTTATCCTGCTCTACGCGTGAACGTAACAGTGGCAACCCCGAACTGGTGTAGATCAGGAAAACAGCCAGTGACAAGAGATGGCTGGGTGCAGGTGACCTCAGCCCTGTAGCAAGGCAGGAACCCAGGCACCAGCACACGTCACAGTACGCACCTTCATTTCTCCTCAAACGCCAAGCCTGCACGCTCACCTGGAGTCAGGGCAGAAATCCGGGAGCCCGAATGAACAAGTCTGCTCATCAAATCTTAAAAGATATATCTTGAGCTTTCTTAAACTGAATTTTGCAGATCAGATCCTTTTGGGGAGAACAGAACTGAGGCCTGCCAGACTTGCTAAAAAAATGTGAGGAAAACCGGTAGCTTTGTTGTTTGATTGGTGTGACACTGGTGCTGTGCTGGGGAGTAACCAGATCAAATAGAAATGTTGGTCAGTTCAATCAAGCTTTAGAAGTTTAACTTCATTTTTTTGACATGGTGTTACTTCACTGTGCATTGACAGCCTTTCATGATTTTCCCTGGGAGAAGCATACTGACAGCACCCCAATCAGAATATTTTATGATGTACTTGTTCTGAAATTCATTTGCTGCTTTAATTTGAGTGTATATGTGTGTGTACCTGCATAATGCATTTTTTCATCATCCTTGCTTTGTAGGATGCTTTATGTGGGCTTTGAGAACATTCTGTTACGTAAATGTAAAAAAGCTCTAGACTTTTCTGAAATGAGCTGATATTCATGAAATACCCTTGTAGCAAGCATGTATGCGTATGTACAGATCACTTATTCGTGTGCACAGATGCATATAGAGATGTAATTTTGCAGGATACTTTACATGAACTTAGACTAATAGCTTCATGCAATCATTATGACATCATCAACAGCATTGTTAAACAAAACCAGCAGAAATGTGAGCTTACTTTGGTAAGTTACTGCTCTGGAAGTATTTCGTAAAATAGTCTTGATTCATATCTGTTTGTTTTAAAAGAGACTTGTAGAAGGGCACTACATGATGTCACATCAGTAGCATCATGCTGGAGTTCAGATGTCTCCCTTATCTAAAGAGTTAACTGTGACATTGCAGGTTTTCCTGCCGTTGACTCTTCTCAGTCTCCGAAACTGTTTGGCAGGGTTAGTCAGTCATTAGCCAGCCTGAGGAGCCCTTCAGCACTAATTCATCAGTACCCTCAGCCACTCTAAAGCGTTTCCTCCAAACCCAGAAGACATCTACTCTGTGCCAGTGTCGCAGCTTTGCTGAACTGGTTTAGGTACCGTCAGGGCTGACATTTCCTTTGGAAATCTGAAAAACAGAATCGGCTCCCTGACTGCCATCTTTCCCTTTACGGAACAGACTCTGATGCTGGAAATGATCGAATTCAGAATGTCAAATATTCAGTGCTGATAATTCCAACAGTTAAAGATCTTTCCCCCAGCGTCTTTCTGCCATTTAAAAGAAAAGTTATACTGACAAAAACCTGAAATAAATGGATTAACATTTCTCTTTAGTTCATGAGGTTAATTTCAAGTAAGAAGTTGAGACTCATAATATGCAGGCAGAAATACTTACGGAAAATCCCAAAGAAACCAAGTTTATTAATAATTTATTTCTGCCAAAATAGTCAAGATGATGTATGCTGAAAACTGCATTATGCAATGTTTTTAGCTCTACCTTAAAGGAAAGGGAATAGCCACTAGATAACCCCAAATTCAGAAGTAATGCTGCTGTAACCTGTTATCCTCCCCAAAATCCCTAGATATAGATTCTTCTTTGTAACCATCTGGATACAGCTTCCTAGAGTTTTTATAAAACATACTTTCACCTAACAGCTGAATTTAAATATAGCATCTCTGTTGCAGACTTGTGGGATAAGTGTAATTTCACTGTAACAGTTAGCATATGGTACTTGGCTCTGGGAGAAAGAAAATTGAAGTTGAAGCCAAGTTGTCAGGAAGCTACTAGCATGTCTATAAGATAAACTGTGCAGGATTTCTTCAGTGCTTTGGGGCTCCTTTCTCACCTACTAGTATTCTGGTATTTATATCTATATTTGACAGTTTTGGAGCAGTCACAGGGTATCCTTGGATGGGAAAAAAAAAAATTCTTCAAAAATTCTGGTGTGTTGGTATATGTAATTAAAAAGCTGTTCAGGCTATTACTCCAATTAGTGAGCATCTCTTTCAAACTGCAAATCTTGGATGAAAATAGAGCACGTTGAGCAGAGGGACCCCTTTGAGCACGGCTCTCAGATTTGCTTGCCCATCTGGCCTTTCCCAGTCACATATGCCACGGATCTCACAAACCTCTTAGCAACAAGAGGTGAAAGGCCAGCTTAGACCCTAGACAGCCTTTGGTTTTCCATCTATCTTCTCTGCTAGAACAATCTTTTTTTCCTGTCTGCTTCTTATCCCTTCAGTTTCCTTACAAAAACTGGCTTTCAGCAGAGAGAGCTAATCCAACAGTTTTTCAGAACAGAAACTGCTCTTGTAAGGACCTTGCCTAGCCTTACTAAATCGTTACACTTCTCAACATCTCTTTTGCTGGGTGAAAAAAACCCACATTTGGATGCAGCCACTCACCTTCCCGTCATGCATGATAAAGTTCACTGAAAGCCTCTTGCAGCCTTAAACCTGCTTTGAGTGGGAAAGGCTGTAGATGAGAGTTACACATCTCCTACGGTGCGTCTCTTAGGGCCTGATGGCACAAAACACGCCACTTCCTCACACCACAACTTGTCTCATCCACACCTACATAGTATTTACTCGTGTGTTTAATTTCAATATGTTTACCTGTCCTGAAAGTTAGATTAGTGCCTGTAGAAGTGCTGGGTTTTTAATAGATTCTCAAAACCAGTTATAGCTCTGGCAATGGCAATGCAAGTTTTGTTGGTCTCACGCCATGTCAAAACCCAGCAGTTCTGATTCTGCAGTAGCCACAAACAAAGATGATATACTGCCGTTTTAAAGCACTTTTATTAATGATCTAGATTGTGCGGCTAAATAACTGTTCATCATCTGAAACACAGGCTCAGTATCATTTGATGTTCACAAAATTTATTTTTGAAAGCACTTAAAAATTATCTCAAAATTATTTTTGGCATTCAAATTTCATTTAGGCACCTATTTAAATCAGTGAGTTGTTGAGGACTAAATACTTCTGCATGATCTAAACATAAATATCTTCTAAATATTTTTTCCATATTTTTTTTCCCATATTTTTCACGGTAGCTTTTGGAATTACCTACTTCATTATAAAAACATCAGAATGTGTGAATTTAATATGGTGTAATGACTTGAAAAATTTAACAGGTATATAAAAGATGTTTTGTGATTCTGTAGAGATTTAGACGGTGGAAAGTAGTCACAATTCTGATGAAAAAGTAATTAAAATCCTAATTTCACTTACCCTCTGGAGAGAACAATCATCTACCTGTTTGTTTTAGTTCATATTTTCATTTTGTAAAATGAAATCCTACAGTCTGATTTATTTAATAATAAAAAACACATGAACCAAATAATCTTTTATATTAATATCTAGATAGAAAAGGAAAAAAAATTAACATTCAAGCTCTTCTCTTTTCTTTCTAAAGTTCCTTATCAATGCAATATGAAAGTGATTTTAAGTCTTAAATGATGAAAGTTTCCTTCATTTTAAGAAAGAATTTTGCAGTTAATTCTTTGTAATGTTGAAATATTAACACACTTTCTCTGACTGTTCTTGCACAAGCCAGTATCAGCACTGCTCAGTGATATAATCTTCCAAGTTGCTACTGCAAATGAGATAATTATGGTGATATTTGGGAGGAAAAAACCACAAATACTGTGAAAATGATTTTATACGAGTGGTGCACTCATTTTTCTGTTATTTCTTCATCAACAGTATGACATCAGTATGACATGTTGGAGTTAGTGTTTTCTGATGATTTCACATCTGAGTCTCTGACCAAGTCTTTTGTTTGAGACAGTTGTTGAGGTAGAGGCGTTCCCTGCAGTCCAGTCACTCGTGCGAGCTCTCAGTTCGGAGAAAAGCAATGACTTTCATGCTACTGAAAATCTCATTTTCACATTAGTGTAGTTATGTCTAAATTAAGTAAACCATTCTTTGTATCTATCCCAAATCCAGAATAACAGTTTGCATGTGGGGTGACATAATTGCTCTCTGCAGCTTCTAGAGGAAGGGAAGTAGAAACAGAGGTGCTGATCTCTTCTCCCTGGGATCCAGGGACAGTATGGGTAGGAATGTGTCAAAGATATGTCAGAGGAGGTCCAGACTGGACATTAGGAAGCATTTCTTTAACTAGAGAGTGGTGCCCCAAGCCTGACAGTGTTTAAGAAGCATTTGGACAATGCTCTTAATAAAATGCTTTAACTTTTGGTCAGCCCTGAAGTGGTCAGGCAGTTGGACTAGATGGTCATCGTAGGTCACTTCTAACTGAACTGCTCTAGTCTAGTCTAGGCTACCTAAGT
>VXBL01009865.1:339882-352671 GCA_013400195.1 Aramus guarauna
TATATATTTAAAAGTGATATTCAGGGCCCAGAGGGGAATGAGGACAGAGAATAGCAGAGTCCTTGTGCTGTAGGAGAAAACTTTGGATTATTCAGGGATCTGGAAAGCTCCTTTGAAGGCAAAGGATCTCTGGAAGGTTGGCAAGGCTGCAAGGATAGCATCCTCTAAGCGCACTCAGGAAAATAAGTAGATGTCTCACAGGACCAGCTTGGTTAAGCAGGGAACTCACGATAGATTTAAAGCAAACAGGCTACCAGGGAGAAACTTAGAAAGTTTGTTGAACATGCAGTGATAGTGTTAGGAAAACTAAAGCTTGACTGGAGTTGAGACTTGCAAGGGACAAGAGCAATGAAAAGAGCTCATACAGTTATGTAAGTAACAAAATGCTGAACAAGGAAAATTTGGGCCCATGCTGAATGGACAGGTGATTTAGAGACAGAGGCACAGTGAGGCAGAGGTACCCAATGGTTTCATTGCCCTGTTGCTACCAACAAGGTTTTCTGTGTCCCTAAACTGAGTGAAGAGGTTCAAGGGGGAAAAGACCTACGAGCTGAGAATGAAGGTTGGGCGAGGGATTACATGAGAAAACTTGACCCATGCAAGCCCATGGTATCCAGGAGTGCTGAGAGGGCTGGATGATGTCCTTGTAAGGCGCCTTTTTCCTGTCTTTGAAAGATCATGGAGATTGGGGAAGATCCATGGTGACTGGAGAAGCAAATGTTGCACCCATCTTCAAAAAAGACCAAAAGAAAACTTAACTGAGAAACATAACAGCTTTGCTATGGTCCATGGTCTCATGGAGTGAGACCTTTAGCAACATGTTCCTGGATACACGAAGGAGAAGAAAGTGGCTGGGAACAGCATGAGTTGACCAAGGATAAATCATGCCTGACTGCTGTGATTGCCCTATAAAGGAAGTGACTAGATTAGTGAATGGAGAGAATGTTGAATGTCATTTACCTCAGCTTTAGTAAGGCTTTTTTCATAGTCTTCCACAATGTGCTTGAATACAACTTTTGATATTACAATCTGGATGGGAGGACAATCAGATGGGTAACAGAAACAGGTTGAATGATTGGTCTCAAAACATCACGGTTAATTGGTCTTACTCCACGTGGAGCCCATCAACAAGCAGAACCTGCCCTGTTTAATATCTCTGTCAATGACATGGAGGATGAGAAAGAGTGCAGTCTTGTCATATTTGCGGATGACACCAAGCTGGGAGGAAGTGGAACTATTTGACAGCTTGAAGGCAGAGCTGCCATCTGGAGGCACCTGGAGAAGCTGAAGGAGCAGGCTAGAGGAACCCAATGAAGTTCAACAGAAACAAACGCATGATAAGTGTGCAAGAGACAGTAATAAATTGAAACTAGAGTGGTGCAGATTGTACATAAGGAGAAACTTTTTCTCCATGAGGACAGTTAAGAATTGAAGAGGTCACTCAGACAGACTGTGCAGTCTCCATCCTTGTCTGACTTCAGCCTTGAACCTGCTTTGAGCAGGAGGTTTGACTAGAGACCTCCTGAGGTCCCTTGCAGTCCTTGAGCCTACAATTCCATGACCCTTACAATGTTGCTGAGCTACTGAAAATGTACTGATTAGAATCAGAAGTGTTCAGAGAATATTTTCTTTTGTCAAATGTTGAATTTTTAATAAGAATGGAAACAAAACCAGCTTTGGGATTGCAATAGGTATGGTGTGTTTTCCCTCCTTTTTCCTATTTGGGTTGAGATTGCTAATCAGCTGTGCCGCCCATAAAATGTTGCAGAGACATGTTTGATGATCAGTTCAGTACAGTGCTATGACTGCAGCTGCATCATGGGAGAGGTAATGTGTTCATCACCAGAGGAAACAGAGTATGAGGCGAGTGGACTGAATCTTTCAGGAAGTTCCATGATACTGTTTTCAAGTGAAAACTTTTTAAGTTTTGGCTAAACATGGAGGAACTTCTCTCCACCCTCCCCAAAACCCAATGAACAACACTCCTCACTATTTGAAGACACAGCTTTTCATGGGGAAAAAAAAAAAAAAAAAAGGACAAAAGAAACTCTGTAAGGAAGACCCATGCTTTGGCTATATTTCTAACTCATCAAGAGCATTTCCCCATTGAAAAGTATTTAAATGCAGAAAAACTCTTGTCCAGCTTCACTGTTAATTTCTTGCAGAGAAAGAATACTCCATTGTATTTTTCTTATGTATAGCTCAAATATATCTGCTTTATGAGCCGAAAAAAATAGGCAGTGGTATGTGAATGTATTCTGGGAGATTTAGCCCTGTGGGTTTAAGAGTAGACTCTGGTCTTTCCTCATTAGGTTCCAGAATAGTGCTGATTTATATATCTCGTTAAAGGATTCAGAACTGACCGCTACCTAAGAAAATATGGATGACTAATTGTATATGCTTTTGTTTAAAATAAATTAAGAGTCTAGAGCTTAGGGTGCTTTTTGCAACTTAGAAAACCTATGCCCAAATCCCTTCTTCCTTATAGATTCACTGTGTGACTGTGCACAAATCCTTTAGTCTGCTTTTCCAGCAGATAAAACCACTTTCCTGCCTCACAGGAGTCTGCTAGAATAAATACATGTAAATGTGTCCAGGTACTACAGCAAGGGTAGGGGCACGGAGATTAACCGAATACCACTTTTGCTGAATCTGAACCTGCTTGGCCTTTCCCATTTAGATCACAATGTGCCTTTCTAA
Source organism: Aramus guarauna (assembly GCA_013400195.1). Taxonomy (NCBI): domain Eukaryota; kingdom Metazoa; phylum Chordata; class Aves; order Gruiformes; family Aramidae; genus Aramus; species Aramus guarauna. The sequence continues at coordinate 342,583 of VXBL01009865.1, forward strand.
GCTGAGGTCTCTAGGTAATAAGATAGAATTGTAACCAAAAGAATTCATCTTATTATTAATTATCTGTATAATGATAATATCCATAATATTTTCTCAAATATGAGCAGATGATCATTAAGCTAACAAGGGGCACACCTTGTTTAATCTTTATATAGGTGTAAGGGGATTGCTTCCTGTATGTGTTTATGTGTATCTCCTCTAGAAATGAAAATCATAGTAGGAGGCAGTAATAACGATTATAAACTGTGTTTATGATTAACAAGTTTCACTTCTGCTAGCACAAAGGGAAGAAATTAACTTTTTCAATCATAATAACGTTGCATGGTTCAGTTATTGGTACCATAGCACTGTTCCAATTTTCGGTGTATTGTAGGTATGTTATAATGGGTATTGCAGGTTTGCTTTCGACTTCAAGGTGTTGTTTGGTATTTGTAGAAAGAAAAAAAGTGATGGATGGAAGATTTCAGAAAAAATTTTCCAATCCTGTCACCCATGAAGTAGTAGGATCTGGCTTCCATGTCATGGCTTTGTGAAGGAGTGATGGTGAGAGGTGAGCTGCGGGTGACCTGTAGTTCAAAGACAGCTCCACACAGATCCCTGGATAAATTCCTTGCAGCTGAAGATGATAAAGTGCAGGGTCACAGAGGAAATGCAAATATCAGAAAAGTCTGATAAGAGTTTTCCCTGGACTAACAGGGGGAAGAAGGAAGGTTTATCCCAGAAGTTGGAATCTGAAAGGAATAAAAGGTTACTGTAGATTATCCAATAAGCATTAGTTTCCGGTGTAACCTGCTCACATAATACATTTAAGAATTTATAGGTGTTTATAGGACTTTGTCACTGTTTTCCATAGCTGTTAGCACGGCAAGCAAGAATTAGATCCAGAGTGCTTAATACATGATTGGATGTACTTAAGAGAGAGCCTGCTGCTCAGCCACAGTTTCTGGGGTAATATAATTCACTTGTGCAGGAAGGAGGAATCTTTCTCTCTAATGGACAAATTAAGAGGCAGAATTCACTGCCCTACACTGTAGTAGGTCAGATCAAATGAACTCAACAGTCCCTTCTGGCCTTAAAACACATGAATATATGAATCTCTGAAACAAGGACGCATCTTGCCCATAGCTCATCACCATGTCTCTAGAAATGAGGGGACAGTCCACACAATGAGAGCATCTGCTGCACCTTCCATATCTTTTTATAGAGTGCATTGCAGTTACGTTCCCTCCAGTAGATACGCTGCATTCATCACTGGAAGTACTTGAGCACCATACAGGGATTATCTGATGCCCACTTTTTTCATCTGAAACATTGGAGACAGTTTGGGACAACTGGAAGCTGCCCTGAAGTGTTTTTATTTTGGTGTGTTAAAATACGGGAATCAAGAAATATGTATGAAGTACTATAGCCAAGACAAATTTTAACAATTCACATCCAGTGCTTTCATTGTGTTCACCTTCTGAATATCTGTTTCTTATACCTAGCCAAGGCATTGACAACAATAATAAAGTCATTCTAGGATTCCGATACCTTTCTTTGCAAATGCTGGAGTTGCAAGATGAACTTTGTAGAGTGCTGGAGGTTAAAAAAGTGTTCTTGCATAGCACAGAAGAACAAGTGCAAAAACAATAATGATTTTGTTCATTATTCACTGGACAGAGGTGCAAGAGGCACAGCTTTGGGGTATTACCAAAGTTTCTCTCATTAATTTACCTGGACAACAAGGACCAAGATTTTGCAATGCAGGGATTTAACAACTTTGGAGATAGGCAGTGGAAGGGAAAAAAATAAAAAAAAAAAAAAAAGATTTGTTTATCTGTTTATCTGTTTCCTTGCATTTACAAGTATCAAATTGTTTGCTATATAGATTTGAGAAAAGGTGTTGCTTTTTTGAAAAATGAGTTGCAAGCGTGAAGAGTGACTATCCCTCTGGCTTCGAGTGTGCATGAGATGTAAGATAGCGAGGTAGTACCTTAGGAAGGTGGAAAGGACTGGCAAGTGAGCTTTGGAACTGCCATCGTAATTTGACTGTTTCTTCAGCAAACCTAAGAGATGTGCAGACATGGGGCTGGGTAAGAAAATATTCTCCCATGTTAAAAATAGCTTTCAAATACAGGACTGAAGAGTTTAAATATAAAAAAAAGTGTTTGTGAACCAACAATCCAAAAAGCAAATATTCAGTTCAGCTGAAGATTCTTAATACATTTTTAAAATGTTGAATTTTGACTTTTTCACTTCATTACTCACCCTATTTTCCAGATGGCTTAGGAATATGCTAAACAAGAGAGATCCATGTGGGACATAATGATAATCTTCTCCCCTGTGTACAACCCATCATTTTTTTCCCTAGTTTTGTTTCCTGTGTTTTAGCTAGATATTAATCCATTAGAGGAATTTCTCTCTTGTCCCATTGCACCATCACTTCTTTATGAGATTTTGGCTAGGAAACTTCTCTAATGCCTTTGGAAAGCTGAATGTTCTAAGATTAAAGTGAAGCTGTTTCTGTTTGGACAGGGGAAGGAACACTCTCCCTCTGGTAATCCCTCCAGAAGAGCTGTAATGGGACCATGCACAGCTAGTGTCGTTACTACTGCAAAATCATCAAAGCCTGCCCATTTTTCTTTCCATACTGCAGTGGTACCCTGGGACAAATCCTGCCACAGGCATCGCACATATTTGTGCCTCACCAGAGACATTCTACCTTGTATCCACATAATATTCCCTGCTGCTGTTGATCAGACCCTGTTCCTATTTTCTCAGCACCTTTCATCATGGTTCACGTCCTAAGCAGTAATAAACCTTTATCAGCCGAACCAGCACAACTGAAGTTTCTGCGGTTAGATCCTGAACCAAACTGAGGAGTCAGTGCCAGGCAAACACGTGTCTTCACAGCCCCCCGTGATACATCCTTCTCAGGTAATTTGTAGCTGTATAAGATTTAAGTTGTAAATGAAGAGTGAAAATTGAATTTCTAGTTTTACTCAGTAGGCAAGCCAGATTGCCTGTAGGCTTAGTGGCAGATGTAGAGTAAAGCAGGTCTCAGTACCTTTCCAGTCTCATTTATGGTGCAGAGAAATCCACTTGACCCTTGCAATACCATGAGACAACAGTGGTACCAACACTGAATAGAGAAAGAAATAAAAAAAACTTGCATAGAAGGTATAACTTCCTTCTCCAGGAAAGTTCCTGCAAATAGTCTTGTATAATAGGAAGCAACTACGCTGAATAACTGCAAGAAGGTGTATTTTAAAAGACTACTATATTTTCCTGTGCCCTGTGATGCCGGTTAAAACCTAGCGTATGGGATTTACATAACATTGTGAAAAAACTGCATTGTGACAGTTTATACAGACTGTTTATAAAGACTGAATTATTCCTACATTTCTATGCCATACAATTTGAAACCCTCTTTTAAAAATGAGCCAGCTAAACCTCAATTTTGATGCCAAATTTATCTTTGGGAAATCATGCGTTTTCTCCAAAGCAAAGCACTTGCTTGTGTCATTATGAAAATGTCAGTTGGTTACTATTTTGCATGTTGTCATCACTCAGATTATTATTCAAATGGTACACAACGATCTCACTGAATAGACACATATTCCATCTCCTGGATTTATAAAGGAAAGCTGTAGTTTTGCACAAGCTGAGACCTCATGCCCTTCGCTGTCACCAAGGGGAGACTTGTAGCATCAATTTAGTCACATGTGTAAGATTTCATAGAGTCAGGAGACAAGACAAGGGAAAGGTAAAGAAAATATGACCCAGCAATTTCTTGGGAAGTTAATACTTCATCTGAAAAACAGCAGTGTTCCCTCAAATTGAAAAATGTAATGTCTCCACCGGGGAGTGGCCTTGTGATGTTCTCTCTTCTCTGTTTTCTCTGCTTGCCAAAACTGATGAAGCCATTCTGTGCAATAGCATGTCTGCACAGCTCGGAGGCAGAGGATAGAAGACGAAACTCGGAAGGCAGGCAGGAACAGTACCGGCCCCTTTGCTGAGCATGGAGAATGGCACAGAAGGTGCAGCTCCACCAGTCAATCGGCCATCCCGCCCCTTTCCCGTCAGCGGGGACCTGCTGCTGAAGTCACTGGCCCGCCCCACACCTTTGTACCGTGGAGGTGTAAGTCCTTCAGTGAAACAAAGAAGGCAGGATATTTAAAAAGTCCAAGTGATAACATACAGCTAAACCTGTGGAACGTGTTGTCACAGGAGAGCAGAGGGAGAAATATTTTTTATCTAGATTGCAAAAAAGTGCGGATATTTCTGTGAATAGCATTGACAGCTGTACATTTGCTGACATAAAATTTTCCAGGCTGCTAGTGTTCGTCTTTTGGTTTTTAAACCGGTAACCAACAGGGCAATGAAGAAATGTGCTTGGTAAAGTATTGTGCAATTAAGGGTTATTGGTTGAGTGCTGAATGCCTCCAGGTCCCAGTGAAGCTGAACACCTCACAGGCTTGCATCCCCTGCCAGATGCTTTGTGGATGTCAAGGCACCCATCCGTGAACCATCCACTCCACCGCAGCTGGAGGTGAGGTACAGAATACGCTGAAACCACAGCCCGGTACACCACGGTCGTTTCCGTACACTTGCACTGAAATGTGTGGTGGGAGACAAAGAGGGTACCAGGAGGAAAATGTAAATAAAGTAGGAGGAGTATAAGTTCATCACAGAGGCAGCTTCAAAATCATACATAACTAAGCTATGAGCCCATTTCTCCAAAGGCAACTTCTGGACAGGGATAGATATTTAAAGGATTTCTAACACCTCTAGTTTACTTCCATTATTTTTTTTTTCTTTTTCTCCTAATATTAACGTGATACATTTACTGTCCATTAAATTATTTTATTTAGTTCATTTGGAACTTTTCAAAGTGACAGACTCGACTTACACAATCCCTCTAATTAAAAAAAAAAACCCAAAGCCCCAAACAAAACTCAGGCACACGTGCAGACTTCCTCCTCGGGGTTCCGTCGCTGTGCGTCAGCGAGCTGATGAGAGCGGCACTTCGGGGGCCAAGACGAGAGAGTACGATCGAAGTTGTCTTCAATTCAGAAGAGGTATTCTGTCCCTGTAAGAATCCCAGCCAGAGATAATTCAAGGCTCGTATTGAAAAACTGGAATTAAAGAATCGGAAAACAGAAATTATTTTATTTCTTAGTCAAGTAGCGTTGGTTAAAACCAATTGCGGTCTGTGTGAGGTGAGGGGCAGCTTACAGTCTTAGCCTCACCAGGAGAAAAGCAAATAAAGTGACTGTCGGCCTCCAATGTTTGGGAGAATATTCCACAGGTGAAATATTATGATTTTGAATCATCGTCAGCTGCAAACCTTTTAAGAGTATTGAATTTCACTCAGACTGCCTTGTGACACAGCTGCAGGTATGTTAAAAGAGCCACTTGACCTTGGAAAAATTAATATATGAATAAAGCAGATGACTTCCACTGTTCAACTGGTAATTTTCATACGCTTTCTCTAGAAACCAGCTTTTAATTTTTCTTCCATGCAGTAATCCCTCCTTTTACCCTTTCTTTTCCTCTGATTCCTTTAGAATTTGATATCTGTCCTCCTCTAGCCCAGCTTAATATTTTATTTGGGTGACATGAGGAAAATATACAGATTTTAAATGAGAAGAAAGGTTGTTTACAGGCTTTAGACTTTCTTTGGTTTCCAAGCTGTGCTGCACAAAGGTTACTGAAAATATAAAACACCATTTGCCTTGGACATCTCACCTTCATTTAAAGTAGTTTTGCACCTGGCAAAGAGGTCATGATTAAAAGCATATTCAAATTGGCTTTTACAGCGTATTGTCACAGGTCTGTAATAATTCTCCCCAGTCAAGCAAAGAAATTCATATGATGTTTCCTTTTTTTTTTTTCAGTAGAAATTGAGAAATGGTGTAATAGGTTACGTTCTTTAATCTCTCTAAGACCTGCAGCTCATCACCACCTTAAATAACTTCATTGTTTTTCCATTATTTTTCCATTCCATTTATTGCACCTTCTGAGAATTATGCAGTAAACAGGTCCCTCTAAGAGTTTCTCGAATGCTAATCAGATACCAAGTAAAGTTGCTGCTCTGCCCTTCCTATCTGAGACGTCTGGTCCAGACCTTCTGGGAGACAGCAGGAGGAAAACATACCTGGAAGTTTTACAGGTGGGACATGGAAAAGAAAGGTGAAGAGAGGACCCTTAGCACTCTGACAAGACACTCTGAGCATGGCCGTAACTAAACAGTGTCAAGTTATCCACAAGCCAGCAGTGTGCCCTCGTGGCCAAGAAGGCCGGTGGTGTCCTGGGCTGTATGGAGAGGAGCGTGGCCAGCAGGTTGAGGGAGGTTCTCCTCCCCCTCTACTCTGCCCTGGTGAGGCCACACCTGGAGTTCTGTGTCCAGTGCTGGGCTCCCCAGTTCAAGACAGACGGGGAACTGCTGGGGACAGTCCAGTGGAGGGCTGCAAGGATGATGAGGGGGGTTGGGGCATCTCTGGTATGAGGAAAGGCTGAGAGAGCTGGGGCTGGTCAGCCTGGAGAAGACTGAGAGGGGATCTCATCAATGCTTCTAAATATCTAAAGGGTGCACATCAGGAGGATGCGGTCAGGCTCTTTTCAGTGATTCCCAATGACAGGACAAATGGTCAATGGGCACAAACTGGAACACAGGAAAAACCTCTTCACTTTGAGTGTGACAGGGTACTGGAACAGGCTGCTCAGAGAGGGTGTGGAGTCTCCTTCTCTGGAGAGATTCAAAACCCACCTGGAGACCATCCTGTGCAACCTGCCTGGGTGATCCTGCTCTAGCAGGGGGGTTGTCTCCAGAGGTCCCTTCCAATCCCAACCAGTCTGGGATTCTGGGATTCATTTGGTATATTGAAAAGTATTTTTAGACTAAAGCAAAGATCTCTCATCTTGCAGAACCCCACAGGGTGAAAGGAAATAAAGTGGTCCATCAGCTCATTTCACAAAAAAAAAAAAAAAATAAAAAAAATGGTCTTATAAGTGAAAACAAACATCTCTGTCTTGTTGACAGAGTCTTTGGGTAATTATCAGTATCCTTCCATAAAAAATGGAAATAAATAAACTGATGAATAAGGATATTTGCAGTAGAGGAATTTGAACAGGCTTTCTATTTCTTATCTTCATATCAGATGATTCCTTTTCTTCACCCCAAAGATACATACATAATTTTTTATCTGACCAGCACATTTTCCTTCTTCTAGCCTCTGGTAAACATAATTGTGAGCCTATAAAATCCCTCTCCCTTTATCTTTTATGAGGATGCAGCAGTAGTTTGCGGCAGCTCCACACATTTTCAAGTCAGTAAAACTGGCACTTATTCTAATGTAATAATCTTAGAAACTGCATTTATTTAAGCAGTTAATGACTCTTGCTACAGTAAGTTTCCATTAGCTTGTTTTTTTTTATTTTCACTTTATTTTCGAGTCCCCTCTATTGTGCAAGGAATAATGAAGCTTGGCATTGTGGCAGAAGTTTTTGCTTAACTTGCAAGCAGCAGCAGTTCTCTGAATCTCCGATTCCGTGACTCTTCTGCACCATTCTGCCTTTTCCATAGTACCGTGGGCACCCCTGAGGTTAGCTAGACACATTCCACACAAAGAACCCGGCAGGCTCACGTAAAGCCACTCGCTTTGCAGTGCTCTGGGAGGTGATCGCAGTCTACAACACTCAGGAACTGTGCCCATGGGAGCGTGCCCCTTCCCTTCAGCCCAAAGTTATCGCACTGCAAATAACATTTGTTATTTTTGCTCTTTGTTACTCAGATTGCTTTAGCTGGAATACCTAGAGATTTCAAGTGTCTTATGCAAAGGCTGGTTTTGTGACCTGCCGTTTTAGTCGTCCTCTTACGCTCGACAGTGGCAGGCTGTAAATCAGTCATACGCTATTTAGCCGTGCTACTTTTGTCACCCTCAATCTCAGGCGACCTTAGTGCCACCCATTCAAGGCGTGTTTATCACCAATAGGTAAAGCAAGGAAATGAAATGCAGCAAATATGTAACTGGATCGGTGTATAACCACAGTAACAGCTTTTTTGTATGAGATGTACAATTCAGCTGACGGTGCCTCTTCTGCATCTCCATCACCCTCCCATTCCCTGGAAAGGGATTTCAACCAGCCTTTTCCCCCATGGACTGCTCAAAACTCTCGACAATTACATAATGTCACACACTTTCTGGGCAGGTATCGCTTTAGCTGCTGTTTTTCTATATAAAACCTCATACTTCAGGACATCCTGACAGTTCAAAGCAGGGTGTTCTCTGTGCATTTCTCTGTGCCTTTGTGAGGCTAGAAAGACTATCTGGGGTAGAGTGCAGGATATAAATACGTAACGTTAGACTTTTAAAAACATTTTTTTAGTTTCCAGTTGTTTGTTTGTAGGGGTTTGTTTATGAAATAGTTAATGAACAGCGGACGTAATAAGAAATCAAAGCCTGTTTTCTGCACCTACAGCCAGGAACCTTATAAATTTATCTACCGTTGGAAAAGATAATACGAGATGCAGTGCAAGGTGTCACTTTCAGTTTAAGACATGCTGTGTTTTCTCATTAAAACGAGGAGCAAGAAGTAGGTTGTGAATCAGAGACAGAGTGTTTCCTGAATTGACCTCGCCTTTGGTGCCAGTAATAGAACTGAGTCTTTATTAAACCACCGCGCGTCACGCCTCTGAACATGCCCAGCTGCACCCCCTCTTTTTGGGCACTTACGCTATTTGCATCACAGTGGCAGGACATATGAAAAAGGTCCTGGGGCCACGCAACTGCCATCTCTTTAAACTCCTGCCACTCAAGCACACTTAAGAAGTTAAACAAAATGTGTTCTAATAACTTCCCTCTGCGTTCGGACCAAAGAATATGAGCTGACACATTGGACCAGAGCGCAAAAGGCCCCTGTGTACCTGCAGAGATGGAAACACCTGAAATGGAAGAGACCAAGGAAGCGTCTGCCCTCCTGGGCAAAAGGCAGCCGCAGCTTGCCGCTCCTGGGAAGCGGGCACAGCCTGTACAGCCTGCTGCTTCCACGTGCCCACGGGCAGCACCGGCTCCCCGGGAGGCAGAGGGAAGAGTTACTGCGGTGGGAAAATGTAGTTCTCCAGTGGGCTGGATGCTCTGATGGGAACTGGTGCCCAGGACAGAGCTGCACAATTCAGCACCTCGCTCAGTGTGAACAAAGTTATCAATAAGCCCAATCAGAGCAACATATTTGATACAAATCAGGAGTATTGAACTATTTCTCTAATAGTTGCAAACACTTTGGTTATTTCTTATTATAGATACAGAGAAAAAGGGCTTATACAGTTGAGAAAAAAAATCCACCTATAGAAATAATCGCACGTGACTGGGAGACACAACCCATAATCTGTCTGAGGGTCAGGCCAAAAGGCCAAGAAGTGTTAAAGGAAAGGGGTGTGTGCCCCAAAGCCTGGATCACTTTCCATTCATGAAGTTTGTTTTCCCTTCGGCTTTAGATGGAGAACTATTCTTCAGTTCCTTGCCTGTGCCCGACTGTGCTGCCAGGAGCTGTTAATCGCCGCTCGTATTTCACAGCAGCAGCGGTTCCGCTCCGGCTGGGGATGAAGTGATTCATCTGTGGAGCCTGTGTGTGCATTACAGTTTGTCTAAGAGCTTAATGCTATTTTGGAGTTAAAAAGGTACCACACAAATGAAAATTGTTATTCCGTATTAATCAAAGTCCAAATGTTTACTTACTTCAGTTGCTTTAGTTCCAGTGGAGGAAAACACAAAGTCAAGCAGTGAAACCTTTCAGTAGTGTCCTTTTTGAGCCAAAAAAATGGTGGCTGTGTCCAGGTGCTCTCTTTTTTTTTCTTTTTGCCTCTTTTCTTCACATTTCGGTGTGCCATCCCATAATAGACTCATCACTACCTGTACCCTTAAACTAGTTTGAGTCAAAACCAGGCAATCTGTAAAGGATGGTTATCAAAATCATTTTTGTTTATAATATAAATTACTTAAAATAGTAACACAGAAGAGGGTTATAAGCTTAAATTGTCCTTAGTAAGAGGGGGGGGAAAAGAATCTCTTGATATTTCAAATTAACAAAGCAGAGAAAGATGTTCCC
>VXBL01009865.1:352693-436628 GCA_013400195.1 Aramus guarauna
GCGGAAAGAGGTGCCCCCCCCCCCCCCCCTTTTTTTTTTTTTAAGGCACTAGACTGGAGATTTTCTCTCCTTTTCCTTTCCCTTTCCCTTTTCCTCTTGATGTTGACACAGAAGAAAGTGTAGTATCTTGGGTGTTGTTACAGTATTTGTGGTATATCTTGTAGTACATGTAGAGTATCTTGCTATTCAGGTTAAGGAAGACCACATAAAACAAGAAATGAATGCATGGCAACCAGCAATCTGCTCTGAAACGTGAACTGTATCAGTTCATGAGTGTGAGAGAAGACGGAGGACACGAGCTGTCTCTACCTTCATCTCAGTCTCTAGCAGCAATCCAAGGAGGCTAATGAGGCTCCTGTGGACCAGCTCACACCGTACGCTAAGCCCACCTTGGAGATCAAAGCATTCATCAACAGCAGAGAATAAACTACTTTCCATTGTAATTATTCAAATATACATTATTCCATCCGAAAAGAGATCAGATTTATCATTTAGCCAAGCTAATGACAGAAAATTAGTCCCAGAAGAAGAAGAATGAAAGAGAAGGGAAACATGAGTGCTCTGACTCTTGGTGCCCCGGTAAACGACATGCGGAGCTGCAGAAGTGAGACAGTGGGCTCCACCTTGGCTGTGCCAAACATATTGATGAAGGACGCTGCTTAACCTGCTGAAAGAAATGTTTTCGCCCTTCCTTTCTGCGCAGCAGTTGCATTTCTGCTGCTCGCCCTGTATGATCGGAGCACTTCTGCAATGTCACTGCCAGCCTCACCAGGCAGGAGAAGACAAGACATCCCTTCCTCCCTTTCCAGTAGCAACCCACATTTAACCAGCCTACGCCACCGCAACACCTCCCTCAGTCGTAGTGAAGATTTCTAGATGTTCCTGCAACGAAAATGAGTAAAACATTTACATTTCTCAAGGAGGAAAGAGAGTCTATGAACTTTGGGTCTGGCTTCCTGGGTAATACAATCATTCGGTAATTTGTGACCTGAGCCCGTAGCTACTTCAGATGTTTTCAGTGGTGCCTCGTGACAGCCTGGGTTCAGCCAGCTGTGGATATCAGTGTTGGTGCCTGAGATCAGGGAATTTACAAGAATATTTTGGAATATCTGGTTTTCAGTCACCTACCTGAGGATATTCGCAGGAGTATTTTGTGTGATCCTACAGTATTTCAGATAACTTGGGATTTATCTTTAGGCAAATTAGTAACTTTGGCTTTTTGACTATAGTTTCAAAGAGCTGATTTTTTTTTTTTTTATTTCCTAAAAGGAAATTCAATCTGGCACTTTCAAAATTCTTTATTAGCACATTTTATGTTGCTGTCAAGACAGCAATATTTTCAATAGTTGTTAATATTGATAGATTTGTTCTTCCTGATATCGTCTTTCTATAACAATAACTACCAGCACAGAGCATCTATAGGTAGGAGAAATGTGTGTCATTTATTTGAAATAAAACAATATTAGAAGACTGAACTTACAAAAACTGGACCAGATTTTATTAAAATCAAGGACACGGCTGTGCATGTTCATTCAATATTTAGGTTGATTCACTCTCATGAAAATAAGAGCTCTGTTACTATGTCAAACAAATATATACCACATAATTATAAAAAACAACAAACAAACAAACAAAAAACAAACAAAAAAACTTTCCCTGGTTTGTTCAATTCAGAGAAAAATTAATTTCAGTGGTAAAGTATTAAACCTAATGCTATTGACCAGCGGATGTATTTTCCCCCCTGTTTTTGATTTAGAAACTGGTTTTGATTTAGATAGATTAAAAAAAAAGTAGACAACATCTTTTTCCTCTCTGCAGATCCAGGAAAACCACCAGACAGTGTACGTTACTTTGTACTCTGCTGCAGGACAAGTTATAGCTGTGACAAAGCCATATGACTGCAGAGACAGCTCTTTATAAAAATGGAAATATTTTGAGATAAAAGGAGGTTAAAGAAAAGGTATAATATACAGCTACAATATACAATACAAAATGCATTCCTGGTAATATAAAACAAAGAGTAGAACTTACTGAACAGTGGACAATAGGGATGTAAAATACAAAACCTGGAAGGATTGTTTCACCTTTCTTTATTTAATTGCATTGTATTTTTAATTTCTCCATCCTCTGGTAGACTTCAGTTATTTTTATGGTTTAATCTTTCTCCCTATAGTAACAAGTGGGTGATATTGTAGAAGTAGAGTATTAACAAAAAACCCCTTAGGTTTATGATTTAAAATGTGCTGATAAGAGAAAACAGTTTGTTTTGTGATGATACAAATTCAAAGGCTTCTGGGTTTGGTGTTTATGGCTATACGGATATTATTACTTGGAAAGAGAATTAGCAGTTAGAAAAACTATACAAAAACCAATTATCAGCTAAATTCAACATTATTGAAAACAATCGTGTTTTAATTGTACTCTCCTTAATGAAGTAATTTTTATTTTCAGAAAAGAAATTATGTTCTTTGAGGAATAATCTTTAATACCCAATATTGGTAATAGTGCAAAACAAGTTTTTGACATGCTGTGATAGTCTTTCAGGCTCCATCTTTGCAAACAAATGTCTTTCCACAGTTTGTGTGACCTTAATAATAAACTCATGGAGCTTAAATAAATTCTGAAATCCTAGCGAGTGCCTTTCTGCACACCATGTAGTGTAGCCTGTCATTTGCACAGAATGAAAGATAACTCCTTTTTTTTTTGGTACTGAAGAATTTTTAAAATTAGTTGGATCACATCATTGGAAGTGAAGAGCCTGTGTTGGCAATTTTTGATAAATTACAGCAACATATCGCTATACATGGGAGTTAAGGTATAGTAGAATACAGTAAAAAAGGAAATAGATTTGGAAATGCATTAGGGCTTCAGGGAGACCGGGGCTGGAAGCAGTGACACACCAAGTCCTCTGGTCCCAGAGGTCCAAATCCTACTTTGTCTTTGCTAACAAATGGCTGAATCATGTTTGGTTCTCTGTGGTAAAAAGGTATGAAAAGCACATGTGAGCTCTCCGTAGCAGCAACCCTCTCCTGTCACATGCTGTTATGTAGTGTTATAGCACTAGGCATTAAAGTGATATTTGATGAACTCATTAGGACTGAATTCAACTTCTAGAACTTGTGCTGTAGAAGCAGCTGAATGCCTCAGAGCACGAGCATTTTGCTTGAGCGAATCATACAGGATTTTGCAGGGAGTAGAATAAAGTCAGAAATGCTTTCATCAGTAAAACCTTTGGTCACAAATATTCTCTTCTTCTGAAATACAAGGCTTTGGTTAGGGGGAACTAATTGATCTGTTTTGAAGGGTTTTCTTTCCTTCTGCTTTTTGAGTGCTGCCTGAACCCTCCAGCACGGTCACCAGAGACCAGCGCTGGCACTGAGATTTCTTCTGTGCAGCTCATCACCACCGGTTCCCTTTCTGTGCACTCAGGTGACCCCACAAACTTGAGTGGGGTTCTCATTAATACAGAAGTCTTTCCTGAATGCATGTCAAATTTTCCATGAGGCGAACATAGCACTTACCATCCCATCTAAATTGACAAGACTTTATATCTATACCTTATGGTTGGACCTATTAAGCTCCAGTGTCTCTTAATTAATATTTTTATATTTGGAAACAAGAGACTTTTTTTATACACTTCTCTGCTTTAATGGTTGATTACAAATTTGCTTGGTCTGCCCTTAGGTTTCCAATGATATGTTAAACACATTTTGGGTGTTTTATTGTGAATATTAGTTATAAGGATTTTTTGTTATTATTTTTGAGATAGACTTCAATGTTTGATTTTACTAGAGTCTACTGTGTTTTATTTTTAGTCATATCAGTGATCCTGCTCAAGAAAAATTAAAATTGGTGTTATCTCTAGGAAGAATATTATTAAGTAAGTTTCCCACCTTTATTTTTTTTTTTAAATAGGAAAAAAATTTTCTGTATATGAATACTGTGTTTCGTCCTACTGCACCTGTAAGTAGAATGACATTTGGGCTCTTTGTAAAAGATAGCCAAGAACATGATGATGAATAATTTTCTTTCTTTTTTTTTTTTTTTCCTTTTTTTTTTTAATTCCCTACCCCTCCACGCCCCCTGTTTGTGTAATGTTTTTGTAAAAGAAAAAGGCGAGCTGAACCCTTAGGGGTGAGGAAGGGATGGAGAAGGCTAGGGCAGAGCTGCTTTCGGAGGGAGCAAACAGGTGAGCTACAGCGGGGAACTAGAGGCATGAAGGAGCTGGACGGACTGTGGGGGTGAGGGAAATCCCTTGCAGGTCCTGGGAAATTTCTGAAGGGATAGGGCTCAGCGCTTCAATGCATACCTGTTGAATTGGTAAAATTGAAACCAGGAGCAGACAGATATAAAGCAATGCATCAATTTATTTTTATTTTCTAGCTTACCTTTTCCAGTTGTTTTGAGCTTTGCATATTTTAAAAGTTGGAGGGGTTAATTTTATTTATTAATTTCTTAAACCTTTGTATGACTCTTAGGAGCAGGACTTCCAGTCTTTTGGGGTAGTTCTTATGACAGAGAGGTCAACGCAGACCAACCTCAAAGCTCTGTTCAGCTTGGGGTCCCGTGACACTCAGCTAAAGCCCACTCTTGAAGGCTCACTTGCCTCTGAAGGCAGGTTTGGGCTCAAGCAACTGCTTAGTCTCCTGCTGAAAGGTATCATTATGTTTCAGGATGAATTCGAACATTGCATGGATCCTGTTTTGTTGGCAAGTGTAACTAACATCTCTTTTTAAATTTGAACAATGTCACAGTGTGTGCCTGCGTAGGCTGGACTGACATGGCATTCCTGATGTTAAAATAATAAGCAGTGTAAAGTCGTCCTGTAGGAAATGCAATCAGAAGATAGATAAGCACAATTTACCTACTTCCAAGGTTTTAAAGTAGCATGCAATCTACTTGTGTCATAATGCAATGAAAAGGAGGATTTTCAATGAGCTGACATTAGTCTCATGTTATTTAAATTCATTATCTTTTTCTACATATACTTCTCCTGACCTCCAGCCAACAAACTAGTTTTTCACAAGAAGCATTGACGGCAGTAAGCTTTTACAATATCAGGCCCTACACTAGCTCCTTTTCACTTTTTAAGCTAATTTCTATTTTGATAAATTAATAAACACTAGCTTCCCAGTAGCTAATATTCATCTGAGGGAGGTATTCCGGATAGAAGGCAGGTTCACAGAGTCTGTCCCCTTTTCTGTGTCTGTAATCACACAATGACACTTTCCTGTGCTGATCATGAAAAGTTGAAAGCTGGAGAGGGACTTTGTACAAGAGCATGGAGTGATAGGACAAGAAGTAATGGTTTTAAACTAAAAAAAGGGAGATTTAGATTAGATGTTAGGAAGAAATCCTTCCCTGTGAGGGTGCTGAGGCCCTGGCCCAGGGTGCCCAGAGAAGCTGTGGCTGCCCCTGGCTCCCTGGCAGTGTTCAAGGCCAGGTTGGATGGGGCTTTGGGCAACCTGGGCTAGTGGAGGGTGTCCCTGTCCATGGCAGGGGTGGGACTGGGTGGGCTGGGAGGTCCCTTCCAACCCTTCCCTCCAGAAAAGAAAAAAAAAGAAAAAAAAAAAAAGTTTTTATTATTTCTAGCAACACAAGATCTGTGTCTGTGGACATTTATTGTCGTTAAATAATTTTTAGAGGCCATTCTTATCCTTTTGCTTTCTGCCTGCATGAACTGTAAATATCCTTAGCAGAACTGAAGCTCTTGTTTCCCCTAAGCATTTATTTTTTTACAGCAGTTGGTCTGCTTTTACAACATATTTTTCTTTTTTATAACTTCAGCTCATAGGTATCTAGTTCCACAAACACTTCCAAGGGTTTTGCTGCCCACTCTTCATTGCAAATAATTTTTCTTTTTCATGGACTCATTTGGAAAGAATTTCTTACTTCCTATACATTTTTCACTGGATATAATTTCAATTACTAAGATAACGTCTCCGGCTCTCCTTGAGAGCCAGATTTGATACTCTGAAACACAGTGAGTAGGACCTTGCTCCAGGCATGGCCCACTGAATTCTTTTGATTCATCCTGCGACTGGAAATTTGTCTGGAAAAAATGCTTCTTTATAGCCTCACAGTAATTCAGGAGAATAAAGCAGATAAAACTGTTATCTCCATCCTTGATGCTTCTCACCGCTCAGCTGGATGAAGCTCTGAGTAGCTTGGTCTGACCTCAGAGCTGCCTGTTTTGGGCAGGAATTTGGACTAAAGATGTCCTGAGGTCACTTCCAGCCTGTGATCCCTTGATCCTATTGACACCATCAGTATCTGTTCATAAAAGAAAATAGATTTTTCTTTTTTAAAATGCACTATCTTATAAGAAAAAAAAAATCATAAATACTTAGCAAGACTTTAACACTTTATGTTCTTTTTCAGCAGTGAAGTCTCTGAATATTTTTGCATTTATTTCCCCCCCCCTTTTTTTTTTTTTGGTAGGAATATACTTATTTTTTCCAATTTTTGTAGACTGCACATCAGACTGCTTAATTGTTCTCAGGTCTTTTCTTTAGTCTTTCATTCATGGATTATCCACAGTGCTAGTTACACCTGTATAGAAGGAAGGAAGCCTCTCTGGTTCACCTATCTGTAATGAGTTTTGCATTAAGCATAGTTTGTTGCTGACCTCCATTAGATCTTCATACTCAAAATTGTGCCCAAGTCTTGCAAAATCCTCCCATTGGATAAATTTACGTTACACAGAGAAATGAAAACTGACTGATTGCAAAAATTAAAAAAAAAAAAAAAAAAGATTGCAAAGACCACGTAGTGAACGTGTATTCATTTAGAGGTTTTGTCATCAGAAGATGCCTTGAAGCCTCTTGGACAGGGTAGTCTCAGGGAGTCTCTGAAGCTTGGGTAAGCTAGACAGGATTTCTTTCATATCCTTTCACAACCAACAACTGATCGTTTGGAGGTAGGATTCAGAAGTAAAGTATAAAATGGCTTTTGCTTTACAAGATTCAGAAGTTTTGTACTGTGGTTATCAACGACTTTTTTATTTTTTTCATTAATAGATTTGCTTTTGAAAATTTACTTATTGTATTTTACGCTTAATCTTTTGGACATACCTTTTTCCACGTGGGGTTCTGAGTACCTGGTTTCTCAGGCTCTCTCGATTTCCATCTCATGAGTGGGTATTAAGGGTCTGTGCGCCTGGCAGCCACGCGGTGCCCCACTGTTAGAATTGCTTTTGTATCTTGGTTTGAAATGTGTGTCTTTCAGTATCATTAAGCATACATGCCATTTATCTGCATGAGATTTTAAAGAAATCTGCCTTTTGAGAAACACATCCTCATCTCCATTTGCAACTGTGACACTACTATTTCAGGATTTTCATCAGAAGAAGAGATATCTCTGGGAAAAACTGCTTTTTTTCAGATGCCTCGACCATCTTCAATGCTCCAAGCATGGCCAGTGCTCATTTAGTCACAAAGCAAGTTCTCCCAGCTGATGATTTCCTTCCCAGCACCTTGTTTAGACTGCTTTGATTTTGTGTTTGAACATGCCTTCTTTTCACAACTGGAATATGGAGGAAAGCTACAACTTATTTACACCTAGCTAAAAAAGGTGGAGCTTGGATTTAAGGTATGAAAGGCCTGAACCTGGGAAAAGTCACACATTTAGTTCCTCAGTTTGGGATGTGACTCAAACAGAGTTGCACTTATGTTCTCAAGCTTCTGCTCTTTGCCTTTTGTTATGGAAAAACATTTCAGCAAACAGGCAAGCCTCACAATACCATCACGCGTACAGGGGAGAATATGTATTCTGATTACATTTTCATAGATAAGCTAATATTTAAAATATTTGTAGCTAAGTACAATAGTATAAAAAGTACCAAAGATCACTCAGTAATTGATGAACCTGCAATGATCATGTCCTAAATATCCTAAATATCCAGCATGGTCTAGAGTGTAGTTATACACACTTTGAACATATTTTGCTGCTTCTCTTCCAAAGAGAGGAATACACCATCCAACACTTTGTTCAAAATGAAGCATCTAGAAAGAACTAGAAAGACTCCACGTCCTGTCATGTCTTAGAATTATTTAAAAACTCCTGTGCACAATTTTAATGTGTTTCATTAAAGCATTCATTCTCGTATACATTTCTCATTTGAATGATTTCAGAGTATATTAATGACAATATTTTTATTTTGAAAACAAAATTAGTAAATAAATTATGTTAAAATAAATATTTTAAGCCCTAATGGGATTACATAGCAATGTGTTAATAATAATCTTATAAAAACCCCATGTTTATTATGTAATATATAAGATAAGTCAAGCTATGAGATAGATTAAATAAAAGACAACAAGAGACAACTAAAAGACAGATAAATCCAGGACAACGGTGCAGCAGGGTCTGGATCACTACCTTCAGTGTAACTGTCTGAAGAAGTTCATGCCACCATGAACAAGCAAAAAATAGTCCACTTCCATGAAACAGCTGATGAGGCTGTTAGTGGGAAACTCTGTTTTCCCTGTGTCCCACATGGCAAAGTGGAATCAATCCTTTAGACTTGAATGTCCATACAATTATTATTCCTGTCTTTTTGCTTTTGATGATGAGCAGAGAAATCAGTCTTGTCCATCACCTGCTCTGGTGATACTGGTCACAAACGTGACTGTGCCGTTCAAGTAATCAAGGCTAGCTAGAGACTCGTCAGCTGGACTTGCAGGAACAACCTTTTCAAAGCATGAACCACAACAGTATGTGTAATATTTGCAAATTGCTCTTAGATAATAAAGCTGACTAGGTTTTTGCATAACAAAAAGATGCCAGATAGAACTAATGTGTTTAAAGAAAGCCGAAGCAGCAAGCATTAGGAGACTGGGCTTGTAGGTTTTAGCTGATCTCCGCTTCTTAATTTGCTTCTAGCTGTCATGACAGATGCTTTAACCATCATACCTCATTCTGATGCAGCAGGTAAATACTGCTTTGTTACCTCTGAAATTAAAAAATTGTAACATGTATCCATATTTTACCAAAGCAGTGGATTGCATATTCAAGTTTTTGTGTTTTTTTTTTTTTTTACCTTCAATTTTATACACTTTCTAGTATCTGAAGATGTAATATAATGAGTTTGAGAATCTGTTATTATAAACACAACAAATTATCCGCAGGATAATGGATGGAAAGTGATGAATTACCAGAACATAAATGTATAACATTCAGTCATGGTTAGTAATAACAGAAGAATGGCAAGGCTGATTTATTACTTGCTAGTGTATCCATTTCTGGTCATGTTTTTTTAAATTATAGCACATAGGAAAATTTAATTCAAGTTATTAAAATGAGAAAACTATTTTCTGTTTTCTATTCTGTAACTACAAAAGTTTTTCATTTTCTCATAAATTAAGGAATAAGCATAACATTCATCAAAGTTTAAAAAACAATGTATAGCTTATTTTAAATCTCATATTCCATCAACAGAAAGGATACTATGTGTCAGGGAGTGCGAGAAGTCTGAGCTTTAGAAAGCCTGCTACGGAAAGAGATCATTTTTCTTAAATACCTGAAATCCTCATACAGACAGAACAAACTAAATCCATTTAGACGTTACAATAATACATATAAGAGTGGGATAATGGTTTTATCTCCTGTATGAGCCATGCCTCTTCCATACATTGGACCAGTCTCCTTGTGGGAAATTTTGGAACCTCTGTCTCTGCTGTGCTCTAAACTCTCCCCAAAAGCAAGAAACCCAGCAGTGCTTACTGCTGGCCACAGTCCCGTAAGTAACCATACCTGAGAGGGAACAAGATGTCAGAAAAAAATTTTAAAAAATCAACATTTGTTCTTATTATCCTGCTGCTGACAGCTTTTTCTGGTTATGGAAACGTAGTTTGTTAGCCAGAAGCTAGAAACCAGTGACCTGCAGCATAGAAGGGGAAACATCGTTAGAAAAATGGTGAGACTGGAGATATTCCCTCCTGAGTGGCTGGAAATTACTGGAGGACTGTCGCCTCTTTTCCCAGGGAGAGCTGGCTCCTGGCTCACCCTTGTTAATGGCTTTCACAAGGCAGATATGCAAGTGCAGTAGCTATGGCATGTACAGTACGCTGTGGGATGGAAGTGGAAAAAACACAGGATGAGGAACCGCAGCTATCGGAAGTTGCCTGGTCTGACACTGATTACTGAACGCATTGTCTGTGATTACAGTGCCGGGCAGAGGCATGTCAAAATACCACAAGGAAAGGATCAAATGTTGCTTCAAGAGAAATTTCAACTGTGCATAGAAGATAAAAAACATAGTGAGAGCGGATAAGCAACGGAATATATTGTCTGCAAAGTGAAAATATGAATATCTCCCTTCTTGAAATTTGATATTTGAAATTTGACTGGACAAAAGTCATTAAAGATCAACTGGAAAAGTCCTGAGCAGCCTGACCTAATGGGACCTTCTTTCATCAGGGGGTTGGACTAACTAACCCCAGAGGTTCCTCTCAATCTAAATTTCGCTGTGAGTCTATCAAATCATAGAATCATAGAAACATTTAGGTTGGAAAAGACCTATAAGATCATCAAGTTCAATGGTAAACCCAACACCACCATGTCTACTAAACCATGTTCTGAAGTGCTACATGTTTTTTGAACACCTCCAAGGATGGTGACTCCACCACTTCCCTGGGCAGCCTATTCCAATGCCTGACCACTCCTTCGGTGAAGAAATTTTTCTTAATATCCAATCTAAACCTCACCTGACGCAACTTGAAACCATTTCCTCTTGTCCCATCGCTTGTTACTTGGGAGCAGAGCAGACCAAAACCCACCTCACCACATCCTCCTTGCAGGTAGTTGTAGAGAGCGATGAGGTCTCCCCTCAGCCTCCTTTTCTCCAGGTTAAACACCCCCAGTTCCCTCAGCCGCTCCTCATCAGACTTGTGCTCCACACCCTTCACCAGCTTTGTTGCCCTTCTCTGGACATGCTCCAGCAGCTCAGTGTCCTTCTTGTAGTGAGGGGCCCAAAACTGAACCCAGCACTCGAGGAGTGGCCTCACTAGTGCCGAGTACAGGGGGATAGTCACTGCCCTGGTCCTGCTGGCCACACTCGTCTGATACAAGCCAGGATGCTGTTGGCCTTCTTGGCCACCCGGGCACACTGCTGGTTCATGTTCAGCTGACTGTCAGCCAACACCCCCAAGTCCTTTTCCACCAGGCAGCTTTCCAACCACTCTTCCCCAAACCTGTAGTGTTGCCTGGGGTTGGTGTGACCCAAGGGCAGGACCTGGCACTGAGCCTTGTTGAACCTCATGCAGTTGGCCTTGGCCCATCGATCAGCCTATCCAAATCCCTCTGCAGAACCTTCCTATCCTCAAGCAGATCAACACTCCTGCCCAACTTGGTGTCATCTGTGAACTTACTGAGGGTGCACTCAATCCCCTCATCCAGACCATTGATAAAGATATCAAAGGGAACTGAGCCCAGGGGAACACTGTTTGTGACGGCCACCAACTGGATCAAACTCCATTCACCACAACTCTTTGGTCTTGGCCCTCCAGCCAGTATAATCCAGGCACTTGAGACTTCTTTCAAAAAACACACATGGAATTATAAAGATTCTGTCTTTGATGCTCAAACACGGTCCAGATCTGAAGAAGTAAAGACTTGTGCAACAAAATATTTCTAAACAGTCACTTTTCTATCACACTATCTGAAAAGATTTTAGGAAAAGAAAATGTGTTTAGAAATGGGTTTCTCCTTCCTTAATGGGTTTTTATTCACTGACACTTTATTTTATTGATTTCTAGCCTTCCAGTAATTTAAATGATTTTTTGCAGTGGACCAATATGAAAACTCACTCCAAACAGCAATTTTATTTTACTCAGGGAAGAGAAATCTAATTGGCAGTTAGATCAGCTTTCAAAGCCTAAAGTAAAAGACAGGCCAGTTAAGGTTCAGGTTCTCAGGCAGTGCCCAGATGTGATTTATTACCCAGAGTTAAACTTCAGCCCAGACTTAGGTAATATTTTGCCACTTCAAGAATTTTCGGCTCTACTTAGGTGTCGGAGCTTTTGTTCTTACAGAGAGGATCTTTCTGCTAAGCCAAGGACATAAATCAGACTTTAAATTCAGAGCATTCTCAGGGCTGCCTTTCCTCCTGGAAAGATTTATTAGCTTTTAGTACTACCAGATAGTTAGCCAAACTGCATTGGCAGAGTTACTTGAGGAAATGCAACTCTGATGGACAGCCTGCATAGAAGAAAAATAATGAAAAGTTTGATAAATCCAGGTAAGATAAGTGAGCTTAACAGATGAAGCAAGATATCAACAAGTGATCAAAAGAGTGTCTTAGCTCATACCTGAAGGAATGCACTTTAAAAATTTGCTATATTTCCTGGAAATTAGTGTTCCCATGGTGTCTGTCCCTTTACAGCTAATGGGAGGTCAGGGTGATTTCCTGAAAGATACCATTTTAGCATAGCAGAAGGTGAGAATTTGAATCCAGCAGGTAGTTTCCCTCGAAATAATTTCTAATTATTTTCCTTATTATTTGCTGTTAGATGTTTCCTGTAGTTTAACCTTCTAAAAAGGCGTTTGTCCTACACCAAAAAATGCTGGGTTTAAGGCTATTAAGGCATCTTCTGCACTCAGAGAAAAAATAATCTTCAGAGACACGTAAGAAGAAATAGTTCACAGAGGCAGGCAAAAACAAAAGGGGAAGAAAATCATGTGGCTTGAAAATAGCGCAATAAATGCAGAACCAGGGAAGGCAGCTTGATCCATAGCATTTCTGATGATTTGATAAAGTTAATATTTGACCAGAGAACAGAGGGCACAAATCTCAGACCTGTATAAAGACTTCACATCTTTTGAGAAGGAACATATACCCATATATATACAACTATATTTATTTATTTATACAAATATATATATATTTAAGTAATTACTGCAGTGTGCTAGTATGCACAACAGATGGATACTAAAGGCTGCTCATGCTTTTAGGAAAACCCTAGCATCTCCCGTAATGCACTTATATGAGAGCTTAGTATAAGCTTGCATTCAAGGCCATTGCAAAAGCTTTGTAAGTGTTTAAGGACACACTGGAGAGTTAACACCAGAGATGGAAATCTGTGGAACTTAAGGAGCTTTCTGTGATGACAAGTAAGCAGTTAATATATGAAGATTGCTTTGTTGCAAAGGATTCTTGAAATGGGAGTTCCAGACAGATTATTAAAAGATCCTTTCCTGAACTAGAATCTTCAGCTGAGCTTGAACCTCATATTTCCTCAGCTTTCGGTTTTGTATTGTGTGCCCTTCATTGGACATGATACCTTATTCCATAAATTCTCAGTGGCCAGCATTGAGAATGATAATCACTTGTGCTAAAAATAGATCTTTTAGAATGTGTCAAACAGGTTAGCCAGCATGTTACTCTAGTTGTCAGTGCAAGAAAACAGATCACGGATTTTTCCCAGTCAGACCTGTTGCCATTTCTAAACTGTGAAATTCCTAATTTCTTAAGACAAAGCTCCTGCATCTTAGTGAGAAGCAAACTTTTTGTCCTGAAGCAAGACATTAATAATAAAACTGGTCTCATATCCATGGTTTTGCAGCTGTGTTACATTACTTGAGTCATAATTTTTTCTGTTACATCTTTTGCATGTCATAGCCACCAGCATTTACATCACTGTAGAACCTAATATCCCTTCCCTGTGAGTGCCCAGTGCTTCCTACAGCAGGATACAGTCTGATAGTGCTTAGTAGCTGAAAGAATAACAGCAAAAAGGATGTTGGAAAACGACACATTTATCACCCCTGTTTCTTAGATGGCTGCAATGCAGCACAGAGGTATTTATCAAAGATCATATAAAAGCTCCTGAGGGACTAAAAAACTGAACTCCCATAGGCCATGTGCTGAATTTCATGCTTTACCAACACGCTTCCCTCTCCTCGGTTCACTAAGGAAAATGATAACCTTTAAACCGGTGACATGAATATACGCTGAGCAGGGACCCACACGGACATCTCCAAGCACGACGGATATTTCTGTTAGGAACGGTGCGCTGTGCCTTGCATGCAATCACCCGATTTAGACACGTTCATCTGAAGAGTCTGTAAACAGCCTATTTACATTTATGAAACATTCTATAGTTTTGCAAGCAATAAGAAAAAATTTATTTGAAGGACAGTTTTGCACCATCGCTTGCTAGGAATAATTCTTACTTTAATATCTGGGCATTCTTTTGTGTCATCAGAAGTTTGGGGAAAATGGTTAATTTGGAGTAATAGGATAACAACACATGTATGTAAATTTGTGTATGTAGGCATGCTGACCAAGCTTTAAATTAGTAAGAAAAGCTAAATAAAATTCAGATACCGTAAGCTGCGCACAACTTGTTTACTACCAACACAGAGATTAAGAAAATCTTTTCTTACCATAATATGAATTCCAAAAAACTGAGCTAAGAACAACAAAAATCAGCCATTCAAGCCTTCAGGTAACTTACAGAAAAGTGACTTGACTTCACACAAATCTGTAATTAAAGTAAAGATAAAAGAGAGAAATCATACTTTTTGGTGTCATTTCTCTTTCATCAGGTTTCAGTTTCCAAGGATAATGAGGGATAGACGTGCTGTCCTGATAGTCCTGGATGATACACCTGAAAAGGCAAGCAGAAAATGAATTGCAAAGCTTTGTCAGATATCTGGGGCTTAAACAATGAATCCACAAGGTCATAAAATAATCTAGAAAAAATGTTTATAAACAACCCTTCAGGACTCCACTTATCTTTAAAACAAAATCATTGATGCAACCGAATTTCCAAAACACTAATGATACCCTCAAAATTGACATGGAAAGGCTGTAATTTTCACAGAAAGCTTCCTAAAATGAATAGATATAATTATTTTCATTTCAGTAGCTCTTTTATTTTAATACTGGACCATAAAAAATTGCAAAATAAAACAGTTTTTTAAAAAAACAGGGTTTGGTTTAACTTTCTGTTAGAGATTGTGATTGGGGACACATTGGGGATATGTTGGGGATTTATTCAAGAAAAATCATGAACTTGCAGAGGCCATGATGACTTGGAAGTTACCTGTGTGACAGCATAAATATATATTCATCCACTATTGAAAAAAAAAAAAAACCAAGCTAAAATTCTAGACAGATTTTCTTGTGCTCACATCTTTTATCATAAATTCTTACAAAATGACACACAATCCTTTTTCTTTTTCTTTCTTTTTTTTTTTTCTGTGTATACCATCTCAGAAATTCAAGTTCTATTCTCTGTTTAGAGCTAAATTCTGATACCCTAATTCATAACAAATAATTATACATTCCATGAGTATCTCTTCCACCTATGGTATTTAAATCAAGACTCTACCGAGACACTTACAATAGGTGTTACATATTTGAATGACAGTGGAAAAAAGCACCAGGAAGTCTTTACCATCTTTTTACATGACAAGAAAGAGTATGAAGAAGAATCAGAAAAAAACCCAAATCCTCAACATAGAAGCCCTGATGTAAACAGTACACACACTTCTACAGCTTTACGTGTACATACTTGAAGGCAACAGAATGGAGAGAAAAACATTTTCCTTTGTATAACACTACCCATAGAGAGATGAATAACAGGTTTAGTGAAACTAAAATTAGCCCCAAGACCTCTAACATCTGTCCCCCTACTCTTTGCTCAAGTGGGTTAACCCTGGTAGGCAGCTGAGCCCACTGCAGTGNCCTGTGTCTGTCTGTGCAGGAGAACTGATCAAAGTACCTCTGTGAGCAGGTACCGAGGTCCATTGTAAACTGAAGTACAGCTTGTTTTCCACAGTAAGAGGAAACATTATTACAAGTGTCATGGGTTAACCCTGGTAGGCAGCTGAGCCCACTGCAGCGGCTCGCTCACTCACCCCCCTCAGTGGGATGGGGGAGAAAACAGGTAAAACAAAAGCCGCGCACACAAGCAAAGCAAGACAAGGAATTCATTCCCCACTTCCCATGGCAGGCAGGTGTTCAGCCANCCCCGTCTCTTTGAAACGCGTATTCTTCAGTTTTATGCTTTATGGAGACCATCTAATTCAGAGTCAGGTTTGAAATATAAACAGTAGTATCTGTTTCTGCAGTAAACACAGACACACATTGAGTGGTCTCATGATTGTTTAAGACTTCAGCGGAAGTGAGGAAGGTCAATACATGTATTTGGGTGGGAAAACTATCCTGGTTTGGATTAAAAGCAAGCTGAAGTTACTGACACTATGTAAAAAGTAAATAGCTTATAGACTGAACACCATTTCTTTCCGAGTGCAAGCTTACTACAATCTATATGGATTCCAGACTTGCTCTAATTACATTCAATTTGAATTGTTTTCTCTGTGGGTATGATACATTTGCTTTAGGATACATTCTCGGTATTTTCGGACTGACTGTTAAGAGCCCTGGCATCCTAGCAGACTCTAATACAGTTTAATTCCATGGCTTTAGTGTAGCGGGTCCTTGAGGCTGGCCAGCTGTGGT
This sequence comes from Aramus guarauna, assembly GCA_013400195.1. Lineage (NCBI taxonomy): Eukaryota > Metazoa > Chordata > Aves > Gruiformes > Aramidae > Aramus > Aramus guarauna. Next base: position 369,162 of record VXBL01009865.1, read on the forward strand.
TATGACTTTACATTGCTTAAGCTAGTGGGGTCAACTGCTGAAGTCATATTGTCCGTTTTGATTGCCATCGCCATTCCCTTGCCTGGGGAGGAGACAGTGCTGAAGTACTCCTCTGACATGTTTGGAGTCTGCTTGGTTCTCAGAAGTGATTTGCACTGAGATGTTTATGATCTGTTCAGATTTCACTTGTCAGAGGAAAGCAGCTGAGAGTGGCTTTTTGGTCAGATGGTGCTGGTAAATGGCCTCCTACATAGGTTTGCCCCATTCTCCAACTTTGCTTTCTAGCCATGCGCTTGATTCCAGCAGAACTGTGCTCCAATTTAAGATTGAGATTAGCAACACTTGGTTATGTTAAACCTTTTGGTGGCTTTTTTGGTGCAATCAAGTATGGTCTGTTGCCTCAGGGACTAGTGGATATTGCTAATACCTCTGGAGCACCTAGCTTCATCCGCAATGAGTTCCTGACTAGTGACTGATCAAGGTTTAACATAGGCAATGAGATTTTATGGATAAAATTTGACATATCTTCAGAGCTGCTGAGGATATCATAAGGTAGGGTATGTCAGTGTGTTGAGTACCATCAGCAGTTATATATTTTGTGCCAGATGGGTCTTTCCAGATTGAAAAACATCCAAATGATAATGAATTGGAGGCAGCAGATTCCATTCACTACAAGAAAACAAAAACATAGCTGATGAGATGGACAAGGATTATTTTAATGAAATAATTCTTTCTTGCCTTCTCTGCTAGAGAGAACTTGTCTGAAAGCTTGGGAAACAGATTAAATAAAAGTTAAAGGCTCTGCTCAGTTTTTGATTGTGCTTAATTACTGAATGCCTTTTTTGTAGGCTTTGGAACTCTATTCAGACACACAGTTATCTGCTGACAATCCAGTAAGAATTCACACTGCTGCTATCTCAGGACTCACTTATTGTAATTATGTCTCTCAAATACAATTATGCTATTAGGAGAGAGAAATATTAGTTACTGTCTGTATGTAGGTGTGGCTATTTTTATATTACTATTCAGACTCTGAAGGTAAGACTTTAACAACAAATTATTTTGAAAAGAAAAAAAAAATCCTGTAAAAGCAGCAGTGTTTTCAAGAGTAGCATATCTTTCTCCATTAAACCATGTCAAGTCTTATCTCAAGTATATTTCTGACTTTGCCACTTCCCATTCTTGTTCTAGTGTCACTGAATTAACCTTCTATACACAGTATGATCTCAAAATCAAACAGTTGTTAAGACCTTGAAGGTAAAACTCTAAAGATGCCATATGTCTTCAGAGAATTACTTGTCTGAATGAAGTTGTCTTCCTTTTTTTCTTTTAAAGAAAGGGAAAAGGATGTTGTAAAAATACCAAGCTTCAGCATGGCTGGGAACCCTATCATTATTACGCTGCAGAAACCAAGTGCTCAGCTATCATGGAAAATAAGTTGTTCTTTCATTAGCAGAAGTGTCACATTTAGGACTGAGTTCATGTTCACCGATACTTTGAGTCAGCTTAACAGCTGTTAGTGTTGTTTTTATATCTTTGCTTTGTAATGGGGTATAGAAATGAAGAATTAGTCCCTGAAGTTGGGTTTGTGCCCTCCAGCATTCCCTCCGCAGCTACTAGCTACTACACCAACTGACTTAAAGAATGACTATCTAAAGCTTTTAATAATTTAACCCCAAATGTTCTATTTATGATGGAAATTCAAAATGTGCCCATTAATACAGTATCTCTCAGCCCTCATACCATCCTCCTATCACTTTGGCAAATAGGGTACCATGAGGAAAGCCTTAGAAAGGGATAGGCAATGGTTGACTGGCAGTACTAGATATAAATGAAATTCTTTACTGCTAAAATTAGCTAAAAAGCAAAAAGAACTCCATCCCATAGGGTAAGGAATATAAAGGACTTAGTTCTCAAGACAGTTTGAGGAGACACAGATGAGTCGCTTTTTTGGTTTTTATTTCTATCTGAAGGTTGGATAGCCAGGAAATCTTTGCCAGAACTGACAGCTTTGGACTTGCATCAGTTTGATTTCTATCATTTTTTCATTTCTATTTCCCTTCTACCCTGTAATAGGAACTTTGACATGAAATGTCATAGGGCAATTTAGCATGGGGTAACCACTAGAACAGAAGCTCATCACTTGGTGTCACAAATTCTAAAATTTATCTGCTTAGTGGGATTGGAATAGCATGTGGACAGTGATTTCGGCTCTCAGATTCCTATCCTCGGTTGCTCACACATTTCACACTCATGCCTGCCAAGGCCACAGATCCTCCAGCCCAGTTCAGCCAGTCACCTTGGACCCAAAGGGACAGAACATCACTGCCACCACTTGACATGGCTGGTGATCCAGCCCCTAGCTCTAGCGGTGCCACCTTGGGCTTTGACTTCAACACAGCGTTGGATGTTCCTGTACAAAGCTACCCATGGAACTATGGACTATTGTTTTCACTAAATATTGCTTTCTGAATTCGATTGTTAGCATAAGCCACCAATGGCCTTGCTAATTACATAGTCCTGGGACAACTTCTTTGTTTTCCTCCTTATCTGAAATCCAGATAGTGACTTGTTACCATTAAAACACAAAGGTTTTGTGCAGAAGGAAAGAAGCCTGCAACAACAAATTCAGAAGGAGTTAGGGTAACATTAGCTAAGCTTTGTTAGATGGAAGCATTCTTTTTATATCACTTACCATGTATTCTGCCATCACTTACCATGTATTCTGCCATCATACTACGCTGTAGACAAAGAAGTTGCTGCATATGACAGTGTAATTTTTCAGTAACGTGGCATATGCTATTAATCTTGTGCTACTAATGCTATTAATGGTATTAACCTTAATGCCTTATGCAAAAATGGAGTGTTGTGATGCACATTCATATGGAATCAAGAGGCTGTTTCACTGTACAATTATGTGGTCTAGTATGCGAAACTTTAGCATTACGTTAGCATTTGGGGGCACTAGCTAACACATGAACAGGTGATATTGCTGACACCCATACGGGTTTAGCAGCTCATTAATGGTACTTCCATCCTTTACTCCATTATGGATTTGTATTTCTTAGCCACAGGTAAGAGATTACATGATTTGATATGTTGGTACATTTTCTAACTTCACCGGTGTCTGTAACAACATGAACAGTGCCTTGAAGTTTGCATACCGTTTGTTCTTCCTGAACGCAAAGAACATGTTTTATGTGTCATGAATATAATTTCAAAGCCATGCCCTGAAAAATGTCTGCAGTTCCCCAAAATGGTGGATAACTTTTTTTTGTGAGATTATATAGTTCAAAACTGAATTAATAATTGTCTGGGAAACAAAAAATGAGAAAATTCTAAGCATTTTTCATCTTGGCATTTCCAGCTAAATGTGATAGTCATTTTGGGTCACTAATTCCAGAAAACTGGGCTGAACAAATGTTATTCTAAAGCAGTATTATTAGTCTGTTTCAAATACTGGGCTATACGTTATCATATGCTTACTCAGAGGAGAGGAAAAACAGGAGGGGAGCTCCAGCAGGAGAGACAAGATTCACGGCAGGAACCATGTATATGGGAGGCTATACATAGGTAAATAATTTTTAAATTCTGCCATTTCATTTAATATTTGCTTCATAGCTTTTTCTGAAACATCACAGATTTTGAAAGCTGATGCACAGCCAACGAAATAAACAAAAATATGTGTAATACATATAAACTGACAGCTAAAGAAAAATTTCCCTAGATAAAAAGGGGACATACAATTAAAGACTTAATTTAAGTACCATCATTGACAGAAGACATACTTAAGAGTAATGAAGGCACAAGTTTAGAACAAGGTCTCTTTAAAAGAGCATTTTGATGAACAGGTTTACTGTTGATGCCATACTATGATGGAGTACTAGCACCGTAGGATTAAAAGGTCTCAGAAGTGCTACCTTGTCTCCTGGTGACCACGTCTTTCAATTTTGAACCTCTTTCAAACACATCTGTGGCAAACTGATCACAATATTGACTGCTACAGCTACGGCAAAAGTTTGTAGACCTCTGAAACGTACAGGAGGGATTAAGGGTTTTGGTACACACAGGGGATGGCACACAGAGCGACAATAGCCTTTTTTTCCCACATTTTGTCATTCTTGAATTCCTACAGTGAGTCATCGGCACTTGTCATATCTTTTTCTTGACCCCGGGCACCTCCATTCCAGTATTTGGTCTGTCTCCAAAAACACACAACTCATCTCTTGCAGCTGAAGGTTATTTTTGTAAAAAAATCAATTTATATATTGAGATCTTGAGTGCATGGTAAAGACTGGTCACAAGAAAAGGAAGAATCCAATTTTAATACCTAAGTTGGCTGAAGCATGATCCCCATTCCTGAGAAATTAAGCAATCAAGTATTGCCTTTCAGTCCAAAGCACAATCTATAACCCTGTAATCAGGAAAGGTCTGTTCTCACCTTTATGCCTACCATGGAAATATGGCACGAGAGCCCGAGCTGCGGCTGACCCTGAGGTGGGGCTTTGGAGTAGGGTCAGACCACGGTATCTTCCATACTGTCTTCTCCAATACCCCTGCCCCAGTCAACTGAGGAGCTACAAGCAGCGGTTTCGTGCTAGATTGTGCTGTTTAAGGAAACACTTTTTGCAGCTTTCTCCTGCTTCCAGCTGAAATGGTGCAAGGGAATCGAAACGGCATGTAAAAGAAGCTGATCCCAAATATTCTGCTTTATTTTAATGTTGTGGTTCATTGAAAGAGACAGAAAATGTCAGTTTAGTCTAATCCTCCCTACCACGCATTCCTGTCAACACCCCCACCCCCACCAAAATCCAAACTATATTTTCATTGTTTACAAGTGTGATGGATTGCACATTGTAATTATCAAGTTATTTGTTATGGAGTTGATCTAGTTGAGTTGAAAAGCTGTTTTCACTTCCACAGACAGGAGCAGAACTAACCTGCAATGTTTATGGAACAATCTGGCGTACAGCAATGTTACCACTGTAAACATTTTGCTAGAAGAAGCACATACATCAAAACTATGGGCTTCCAAAAGATAACAAGGGCCCTTAACTGTTTCAAGGTAGTTGTTGCAAATCTGTGTACTCATTTTTTGATATAGCATTATAATCTGCATTGAAATGAAACACAGTAATGAAGCATTAGTTTCTTACCACTGAAAATTAAAAGCATATTTTTACTGTCACCATGAAATATTTCTTCTCTCCTGCACAATGTAGCATCACTAAGTATGCACTTTCAAAGTCTGAAAGTCATGAACACAGACTGAGCTGATGCTTTTGACAGGACCAAAGTGTTTCAGCCCATTTAAAATTGGTTAGTGTGTGTATGAGTGCAGAGATACAAATCTGGAGTTTAGGATACAAGCAGAAAGTGTTTCTCTAAAGGGAGAATTTCTTAAGCTCAAAGACTTGTCCAGCTGGCTTAGCCAAGAACAGCTTTTGGTTCCTCATCACTGTGTACCATGTTTTATTCAAGTCACACTTGCACAGAACTTTCACAGTATTCCCTTATTGTCTGAGATAATTACTTTCAGCTTGATCTTGAATAACTGGCCAGAGCTGGTTATGTTCATCTGTGAAACAGAAGGTATTACATCAGTGCTAACAGTGCCTATGGAATGCAAACACTGGGGAAATACCGTCAAAATGTATGCATGCATGAGAGTATTAGTACTTTAATTTTAAGCTGTTGAAGCAACCCACATGAGCTTTTGAAGTTTTTTGAGCAAGGGTAAGTTCTGCTTGCTTCCTACAAAACTCCCGGATGCATACAAATAAGACAGGATTAAAATATATTGCAGAATATATAGTGATATGACGTGATATATATAATAATTCACTATTTTACAGTGAAGGGGACACTCAAATTGTAACTGCTCAGCAGTGGTGCTTTGTGACCGAGGACGGACCTGGCATGGAGGCCCAGCTGCAGGAGGGGTTAAACTGGCTGGAAGCAGGAATGCCCGAGGCAGAAGAACTCCCTGCAAGGGAGCGAAGTTTCCCTGGGTGCCGGGCTGAGGAGCAGCCTCAGCATTGTCTTGCAGCCAACCTGGAGTAGGTGCGCTCAGGGGCCACCTCTGGGCAGCAGAGCTGGGCTGGGGATGGACCCGTGGCCGGGCTGAGGCACCCGGTGCCACCGCTCACGGGGCTGGGGATGGGGCAAGCCGGCAGAAGGAACCAGCTGGTGGCACATCTTCGCGGTCTCCTTGTGGAGCCACTTACGGTGGAAGGACTCTGCCTAATGAGTTGCTCGTTAATTTATTTTTTTTTATATATTTAATTACAAATGTGTGTTTAATTAACCTCAAAGGGTTTTTATGAAAATTCTCCAACAATGTTAATTGAATGTGATAAGAGATGAGTGGAAAGTCAGATTTTTTTATGATGTCAAATTTCTGCTATGGATTTTGTCATCTTTGCCTCTACTGCTCTTGTTCATTTCTACCTCCACCACCTTCCTTCCTCACCGCCCACATCAAAGCTTATTTTATTTCTCAGTACAAAAATTTGCTACCTCTATTTCTACTGCCCTTCTTTCTAATTTTCATCTGCTTTGGGTCTTAACACCAGAGTCTTCATCTCCCCTGCCTGGTCACAGATTGTGACTTTCTTTGAACTTTGCTTTTGCCTGTGTTTCTAATAACAGAAGACTTGGGGTTATATTAATGAAAATGTTCCTGGGGGTAGAGGAGGAAGCTAGGGAGTTTCTGATCTTCATTAGGAAAAGAAACTGGAATCTCAGGGTTTTTTAACACAGAGATATATATGCTTGATACTGCTCTATGTAATCCTTGTTAACAAAAAGGAACATGAATTCTCATTGATTTTAAAGAATTTGATCTAGACTGAAACTCAAAATGGAGAAAAGGCTACCTGCAACTGAAGCAAGAGAATTTAATATTTAAAACAACTTTTGGTGATGCAATTTTAATTAAATTCTAGCGTATTAAAAAAACAAACAAACAAACAACAACAAAAAACCCCTACAATTATTTGTTTCCCTTTAACTTTAGAATTCTGAACAAGAAACAAGATTATTTGTAAGCAGCGTTTCTTGGGACATGTTTAAATGGTCTTCAGTTATAAGAGATATAATTCCACTTTAGTAGTGTACGTGAATTCATTTCCAGGACTGCAAACACACATGCATTCAAGCAAGCCATGGATGACACTAATGTAGCATATTGGGAACAAGCATTTCCCTAAGATCCTTTTTCAGAAAAGCAGATTTTCTCGCAAACATTGTCCTGTCTCAAGGGCAGTAAAAGATGACAGCTTGGAAGTAAAATCAGAATCTTACAATACCTGAACAGGCTTTGAGTGATAGAGTGGTTGCTCCTCTGCTGAATTAGACATGCAAAATAAACCCCAGATAAGAGAACTTAAGAGCTGCGGTAGTTTGCTGTGGAGGGGCACATTGTTTAGATATCCCGTGGGAAGCTGTTGAAGGGGAGAGGGGGGTGCAAGAGATTAAGAGACATAAGCCTGCAGTCAGGTTTCCAATTAATATTATTAAAATTTGTCTTGGAGCTAGTTGAGTCCCCTGCACTATCCTTGTGGATTAATGGATGGTTTTAGTTCTGCTTTTACAGAACATTTAGCAGAGTGGAGTCTTGTCCTACAAATGAAGTTTGCAGACATTGTTCAATAATGAATTTAGTAGTACTATGCGAATGGCAAATCTTGATCCATACATAAATAAGGGAGCAGAACCACTTTTGGGAAACTAATGTTTGCAAGTTTGCAAGGAGAGAGCCTGACTGTACTCCTCAGTCATGCCAGAGCTATCTTTTGATGGTTCAAGAAAAAAACCCTTCCATTTTTGTACACTTATATGCAAATCTCAACCACAATCTGGCCCCGGTATATGAATGAGGATTTTTCAAGGTTGATTTTGCCCTAAATCTGGGGACCGTCCACTGAGTTCATCCCCATAGTTAAAGTCTAGAAGATACTGCGCAAAGGAAATGGTCTCAGCAACCATCCCAAAGGATTTATAATGTCTGATTCCAACATGTAGCTCATTCACATTATGCCTTATGCTTTGATGCAGATTTGTCTAACCAGAGTGTGTGCAAGCAAATTCACACACACACACACACACACACGCACACGCTGTAATAAGGCTTCCTACCCCTCCAGGAGTTTTGAAAAGATGTAGGCTACTTATCCCGTTTTTATTCATTGATCCATCCATCCTTGAAGCAAAAGACATATTATATTTCACAGCTTCAGCCACAAGGACCTCCAGCCTCACTGAGGAATTTTCTGAACCACTGACTCTAATTTCCATATTCTGGGGAGAACAGTAGAATGCATTAGATTAATATCTGAACTTAGTAAAGCATTTGATACCATATCTCACAAGAATTATTCATGAAAATAATCTATCTTGGCTTGGCCATGACCCTTTGGAGGAATTTGTACTTATAAATGCTTAAATGTAAATGTCTGTGAGGATGTAGTTGATCTAGGGAGCAATCATGTCAACCCCAGACCTCAGAACGAAAATAAAATTAATGTCACTTTTGTAGTCCCTTATCCTACTCAAGGGATGAGGCACATAAGTTTAGAGTCAGTGTAGTGTTTGAAAAGTGCTTTGCTACAAGTGACTAGGATATTTTAGCCAACATTCTGGTTTTTAATGGTAACAGGTTTTAGGCTTACTTGCATATAAATACAAGCTTGCTTATTTTCCCCAGGAGGCCTCTGGGTCCATTAATCAATTAAAAGAATATTTTATAAACCATTAACAATACTCTGCCAACATTTGGCAACACTCACTCAATGCCAGAATAAAACTAAAGCTGCCACGGTGCCACTAGTGAAAAGCAAATGTCACCCACACCTTTTTATAAGACTTTGTTCCTTCGTTATCATTTTAGAGAAAGACAGACCAGCAGATGCCACAGTGATGGGCATCAGTGGAGTGCTCAGGTGAAATACAAATGCCATGGAACTGGAAAAGGGAGGAGAAGATTTGTAATAACCAGTTCTGGGAAAGAAGCTTCTGTCATCTCCTGAGGTGATGTGGAAGAAGAGTGGCAGGTCGTTTGATTTAGGGAGGTCGCCTGGGAAATGTTATTGTCTGTCACCCAGTAGGAGCAGTCTTGGAGGACGCCTGGCTGCTGACGTGCGCTGTGGCATTTGGGCTATGGCTGGAAACCAGTAACTCAGGACCAGTCACCCACTGATCAAGGGAATTTCTGCAAACCAGGAAATCATATCAGAAATTAAACAGTTCGTTTTCATCGCTAGTGCAGAAAGAAACAAGAATAAGCTTAAATATCAGATTTGTTCCAGCTCTCAAGTAAAGAGGTGAAATGATGGCCATTCAGAATGGTCGCATTTACTAAATGTATAACTAGTTGCTTGCTTTTAATTTACATGCAACTATAGAGATGGACAGAAAGGCGTTCATACTCTTTAGTTTGACCATTTCCAGGAGTTTCTGATTTCCTATTCCAGGAATATCCTATTCCCAAAATCCCCTATAGCACACCTACTGCTAACATAAACTGGGGAATTCTGAACTTGAAGATTTTTAAAAAAAGAAGGCTGAGCATGAACTTGCCTTTTCTTGGGGCAGGCAAGTCTGAAGATTTCTAGCCTCTGTATATGTTTTAGTGACCGAGATAAATTTTGTGTGGCTTATGCCTTGAAAATGATAGGAGCTATCAATTTAATGAGAAGTTCAACTTGCTGCAGCTGAAGTGCTTTGCTCAATCTTTTTTTGGGTGCCATGATCAAGTACAGCGTCAGGGTCACTAAACTATATCTTTATACTTTAATTACATGTCCACATATGTGATTGACTAAAAAATTGATAATTTTGACCTCATAGAAAACAAATAGCTTTAAAAAAATGATACATCCCAGATTTTCTGTTAGTTGCCTTATTTCCCCTGCAGCAGAACCGTACGCAACCCTGACAGGGCAGATACAAGGTTAATGGAGATGCTGACATTTAATGCTAGTAGTAAACATTTCAGCATACAGAGAGCTAATTATTTACAGCTCAAACAGTGAGCAATTACAAAGCTTGTCTTCAGACCTTGTGGCTTCTTGGAAGGTATTTGTATAGGTGATGTACACGCAAAAGGATTTCTTTACTGCTGTACTTTCTTTACTGTATTCTCTGCAGACCTTACAGTGCTAAACTTTCTGAAGGCTAATATCTCACCGAACACAATATAAAGTAATTATTTAGAAACTCTTCCAGAGCTATAATACTTTTTTTAATATATTTTTACCCTCTAATGCACCTTTTTAATAACTTTCAGCTGAAAATACTGCCTTTATTTCCTAAGAGTTCCTCATGTTTACTAAATCACCTGTAGGCATTGTCCTTTTTATAAACCTTCCCACAAAACCAGCTTGTAAAGTCTTAAGTAAAAGATTATTATTGCAAGTAGCAATTCATGAGAACAGAGCAGTCCCTTGCACTTCTCAGAAGGAGCGAGGTAGTATAATGCAACCTTCTTGTTCTTTTACATAGTAAGTCTTTTTAGAAGCTTCCATAGATTTTTTTCTGTGAGTGGCGTGCACTATAATAATATTTTATAAAGCCTGCTGTGCTATGTAATTTCACAATTAGGAAATGGCACATTTAGAAATTGCATTGCATTTAGGTAATACATTCTTTATAAAATTTGAATTTAAATATCTTTTTCTATACTGCAAGTCAATTATTATTATTATTATTATTGATGATTATTATTCATTATTATTAATTGTTATTGTGTATTATTTTAATACTTAATGTCATGGTAAATACCAAAGATGAGTAAAGTAGAAATTTAGAAAACTAGATGTCTTAGGTGTTTTCTTAGAAATTATGAGAAACTCATCAGAGATTTCTGATGTTAAAATTTTGGTTTCCTTATTGCTAGAACTAAAGGAAACATGTAGTGTCCCACTGTGCTTCCATCTCACGAACTGGAAAAAAAATACGTCCTTCTTGTGCCTCTTTGGCTTGATGTTCAGCATCTTTTTCATTTGGCATTGCAGCTGGGAGAAGACAAAGCTACATGAATTTTCGCATTGTAATGAATGCTGGAAGGAAAAAAAAAAGGAGGAGGGAGGCTGAAAATAAAATGTTTTCATTCTCTGTTGTAGATTTTGGTAGGTAAAATATTCCTTGTCATGTTAGTGAGGAACCCCTGCTTTGAAGCTGAGCTTTCTCTGCTCTGTATCACACTGATGGAAATTGCCAACACTCAGAATTTTGTGAGCTTGGCTTCCCCCCCCCCCATCCCGCCCCCCCATCTCTCTAGCAGTCTGTACAAGAAAAAGGATACAAAGGTTAAATGCCAACAAAAAGTGCAATAAAAAAATTGGATGAGCAAAGCAAGGTTGTTGTGTGGTTACAATATCTGAGAATGAGGCAACTCAGTAAAGATCACTGAAATGCAATGCAAGAAAACATAAATTAGGGGCACTAAAACCTCTTCTGGAAAGGCAGGAATTTGTGGTGCTCTTAAACACTCAATGTTAAACTCTCACTATAAAATTTTGGGGTTTTTTGTGTTGTGGTGGGTTGACCTTAGGCAGCTTCCAGCTCCCAGCCAGCTGCTCTCGCACTCCCCCTCCTCAACAGAAAGGGAGTGAGAATAAGATGAAAAAACTCATGAGCTGAGATAAAGACAGAGAGATCATTTATCAATTACCTTCATGAGCAAAACAGGGGCAATTAATTTAATTAATTGACAACTAAAATAGTGAAAAAAAAAACGAAAACAAAAAACAAAACAAAGAAAAAACCTAAACCACCATCCCCTCAATCTCCCTTTTCCCACACTCAACTTGACGCCTTCATGCCCAACTCCTCTAACTCCTCCATACCTAAGTGGTGCAGAGATGATGCAGGATGGGGGATTGTGGTCAGTCCATAACAGCTCCTTCCTCCTCAAACTTTTCCTCCACTTCAGCATGGGTCCTTCCCATGGGTTGTAGTGTGGATATCTGCTCCAGCTTGGTCTCCTCCACGGGCTTCGGGGAAATACCTGCTCCACAGGAGTGTCTCCGTGGGCTGCAGGGGAATCTCTGGTCTGAGACCTGGAGCATCTCCTCCACTCATTCTCTTTTGACCTTGGTGTCTTCAGGGCTGTTTCTCACACTTTTTTCCTCACTCTGTTGTGTAATGCTTTGCCTTTTTTGTGGTTTCCCAAAGGAGTCACTAGCATCGCTGATGTCACTGATGATAGCCTCAGCTATGGCTGTGTTGGCAACATTGCGGAGCCAGCTGGAAACAGTGGGACCAGCTGCCCAGCACATGGCAGTTCCTGGTCTCCTCTCATAGACACCACTCCTGCAGCTCCCACCCCCACCATTGCTAACGTGTGAGTGTTTCATGATCTCTCAAAGGAGAGTGGACAAAAAGTTTCTGTGAGACATGTATATGAGAATATATTAATTTTTTGTTGAAAAAAATTAAAATTCATCCTTCGGTATGGTCTGTTCTATTCCCTCTTTTTCCCCTCTCTCTCATTATCAAACATCTCCCCTCCCAAAAAAACCCCAGCCCTAAAACCCCCAAACCAACAAACAGTTCCTTTTCTTCCAATCCTCAAAAATTCTTGAGCTGACAACAATACAGGCATAAAGCCTGCCTTTCATTTTGAGGAAACACCAATGGGACACAACAGATATCATTCTTCAGCTTCAGGCAAGACAAATCTGGAAGTTTAGTAAAAAAGCATACTGCCCTTGGTACCTGTAGTCAGATTCAGCCTTGGCTTCTCAACTGTAGGTGCCCCAAATGGCCAACTCCAGCCTTGAGCCCGCATTTTGGATGCACAAGACAGGCGATTTAGCTGAGGACATAATGTAGACAATACTGAGGCTTGAGCTCATGTAGAGATGTTGTGACCATGTTCTGGTCCAGGTGACTGGCTTGATGATAATCTTGTAGCTTGCAATAGGTTCTCCTACTCTTCAAAGAGTTATGTCATTCTTCTGTTTATTTGTATGTGGAGTTACAGATTTCTGATCTTATTTCTTCCTTGTAGGATAAATTTTCTTCCTGTGCATTTCTATTCATGCAGGCACCCATTTGATCCTACTATAGGATTCTCTCCTCCTTTTCACGAACTCCACAATTGTAGCTAAAGTAATTTCCATAGGTGTGCAAGTATGCAGCCGCTTAACTCTCCTGCCCGTCTTGTTGTGCTTATTCACCGTCCTGGTGTAATTTCAGTGACAGAAGTTATGATACTGGAGTCTCTTAAATCACCAGTCTTAATGCAAACCACCAAGTCTTGTGTTTTGAAACCTTCAGCCCCGCTATCTGCACTCTGAGCTACACGCAACGTGTGCCTTCCCACAGCCGTGTCTTCTCTGGGAGCCGCTCGGCGTGCGGTGTGTCTGCAGCTATGTACCGCGTGGAAAGAAGCTATGTTTCATGCTGCATTTTAGGCACCCGTGTGACCATAGCATTTTCAACTGCCACCTAAAAAACCCCCGAACAAACCCTAACGAATTGAAAAAAAAAATATTTTCACTGCCTTTGAGGTATGCCATATGCACCCCTGGAAAGTCATCTTAAAATGCACCCACTGTGACCTACAGATTGATTTTAATTTTCTTGCTGTCATGAACTCTTCATTCTGCCATCCTCCATTCAGCTGGCTGAAAACATGGAAATATGTTTTCAGATAAAGATGCAATATCACGCTCCATCCCCTTCCTCCTTCCCTTGTTTTTTTCCTTTTGAGAAGCTGATGTCTGATCCGTCAAGGTCACACACTGGAAAGTACGTAATGCAGGTGCTGGAAGTTGTCTAGCAGTCTGGAAACATTTATTTGTATTACAAACAAATTGTTCATTTAGTCCTCAGACTGTTTAGATCTCTGGCTCCTGACATTTTCAAATGAGAGTAGTAAAAATGAATGTAGGAAGTGAAGTAGAGTTGTGGCTGCTGTTTTATGTACTGCCTGGACAAAGAAGAGAATGAATCCCTTTTCTACAGCATGAGGTTACAAAGTAAAGCACAGAAAAGGCACCCAGGGTTGAAAAACACTGAATAACACAAAAATTATAAATCACTTCCTGAAATATGATTAATTTGAAGTGTTTTAGCAAGAGGTCCTATCTTCTGAGCTAAATTTGATAGTATAGCACACTTCCTCTAGTGCTATAAGAAGGCTGAGGCACATCCAAAAGGGACAAGATATTTTAAAGGACTCAAAGAAAAGCCGTAAGTTGAGGAGAATTAGCTTCAACACTGCTGTAGAAAATCTGAAAAAAACCACCCCATTGACAAAAATCCATGTCTATTCCTCCACAAGAAGTACTGGCCTTCCATTAGGGGGAAAAAAATAAATACATTAAAAAAAAATCTACAGTCTTAGAAAATAAAATAATTACTTGGATGAGGAAAAGAAGGAAAACTTGTGGGAGAAAGATTCTCCACTAGCTGTAATGCTGATTTTTTTTTTTTTTAATATTTTATTGTAAAACATACCTGTCACACATCCAGCTTTACCCTGTGTAACAATCCCATGGGCTTCAGAACGCCTGCTCCTGTGCACCCATGGCAGAGATACCTGTTGCGAAGAAATAGCGGTTTCACGAGACATAAATCAAATCGGAATTGAAACATTTTATTGATGTCAAACAATTAACTGTCAGGACACATTCGGGATCGATATTGGTAGTACAGTGGGTAAACTGCACTGCTGGATGCCTACAGGCAGTCAATACCCACCTTTAATTTCGGGTGTACTTCTACAAGTGATCCCGAGAGCTCCAGCCTGGGACGCGGTCGCAGACCCCCAGGCTCCCCAGGAGTCCCAGCCCGGGGGTGTGAGTGACGACACCCCCGAGGGATGGCGGGGGAGTGACAAGGTGGGGGCTGCTGGAGCACCCCCCAGGTGGTGGTTACACAGCAGCTGGTTACTGCTTTAACCCGTGTTCCTCTTGAACGTTGCAGGCTTGGGGGCAAACGTCCTCTCAGGTGGTCCATTTACACCATTTGCAAATAGATTTCTCTCTGTCCATTTTTGCCTGGAGCAGTTTTATCCTCAGCTCAGGAACGGGAAATTCACGTCAGTGGAGGGACAGAGAGGAAGAAGAAAGGGAGCGAAATGTGAAATAGCGCACACAGAAAAGAATGAGTGCTTGGGAGGAAAGTGGACCCAAAGTAATAGATCATAGCATTGCTGGATCTGGAGAATAAGAATAAGTTCATGCAATTAAAAAAAAAAAAAAATCAATAGAGCAAATCAGAAGACAGAGATATCTTAATAGATAATCCTTAATTTTTAATAAAACTAATCTTTATAATAGAAAACTATCTAAAATTTGGGGGGAAAAAAGAGCAAATGAGGAGGAACACTATGTGATTATATGTATGAAGAGTTAGAGAAATAACTTTGTTTAAATCACCACTTAATACCAAATTTAATCAGGTGCAAGGGGTGTTTCTATTGAAAACCAAAGCTAAAATAATACATTTGTAGTAAAATTTGGTATTGTTGCTACAGTAAACATAGATTAATCAAAGCTCACATGTCCTGTTCTTTTTACATATAAAAGAAAAAAAATGCCCCTACTCCTCAAACTGTAAAAAAAGCTCAAACTAAAAAGCTCTTTCTGTTTCTGTTTGATGCTTGCTTTTAATCTCCCTAGATTTTGTTTTTTTTTTCCTGTTTGTAAAACCTGTAGCACCTTTCACATGGGTGACTGAGTAATTATTTGTATAACTAAGCTCCTATAAAACTTGTAAAAGGATTGAGGAATAATTTTTTATGCACCTAGGGAAACAGAGTAGCAATCAAAGAAAAATTGACCTTATACGCAATCTGCTCAGGTTATAAAGGGATTTCAGTGTTTTACTCTAAAAAATCAGAGGGAGCTTAAATCTTTTCTAAATATGATAAAGCATATGTTTCAATTTTAGCTTCTTTATGAAAAACCACCAGAAAAATGTCGGAAGGTACCATTTTCCTAACATTCCGATTAATGTTGTAAAAGTTCCAAACTTTTTGAGTGAAATCTCAGTTTATTGTAATTCTGTGGGAATCTTGGCTAGCCAAAACCAGTGGGCTTCAGGTCGCAGGGCAGGTTCCTTTCCCCCTTACTAGCCCTCCAGCTGGCTGAGCATCTGAGCACCAGGGGTGCAGATGCACACACGTGTGCGCAGAGTGTGACCGCGGCCGCTCACGCAGACCCCACACAGGCTCCTTATTCACCCCCTTCCCACCAGCTCTCCTTGTTCATTCTTCCCCCAACTCCTGTCATCTCGTTCTCTGCCGTGGGCTCCTCCGAAGTAAATGGCTTGCCCCTAGTTACTTTTTCCCCGCGGAAGTTATTTTTTTCTACATCAGCACGCAAATTTGGTATTTCTGATGTCATTTCCCAGGCAACCATGTACAGCTCCCGAGGTGCTGCTGGCCGTCTCTTCAAAAGGTCCCCAGTGCTCCCCTCCAAATATTTGTAAAACGTGGCTTTCTCTGACATAACCCCCCTAAACACCTGTAAAACCTGCCCATTCCTAATAGACTTTCTGTAACTTTTGTCCTCTTCTCACTGTGTTATTTGTTACCTCCAGCAACTTCCCATGTCATGCCTGGAAATTTCCCAGGGTCTGTTCAGCTACCCAAATCTCAGGTCAGGACTCTGTCCTCTACCTGCGTACATTAACCCTAATTCTCTGGACTCTTTGAATATCTCAAGTTAAAAGACCCATAAAGCTAGAAGAAAAATAGATAATGAAAATATTAAATTTTAATATCTTCCCCCCTCTTTTTTTTTTTTTTTTTTTTTATATTGCTGCACTTGTCAGAAAATATTTTGATAAGTCTACTTCTATTTTCGGCTTTGTCACAGTATGTTTAAATCTTCTTGACTGCACACCAGGAATTTTAATGCCAGTTTTTACCTATTAGCAAGAAGATGTTATGAGTGATTTGAAAGGAACAATATATTGAAAGCAAAGAACAGCTTTTTATTCAGACTTTAAATGTAAATCTTTTTTCTGTTCAAAAATATTTCCAAAGTCTCTCTGTTTGTACATGTTGTGTTTTTTTTTGTAATCCTCTGCTGAAATAGATCTTCATAGCTCTGACTGGGTATGACAACTCAGGAGATTCATTTTCCCTCAATCCATGCTCAGCCTTGCACTATGCCAAACTTCAGCACAGACTGCAGTCAGGAGGCTGACAAAAACGTGTCTCCGAAGGTTATTAACCAAAAGTTACTGCAGTTTGCTTAAGAAAAATTCATGAAGCCAGTAAAATACTGATCGTATTATATCTAATTTCAATCACTAGCCATATACAATAAATATAAGACAAATTGTTTTAAAACTGGAAAAAGAAGCGAAACCCTCCACTTGTCCTATATATCGTGACTTACATGACAATAATACCAAAGCTCATTATAAGACCATGCTGCTAAATGTGATATCCCAGTGATTCTACAAAAAATACAGACTTTGGTAACAGCAGAAACAGCTGGATACACAGGCTCCCCCAACCTCCTTCTGTCATATCAATGCTGACGAGTTAATGACCTCAAAATGCCCAAACATCTGATCAAAAAGACTCAAATGTAACCTCACAGAGACTGTACAATCAGCAGTTTGAAAACCAGAAATCTAACCTTCAAGATCAGCCCAGAAAGGCAAAGGCTTTGAGCTTCTTGACACTGAATTCCCGCATGGATATCCTTGGATTAATACCGTTGCTAGGGTGTGTGGTTTGTTACCTTCCAGCTGTAGTTACCAAGCCATTAGCTTTCAAAAAGTTCCCCGTCATCCCAGCAATCTATAGATACCCTTCCCCTGACCTCACAGAAACCTGTGTCTACTTATCATCCGATCAAGAAGAGGGCTGAGCCAGGAGTTCAGTATAGTCCTGTGCTGTCACCTCAGTCCAGCATGCAGAGAACCTGAGCTGGACACGTCCCAGAGACCTTCGCCTTGACATTGGTGCAGACTGCCAAGGATACACATTAGTCTTCCTTGGTACTAAAATATACCTGACATTGCACAGATACCGATCACAGGGGGTTTTGCAATGAGCCGGAGCTCATAACCAGTAACTTCACAAATCCCTAGTGCTGTCATATGTGAACGTCAGAAATATTCAACTACCACAGCAACTTTTGCCTTGAATTTTGACCAGCAAGCTAATGAACCTGGAATACCAGTCTCCTGGCAACCTGTTTCCTTAGGCTATCAGATCAACAAGCATGAACTCTTGAGTAACTGAACTGACAAGACTTTAGCTTTGGCTAAAGCATTAAAGCAACGCTGATCCCCTTGTGGAGTCCTGTACCTTCATGCAGAAATAGTAAGCTAAGTCTCACAAAGGCTGGTTTTGGCAATATTTCAACAAGTAAAAGATGTTGAACTTGAGGCCCTATGAAAGAGGTCCAGACCTCTGAAAAATTCCAAATGTGAGTTCTGCTCAGGTGCCTCGTGCCTTGCTGTAAACTCCAAAAAAAAATGAAATGCCAAATCCCTAACCTGAGGAACATGTAGTTGAAACATGAAAGCTGTCCAGATGGTCAACATCTTCGTACCTGTGCTTTGGCCAATTTGTATTTTTGTATACAGCTTTGACCGCTATTAAATGCCTTTAGTTTTAACACTGGTTTTTGAATGCATTTAATTTTCACACTAAGAGACCCAAATTGCTGATGTGGGATGGAATCCAAAGCTCACTGAACTCAGCAGAAAAAAAATCACAGCCTGACTCTATCTTGGAACTAGTAATTAGTGCCTGAAACTACCCTATAACTGACATCATACTCTTTAATAAATGTACTATAGTGCTGAAAGGGAAGACACGCACAGGACTGCGTTGCCACGTGCATGATTTCTCTCCATTAATTGTCTTGGCTTCCTGAGACTAAACCTGTCTGAATGCGAGGTGTAAGGTTCTCTGGTAGGATAGCCTGGTTCAGTCAGCTCATCACACCGTGCAGTTTGACATCAATGTACCGTGTAAGGAACCACCTTTGTAAATAGGGGACAACCACATTTCTAGGCTTTTAGTACTCCAGAGTGTACTTTGGCTTACTCAGTGTGGAGTCATTCATGCTGTGCACCTATACTGCTTCTCGTAACCAGGATAGTTTTTATAAAAGGTGCCCACTCCTGCAATATCGTTGTTTTCACAGATCCAAGAGTTGATAAAGGCTGCTAAAAGTCATTTAAGGCATTTTCTGTATTATCATGTTAAAATCTATGAAAGTATTTTATTGTTAATGCTCGTGTACAGCATTTGCTGGTTCAAAGTATCTCCACATCATGTTGCAGGCTAACAAGCAAAGCTCCCATGCTTTATTGGCCAAGTGATGTAAATCAGTTCTCCAAGTGACTGGATGAGGTGGGACTCGGAGGACTCTGGGTATCTCAGGACAGGACAGACTTGGTTTAGTTTTCTGTCTACATCCATTTCAATCAAAAGCCCCGCTGTCAGTAGCACCATTATTCAAGCTGGGAAGAGTCATTCCATGTTGATAAAATTTGATTTCTTTGTCACAGTCTTTCAGACTGTGTCTCCACAATGCGTTGCAATTTTGCACAGGGAAAAAAAAAAAAAAAAAAAAGGGTGATTTAATCCACTGTGCTTATTGCAATTACAAACAGCGTTCACAAAACTGAACAGAATTCATAATTGGGCAGACACATTCTCCAAAGTGACACACTGTCATTCAGCCACAGCACAGCTGGGAAAAAGAGTGCTGAAGAAGCTAAGCAAAATAACTGATTCGGGTGATTACAAAGAAAATGGTTTATTATTGCCACACAGCAGAAATTACCCACTTCCTCCCCCTTGGTTTTTGCTGTGAAGTCATAATGCAAAACATTTAATTTTTACTAAGGAGGCATACCAGTTTGAAGTTGAGACGCTCTGTAAGGAGATATCTCTGCCGATGTGCCCCTGTGGCATGGAAGTCTAAAAATGGCAGCAAAACCTGTGACAAAGCTTAAAGGAATAGAGATGGAAGACTGATGGATTTGGGCCTTTCAGTAAATCTTGCAGATGTTTATGACCATTCCTGGAGTATTAATCTCATTACTGGAACTAAATTGTTTGGAAGATCACTTCACAATCATTGATGCTCTTGCTAGCCAGGTTATTTTTACACAGGTACATGGAGCATCCTCCTTTCCTTCAAGGAAGTCAGAATCAAAATATTCTTGGACATACAATGTGAGCACTCATTTCTCTTTCTCTTATCTCGTTGGTGCTTAGGACAGCAAAGCAGGACTAAGCAGGCTCTACTGATGCTTCACCCAGCAAATGGACCCTGCCACTCCAGGAATACTCAGCGAGTATTTCTATTTAAGAAGATTATTTCTGTTTCACCCATAACCTTATCAGGAAGTGCAAACTGCCAGTGCAGAAAGGGAAAGACCAAATAGATGGGGGAAAATATGCCTTGTAGTCCAAGCACTGAGTTCCTGCTGTCATTTAGTCTTCGTTAATTCAGTTTTCCTTCTCAGTTTGCATCCTCTCCCTTCTCTCTCCCACCAGTTCTGAGTTTAAGCTTTTTCAGAGTAGCAGAAGCTTTTCAAGCTCTGATTGATCAACAACAAATATAAACATAGGTCACAGCCTAGAACATCTCTGAAGCATATGCAGCACATAACAACAATAATGATATTAAAAACACTAGTTTTAAGAATCATAAGATATCTAAAAGCTTTCTGGTTCTCTGGGGAGTTACAGACAGTCCAGCTCTTATTCCAAACATTTCAAAATTTTGAAGGACTCTGAAAGTAGACTTTCTTCTATAAAATAAAATAAAAAAAATCTGCAGACATTATTCTGGAATGATCTTTTCCCTCTGTTATAGCTATGCAATTGTTAGGGCTGAGCATAACCTGCGCGTACACGTGCACACACATGCATCTCAGGTAGAGACTCCCCAGCCCCGCGGAGGGACGGTAGCCTTAGCCTGCACTCCTGACACAGCCCGAGGAGGCAGAATCTCATGCCGAAGGAAACAGTGGTCACATTTTACCATTTGCCTTCCCTTCGCCAGCTATAGCATAGGTATTTTAAGCAGTGAAAAAAAATAAAGCCAACCGCAACTGTTACAGCTTTTTTTGGTGTTTTCGCATTGCTAGTTTGGCTTCCCCGTCATTGGCTACAGACAAATCAGCGACTGGTCTAGCCTGCATTATCCCTTGTTTGAACTGGGTGATCAGAGGGCCGGGGCAGGGCAAGAGCTGTCTTGCCAGGCAGGTGGGTGATCCGGAACATTTTAACTATGGGTGGTGCCTTCAAACGCGGATAGTGCTTCCCAACTCCTTTGTAAACCGCCCGAAGGGGATTTGACAAGGAAGAGTCAGGAGGTAAATACACTTCAGATTCAGACACACTTCGTCTCTGAATATAATTTCTTTAATGTGTTGTTCTGAACACTTTTATTACTCTGTGTATTTTTAAACTAACTGCGGATCTTGTTAGAATTACCATTGAATTTTATGAGGCTAGAAATCACTTTGTATCTCTCACGGCTACATGGGGGATTAGGATCTGATGGATTTGGCTGTCTAGATTGATCAGGGTTTCCACAGTGAAGCTGTGCTACTTATGTTCAATATCATGAAAACACCAGTCCAGGATTTCCCCAGTAGACGTTGTGGAAACCACAACAGCTCTGCAAACATGCAATGCGTATTTGTGTTCTCTAAAGTTGGAACACATTTTACATATATTCTGTTTTCATTTTCAGTTATTGAATAAGCATTAGCAGTGGTGGAATTACTAGATGTTTTCCCCAGATATAATGCTTTTAAAAATAAGATAGGAGAAGGAGAGAAAAATCTCTTTTTGGAAAGCATTATTTAGTTGACTTTCTCCTCCAAGAATATGTACGAATACACACATAACATGCCAAGAATATGTGTATGTACACATACATGTATATATCCTGACAGTGAAAGTAAAATTAAAATCTCTTGGTATTAGCACTTTCACCATCTTAACTTTTATGAGTTAAAAGAAAAAGTAATTGCTGGCTAGGAGGGCATCACAAACAGGTACGGGAGACCTGGGTGCACTTCTGTGTCTGCCAATTGTCTCCTGAACAGCCTTGGTCACTGCGCTTCTTTGTATCTCCCCTGTTATAAAGGCAATCCTTTCTTGAAATTCATTTTGGTCTAACTCCTGAAAAGCATGAGATATTGCTGTTATAACTGCTAAATTGATTAAAATTTAAAAAAAATAAAAGAAGTAAGTTGAGGATGTGAGAGGAAGTCAGAATTGACTCTCCCAGTTATACTAAAGAATAATACAGTTTTCTAATTTAATACTCACTGATTTGCTAAGTGACTGAACTTGGTGACACATTTCCTGGGATCCAGTAAAACATTTCCAAAAACCCAAAAGCTAAAACCAAAAAGCATCTCATCACTGCACAAGGAGAGTGTCGCAATTATAGGAACAACATAATTTGAAAGCATATATCCCACCTGAATATCTTCAGTTTTTCTGTTCTTGCTTACTTTTCTGGTTATTAAATCCTGCATAATTTCAACGACACTAGCTTTTCTGCTGCACTATGTCAGCATTTCCGTTGAAAACCTCATTTTAATGGGAATGCTGTTCATCTGCAAAAAGTGTGTTCTAAGCAGAAAATGGGAACATCCAGGATCAAATTCAAGCACACCACCAGTTAAAGGAGCATTAGTAATTTTAAAGGGAGTCACTTCCCTCTTTTTGAAAAAGCAAGCATCAAGATTTTCACTTTAATTTTTGAAGATTTGTTAAGTCTTGGCTGCAAATCCAAATGGTCCATAAACCACTCTTTAAAGAAATATCTGCTACCAGGGGAAGGGAGGGGGCTGAGGAAAAGACCTATTAGACCTGTTTGATGCTGTTAACACAAATCAGGAAATAAGTGAGAGTCTGAAAAAGCAGGATACTGGGGAAAAAAAGAAATCCTAGTAAAAAGAATGACTACAATTGGCTATGATCCTAAGATGCCACTGGGAATTTCCGAATGGGACCCAGGGGATGTATGAAAAGTGATTGAAGGAAGCGCGCATAGGACCATTACACATGATAGAAGGTTTGATAAGGCAAGTTACAAGGTCTGATAAAACTATTACATAGCAAAAATACCATCCTTAAATCCAAAACAAACCCAAAAAGGCAGCAGTAGGAAACATCGGCAGTGTATTTTGGCCGATCTCCATCTGCTGAGCAGGATGGGAGGAGGAGAGAGGGCCTAGCTCTGATTCCGGCATACCGGATTGTCATAGGCATTACAGCTTAATTCAGTGAACTGTCGTCTAGTGATTTCCAGAGCTGCAACCACCTTAGAAAGAGTGGATATTACAGTTTTACATGATGAGCTTAACTCTAAACTTTCACAGACTTGAGTGCTGGAGATGTCATAACGGTATGGAAGGCCAAAGAAGTTCAAAGCTGAGGCAGCATCTTCAGCTACACCTTGGTGTCACTGGATCTGCGTGATGCCGACCTGTGTGGGCTCCATCTCAGATTATGAAGCCAAGAATCACCTTGTGCACAGAATGTAAACGCATCAGATCACATCATAGCTCGTTTCTCAACACAAACTTGTTCATACATTAGTGGCAACACTTCCAAAATATTTTTCCCTTAGCTACAGCCGTAAGAGCACAACCACCCAAAGAACAAGTGCTATGATTGCAAATTTAGTGGTTTCTTCAGCATGAACTTTTCTCTGTAAAACGCACCCGTTAAGCATCTTCCCCGTGATTTGTAGCAGCTGTTGTGTCACCATGCCAACTGATTGGTAAAACGGGGGAAGGGCACACTCAAAGTAATTTCTGAGCTGTGCAATATCTTATGAAGAAAAGCTAGTGATTATAATGAGAAAAGTAATTCCTCACCATGAAAGCTGACTGAGAGCAAATGGAGAAAAGTAAAGACTTTCAGCTAAAGAAAACCTGACTAAGATTATCACCCTACACGAAAAAGGTTGAATTGCTTTGGAGATGAGACCTTCCTCCTGCCCGCTGAGAGCAGCTCCTGGGAAGAACTGAGAACTGGCTTTTGTGAGCACTCTGTGTGCCCGTGCTTGTGTGGTGATAAAAGGTACGAGGATTTAAAGTGAATTTCCTTGCTTGATAAATCCAAGCCTTTTACCTGTGGAGAACAGTTAATTTTGTCAGAGGTGTGCGTGTAATTGCCTCAATGCAGATGGCAGGTGGGGACTGAAGGAATAACACGCAAGTCTTAATGGCAAGAGAGAGCAAGAATCTCTTCAATGCCTTCATCAAGGTGCAAATATTTCAGAAATGCAATAAATAAAAGAGGAGTTTTTTGCCAAACTAGAACTATGGCGACAAGACACGCAAAGAGAGCAAAACAAACCCAGGGGAAGACGAGCTAACATTGAAGCAATGACACAGTTGCTGCATACGCAGCAATCTCAGCACTTTCTCAGTTGTGTAGTCGTTGTTATCCCAGACAATGCATTTAAGTATTTGCTGCAATGCTATTTAGCAGATGATAATGAAATAGCAGGAAAATATACATGAAAGAAGACGGAAATATCTTGTGCCTCCTCACAGGGAAGCCATCAAGCATGGAAACAGGGAAATGATAAACAGAGCACTTGGAGGAAGGTGATTGCTATTAGCTACTTCTTCACTGTAAATTGGGCACTGGGGAAAAGAGACAGAAGTTCCACTGAAGTGTAACAGAGGGTAATATTTGCCACCATGTGTCAACTGTGCACTCAGGGAATGCAGAGGAATGAACTGCAAGAAGCACTAGTTTTAGAAATTCATCTGTAATCACTTCATAATGCAGAGGAAAATCTTAGAAAATAACGATGAAGGTAGAAGACCATGCCTCTCTCATTTCAGCTTCGAACAACACTAGTTATGTGTATGTTTTGCTTCTTCACCCTTCTCTATAGTCTCTGTGCCGGGTCTGAAATATTGTGTTAATTTAAGATGTTATTTAGGGCCGGATCTACTGACATACCACATCTCATTTACCATCCTGAGCTGGGTATCACTTCAGCATCAGCATTTCGATTACAGTGTAATCTCCTATGGTACTGTAGTGTACAGTTTGAATTTCTAACTTAAAGAATAGACACGAAGGTAATTGGTCATATCAGATTGTAACACCTGTTGAAAGAATTGCCTTCACAAATGGATTTTTGCTACATTAAGCTCATTCTGAATTTTTTATTCACTTTATAAGTTGAATTTACAAAATAATAAAAAAGACGTATGTACAGAACATGCAGGTAATATAAATGTGGTATGAGGTGGACACAATCGAGTTTACTTCACCGTTGCCTAAATGTTACATCAACTTTGCAATTTAAGCCTAATGTCGATATCTGTGACTAATGTATTTAGTCATCCATACTTTAATGACAACTTGAAGGGTTTTATTTTTCCCCTTTTTAATGTCAAAATAAAACCGGCAGCATTTTTTTCCATTTACATCCAGTTTTGAACTGCCTCTCCTTTAGAAATTGTTGGCCAGCTTCCACTCAGAAATTACAAGTCAACAACTTTCTAAGTCCTTCCCTGAAAACAAAACTGTTGTGAATGCTCTGTGTTAGAGGATATGAAAATCCATTGTTCCATACAAAATTAAATTCGGTGAAGACTCCATATTCTTGTTTTACCCTGCTAGCAGGTTTGCTCATTGTCAGGGAGCTTCCAGAGGACATTCTGACCAAACTCTTCTCACTTTTATTTACTTATGATACTGCTTAAGAGGTGTGAGTAGTACTGGGAAATACTTCTAACAAACCACAGATCAGATTGCAACGGAGAAAGATATAGATTAACTGACAATGACCTTCATGAGTCAACGTACCCGCACTTTGAACTTCAAGCATTTTTAGTTCTGCTTTTCTGCCTTTGATCCTGACCTAGTACAGCTGGAAATAACTATAGATCAGTCAGTTAAAACCCATGATCACTGTACTTCAAATGTATCTTTCAACTTGTTTGCTAGAGGCCTTAAAACCTGCGCTGTACTCTAGCAGTCAGTGGGCAATATTAACAATCACACCTCCTCAGAGTAGTTTAGGATATGGAGATATTCATTTGGGAATGTATTTTATTTAACATTATTAAGACTTTTTTTTTTTTTTGGGTAGGGACAATTTCCTATCATTCACATGTATCGTAGATGCATACTGTATCATCACATGGTAGTGGCACAATATTGGTAAAATAAGGCAGCATAATATTTAACTTTTAGTTATTAGTCTAGTAATAGAAGACTACATAATTTTAGTTGCAACTTGCTGTGACATGTAATTTATATAACAAACTTTGATAATGTAGCTTAGGGTAGCGGGATACTGCTAAAATATAAATAACAAGGGATAATTAATCATATATGAAACCTTCAAGGCTGATACATTCAGACTGGAATTAAAAGGTCATTAGTTAAAGTTGTCTGAGATTTGATTGATAAAGTAAAAATTGAATATTTCTATTCTGAAACTTGATCAACAAGCAGATATACTATTTTCATCACAGAAAATCAAACTGTTGGCTAAAATCAAATTTCTTATATACTTTAGATAAAAAAGATCTTCTAGTATAATATCCTTTAACTGGAAAAAATGGAGTCACATCTGTAATGAATGGGGTACGACTTTGGCTGTTGTCCAGTTCTCCATAAATTCGCATATATCAACAGGAATAGCTAAGTGAGCCAAAAATAATGAAGCTAATTTTAGTTGGCTGAAATCAACACCATCTGGATTTCTGGCCTTTGTAACTTTATATTGATCCAATTCTTTTAGAACCATTTGATACCAAATACATAAGCTAGTTTTTCAGATTCAGAATTTGTAATGGGATGGCCTGTTCAGCTATCGTCTCCTTTGAATGTTTCAGTCCTGTAACTCAGTGGTTTTGATTGGAGTGAATGATCTTTTTGTGTATATACCAGGTAAACATTAGCATACACTTCCTTGCAGTTTTGGAAAAGAAATACTTCAATTTACATTGTTCTCTTCCCAAAGCCACAGAAACAATTTGAAATGGACAGATCAGCACGTTCTCATGTCATTCAGTTCACCTATACACCCGCTTACTTATCAGTTATATTAATCCAATCAAAGAAGATTCATGTAGCCATCACAGTTAACTGGCACTCTGGGTATGGTGTCAAGTAGATACAATGAATTATCCCCAGTACAAAATATACAGCAAATATTCTCACTACATTCAAATATTGAATAAGCTACAAAAAAGAATTTGCTAATGGACATGCTGTGAACCAAAAGAATTCAAATTGATCAGACATTGATTGTGAATAATTTACTCAAATATAGTTTTAAATCAGTTTTAAGACCAGAAGAATAGAAATAGCATTTAAAAATCTTTGCAGCTTATGGATTTATTTTCTGACTGTGTCTTCATTTACTTCAGTGGGCTTTGTATTGAGATTTTATAGAGTAGACTTATAGTAGACATCATTAAACTTAGGGTCCATGTTACCTTTTGCTTCTATAACTTTAGGACTTGGTCACTTCACTTATTTGTACATCCCGTGTTATAAAGGCAATCCTTTCTTGAAATATTTTTCATTCTACTCCTGAAAAGGATGAGATATTGCTATTATAAATGATAAATTGATTAAAATTAAAAAAGAAAATAAAGAGAAAAAAGTTGGGGATGTGAGAGGAAGGTCAGAATTGAAATTCCCACTTATACTGAAGAATAATATGGTTGTGTAATTTAATATTCACTGCTTTGCTAAGTGATTGAACTTGATATGAAAAATACTTTGCATCTACTAGCTTCTTTCCTCTGTGAAGAGTTCTAAATAAAGTAGATCAGATACTCTAACATCATGGGAGTTTCAGCTTTTCCGACAGTTTTTAGTTTTCAATTTACTTATAGAGGCAGTAGGACTACCCACAGAGTTCACTGATTGGTATAATTTGTGCTTAATATAGGGAGTTTTATCTATAAGTGTACATCTCTTACATATCCTATAGAAAACTTAAATATAGATATACATTTATTTATACCTACTGCAAATTAACAAATAGGCGCTTATAGATTCGCTTTTCTTCAGTGACTGATGTCCATTCAGTACCAAAATGTTTCAGCTGCCGACATTTCCTCAACGCTGGGTAACTTGGCCTGTACATATCGTTATGTAGCATCACAACCACACGTTAACAGCATCAAGAGGGTCTTGAATTCTAAGGCTCAATATAATCTTGCACAATACCAATGTCCTGAAGTATGTTTATTAGACACAGGATAAGCCCAGAAAGTTGTCTTTCTTTGATGTTGGTATAAACAACAACTTCTGTCTCGTTATTGAGGACACCTCCCAGCGCTAGGAGGCCTCCAGTGGCTCATGGCAAATTTACATACCTACGGCAGGTGCAGAACAAAAGCCATTCACTCCTCATTCCCTAGCCACTTCTGAACTGCTTCACAGTAATCTTTATTTACTTCATTAGTTGTGCTTCCCAACTTTTATTTAGAAGATTACTGGTTTATTTGAGCTATTGAAAGTATTTTGATGGCTCGTCCTTGTAAAGACACCTCAGGGAGAAGTTAGATATTCAAATATCTAGGTACAGATAAAAAGGAAGATGAGCATTTGCAATTTTTTATAGCTATTTTTGATCATCATTGTTCAATTAAGTCAAAGGCTGGGTAGAAGACTGAAAGGAGAAAGAATTACAGACACATAGCATGTTTACTCCTTACTGAAGCTGAGAAGACCAGATTCTACCTTAAACTAAAATTATTCTATCTTTACATTTAATAATTAAGTTTATCTCCTTTCACAGTAGAAAAATTATTCTGTATTTTTGTAAAATCCACTGTTTCCATTATTTTGCCTTAGTTTATTTTAGTTTTTGGCACATTAGGATTTCCAGAAGTGGTTATTTCCATAGAATGTCTCTATTCTTTGATTTATCTGGATTAGGGTAAGATATGGGCAAATTAACTCCCTTCAGGTAAAGCAAGTTTGTTGTTTTACAATCTTTCATGCAGCTCTACAGTGTGTTTCAGGTTTTTGCCATTATTTGTATTTGTGTATGTGTTTTATAGAAAGAGAAGCTAAAGTTATCACAGAGGCTCATAAAATATCCAAGATTTTTTATCTTATGTTGTCAATAAACTTGTCACAGAAGCATTCCAGGTTTGGATATGAGCGTTCAGCCAACAAGCGCAAGGTACAAAGCAGTTATGTTGGCTTTGACAGGTATTGAGGTGAAAGACCTGCTGCAGTAAAGAGTAGGTAGAAACCAGAAGGTCTTCAGCAGGCAAAGGGATGTATTGCTGTCCCCTTGCTCTGCCTGTCTTGCATCAAGTCTGTTTGAAGGATTCATTTCTGTTTGGGATGATTTAGCTACAACAGATACAGCTGCAGCTTAGGATGACTGGTGTATACGATTGTAAAAATATAACAAAATCAAGCATGCACTCTAATCTCAACTCTGATGCTGTGAATAATATAACTTTGCTGCTGTCAGCAATTTGACTGACAGCTTGATGCAAAGATGTTAAAACCAACTGATCCATCCACCCATACTCATTTTCACCTTCCTAATAATGTTCAAGGCTTGTATAAGTGATACAGCCTATTTGCCTATGAAACTAAATATACCTGAATTTTGCCAATTTTGACTATTGGCACATTTTTTTAATAGTTATAAATATAAGTCTTAGATCATCCCATGGTGCTACAGTTATTATCTTGATAGAAAAAATTATGCTAGAGGTCTATATTCCTGTCTCATTATCTGACTGAGTGCAGCTCACAGGTCTCAGAACATCTGAACAGAAATGCAGATAATTACAACTTGAGGGTCTCGAGGAGAACAAACAAGCTACGGCTCTTAGGGAGAGCAATGGTTGCCTAGAGCTAGTGAAGCTCCACTGCCACATGGAAGTGCAATGAGGCCCCTTAAAAATACAAGGGCAAACACAGTACCTTCCCACTAATTATTCTACAAAGTTCAAAAATTATCCCCATCCTAATTTAAAATTATTTTTTCAGAAAGAATAGAAAGTTGGATGAGGTGCTTAAAATCCCTTCCTAAGCATCCTCTTTCTTTCTTTCTTCACCCACCCCCTATATGTCATTCCCCTCACCTCAAAACACATGGTCATTTAAACACAGCCCTTCCCCAAGCATAATGCTCTTTAAGTGCCCTGGGGAAATTCCTAATTCCTCCCAGCTGGCTCCAGACACGCTTCCCTCAACAGATTAGGTCTGTATGCAGCTGTGGTTGTCTTCTAATCAGAGCTAAAGTATCAGCTCTATTCTTGCTGGTCCCTAGACAGAGCCTTTGGGTCACTCTGTGCATTGTTGTGCCCATCACATGAAAGTGCATTTTGCAATACGATTGGGGTGAAGGGTATGGAATTTCTACCCGTGCACTATTTCTCAATCTAATAAAGAATGACTGTGACTGGCCAAAAAGAGAAGAACAATATTGGCAACCCCAAATTTGCCTTCAAGGTAGTGAGATGTAAGATCTCACTATCTTGAACTCTAGAGAAGAGAGAGGGGAAAAAAAATTGGGGGTGAATAGGTTCCTCTGCAAATATTCCTAGTTTTTATTTACTAGGTTATGTTCTTGCTGAGCAGTTCCTTATACAATCTTACTCTTCTTGTATTGAAGAAAGGCATTAATTATATTCCCAGTGTAGATATTCCTGATTACAGAGTGTCACAGAATTGTGCTTTGAATAATATTTTACAAATGGAACTATTATGAGTTCCATGTTTAAGGAATAAACGTCTTGATACCTATCATTTTCCAGATGGGAAAACTGAGGCTCAGAGAGGTTATTCTGTATGTTTAAAGAAGTGCAATTTGCAATGGCTATATGACTGAGTTAAAACACATTTTGCTCTTAAAATCACTAAAGCCTCTTCCCAAACATCATAATGTCCAGTACATGCTGATTAGTCACAGTTTTTGTATCCCAGAATACTTGCTAAAAAAAAATGAAAATATTTATTCTGCTACTGCGTAAAGATATAAGGACATAAAAACCCTATAAAAAGCACGCTTAGTCACCCATGGAAATGAGGTAAGATCTCTTGCAGATCTGGTTTTCAATGCCAGCCCTTGTCCACTGTACAAAACCATTTGCATCCCAGTTGTTGGCTGAACAAATACAGTAGAAAAATATTTTGATAAAAAACCTTAAGAATATTTAAGATAAATAAAGTCTTAAAATATCACCATAGTTATATTTTCTCAAGATATTGTCACAAAAGATCTAAGGCAAGATGTTCCTGTAAACTTTAGCACATCTACGACGTTTTCACATTTCATCTTCTACAGCTAGCGTGTAGGCTTTGTAAATGTTTAATGAAAGCTCAATCCACTCCGTTTCCAGTGTGACGGCAATCCCGTTAGGGGATCACAATTATCACAGCTGACCTGAACAGTCTAAAACTGCTGTGCTAGTAAAAGCGGAGCACTGGAAGGACCGTACCCTTCACATGGATTTTGCAGCTGCTTATCCGTGCTCTCTCTTTTGTTCTCCCCTGGCAGCACATTTCAATTATGTCAATGTCTCCACTGGAAGAGCTATTTGTCACCCTATCTCCAGCCGTCAGGGCAGCTATCATCTCTGAGTTACAGGCACATTTGAATTACTGACTGTGGGACTGAAAGGGCAGGATATCGCTACGACTGTAGTTTATTAAAGACCCACAGCTGTTCTGTAGAAAGTCTGGAAATACAATTTCCTAATAAATAATTCTCCTCCGGTTTGAGAGAGACGTCTTTCTGTTTTCCTTCCCACTGCGGACATCAGCTTCTAAAGAATCACCTGTTCTCAGAGCGTTCGCCTGAAATAATGCTCATAGGTTTTCATAACAATTTAAGTTTCTAGAGGAATATTTATGGCTTGTATAATCACTATCAGTTGTCAAGACAGCACTGTAGTTTGTAGCAGTCGTGTAAACAAAATTAGCACTTTCCATGGTCATGTTTCAAGCAATTACTGAAAAATGTACTAGAAGAATGCAACAACATAACCCAAGTAAGAGCCAAAGGAGAAAACCTCTTAATGCAAATTAAGTTTTCTATTGTGAGGTTTCCCTCAAATCACACAGGAATAACTCATTATTTTGTAAGTGCAAGGCCATGTGTGAAGGACAACATATATAGCTGATGTTATAGACAGGACCAATTTTTCCTCTTTCTGTGACTTCAAAGAAGAAATAATTTCATGGTTTCAGAAACAAGCGGCAATTTTTCTTTCTGACTATTGCTATTTGTAGGGATATACTTATTTTTTTCTCTCTTCTTCCTGGGAGTGAGATGAAATGATAACTCAGTTTTCTAAAAGTGGGCCCAGAATCTTAATTATATATATATATGTGTGTGTGTGTATATATATATATATGCTTTTTTATTATTTTTAACCCCATGAGGATAAAAATTTCATTATATTACTTTTAATTACACAACTTCTGTGTAATTAAAGTGACATCTTATTGGCGTCTCTGAGTCAAAATGTATCAGGTTTGGAAAAATATTAGTCTCAAAAAAATGATAGTTAAAAATGTTTCAAGATTATTTTTTAATATCACTGAAACAAACTATTTTATGTAAGTATAGCAAATGTCCTGAAATACTGAAACAGCTAGTAAACACTGCGTATCTGACATTTTCAGTGAAAACAACGTTCTTGACTGCACAGCTCTAGACTACAGCTCCACTCTGGCACGCCAGAATCATGCTCCCTGCATGCTGCATCATCCATTACGTGATCAGTCCTTTATGAAGAGTAACAATGATAATTAGCACTTTAAAATGTCTTTTATTGCATATTCACATGATACATAGTCATATAATACATATTTCATATTGTAGCAAATCCTTGCCCTGCATCCATGTAATTAAACCCCATTCTTTTCCTGGCAGTTCTTTGTTTTCCTTCAGTGATAATGTTTCTACGCTCTTTTCAGGAACTATTGCGTAGCGACAGCGCAATAACTGCTACTATTATTAATTTATGTACTGGGAATTGCCAACAGACCGATACCGCCCGATACCAGAGTATGTGCAGACACAGACTGAAGGGGCCCTCAAAGTGCTTGCAACGCTGCAACCGCTTGCAGTCCAAGTAGGAAATAAGAGAGAGTCGCTGGATGTCAGCAGAAGAGGAACGTAGTAAGTTGTGTGACAGCATTAGTCAGCACGAGAGTTTTACTCAGATTTACAGTACTGAATTCACAGAAATGTACAGCTGAGACAGATCTCTCCCTCAGCCTTCTCTGCCACAAATAAAGCTTTTTTTCCCTAGCTGAGCAATTGTTCACCTCCTGTTTCTGAATCATATTTCATATCGGAAGTCTGTTGTCATGGCCTCCGGAAGCTGGTATTCTCTTGAAAAAACCCAAAATGTCCAACCTTTCCTAAGAAAGAGTTTCTTTCACTTTTTTAATCTCCTTGATATATTCAAAAGGATATAAAGAGATTTTTATTTTTTTTTAACTTTCTTTGGGGACACTATTCTCATCCAAATCTTCGCAGAACTCTGGAAAGTGACATAGCTATTTTGTTGTCATGTTCTTGTTCCACAGAAGAATTTTCCAGGCTTGCAGTGAAATTCCAAGCAGATTTAGTTGGACTTTTGTTTGGAATCTATTCTGTTTTTCCATATTTCTACTTGCTTAATTATTTATTTTGCATGTGTTTTGTCTTTTTGTAAGCATAGTATCCTGCTTTTTCTCACATTCCATCTTTTTTGTTTTCAATCATTTCTCAGGTTTCTATAAATCTTAAAAAAAAACCCACTAGCCATAGCCCTCAGCTAAGTATCATCTGCATATTTTATGAATATACTTTCTGTCGTCTTCCTCAATAATAAAAATTTTAAAAAGAATTAGGTTCAGGATAATTTCTGTAGGATCCCACATATAAAAACTTTCTAACTCGATAATGTACCACTAACAACACACATACCCTTTGAAAGGTATGGTCCTACGGTCAGACAAACGACTGTAATGACTCTTCCTATGGAAAGATACACAAAAAATTCATAACTTATTGGGGCTGTGGGTGGATGCTGATAGATCAAATTGCAGCATGAAAGACTCCTGGCTGAACCGCAGCACACAGTTTTTGCATTTCATGGTGATTACTGGGGCTACAGAGTTCCCATGGCAAAGGAGAAGATTGTGGAACCCTGCAGTTCGGTCTTAAATTATTCTCTGCAAAAGTCTTTTTATGTTATAAAAGTGCCATTTATGTATACAGAATGCTACAAAAATTCCACTACAAAACCAAAATTTGCATGTTTCCTAAGTATTATGGTATATATTTTTCTCAGAGTAGCCAAAGTATAATAAACTATTAACCAGAGAGAGAACAAACAGATTAAAAATTACTATGTGCGTGAAAAGTGATTTATAACCACTTTAACTACTTTCAACTTTTATACTTTTAACTTTTCATTGGTTCAGTAAATTAACTTTAGTATGACATGGATGTAAAGATGTAAAGATATTTTTCCTGTAATTTCCTCCAGTTTCAGTAATTGCGTCAATTTTCACATGATGCAGCAGTACCTCATAGGAACAAGTTACAACAAAATCAAGCATTCTTATTTTATTTTATTTTTAAAGGCTTGGATTTCTGCAACTCTTTTCATTTCTATTTCAAAGAAAAACCAGAGAGAAAATGAAATCACCTGCTGTCCCTATTAACATTTAAACAGTTTCCATTTGGCAGTGAATTTTGTGATCTTATTTAGGTTAAAGAGGTTAAGAAAGTGTTTGTTCTTCTCTGTGCAGCTGCTGCTGGGTCAAGT
The DNA here is from genome assembly GCA_013400195.1 of Aramus guarauna. NCBI lineage: Eukaryota > Metazoa > Chordata > Aves > Gruiformes > Aramidae > Aramus > Aramus guarauna. Next base: position 403,929 of record VXBL01009865.1, read on the forward strand.
TTCTCCTGAAAGGATGCAAGGATTCATGACTGTGTCAGAGTTGTTGGATACAAGAGTACTTCCTAACTGGTCCTATCGAGGGCGGGTTTTTTTGTCTTTTCCACAATAAGATCATGGTGTCCATGCATTCTCCCTGTGCCTTGATTTCCTTGGAAAAAAAAAAAGACCCCTGAATGCAGGCTGGAGTTCTGGCTAGGTTTCTGTGTCTGTGGACCAGTGAATGCAGGCTGGAGATAGCAGGGGAGATGACATCTCAGTGATGAGCCTTCATGAAGACAAGGTTGGATTATCCCCAAAGAGGGAACAGCATACGGGTTCCATGTAACTTCTCTTCTAACTTCCAGGACTATATCTGAGGAAACCCAGTGCCCTTGTGGGAGACCCACATTTCTTTTTGAAACCTGCTTTTCTACTTTTTCTAGCTTAGTTTCAGTGGGGTGAAGTCACTCTTGCTAAAGACCACCCCTGGACGTGGATGTCTGTGACCCCTGCAGGAGAGAAGGTTATTCATGACTCTAAGGTGACCCTGTGGTCAGGGGAATTAAATCTCAGCCACACAGAACTGTCAGGTTTAAGATGAGCAAAAAGTAGAGGTAATCAAGAGGATAGTTCTACTCTGTCTGCCTGAGCATTTGTTTAAACCTCATGACACAGTGCTTGAACTCTTGCCAGAAAATCAAGAGAAATGTCTACCTCTGTCTTTTCCTACTCTGTAGAAAAGTAACTGATGTGTAGGGGAGACAGGGAGGTTGTGGTTCTGTAGCTTTGGCTGTGTGCGAACAGCTTCTTACGAGAAGTAAGGCAAGGAGTCTCATGGAAGGGAGGTTTCTGTTCCTGTGCTGTTTGGCTGTTTACTCATTTTATACTCCTACTTTATTGCCATTTCTGGCACGCTTTCAGCTGGTCCCAGGTTCAAGGGTGAAGCAAATTGCTCCACACATATGGTACAGTAACTCATCCAGCCTTTTCCAAGACACATCAAGAATCACTACTGCCTGCACCACAGTAGGTCTGCCTCAGAGAAGATGACCATACCTATGGATGTTGATGGCTGTGTGAGCTTCATGCTAAGGCAGCAGTCTGGCTTACAGAACAGCTTTGTGCCAGGCCAGCTCAATGCACCGGCAGCATGAAGGTAGCGTTTAGCTTGGTGAAAGAAGATTTTCAACAGTTCTGTCTCTTTTTCCACTGCTTACATTTGCTGAGGAAGGGAGGGCAAGCCCTGGTATTATCTATTTGCTGCATTATTTTCAGGAAGAGTATTTATGAATATGCCGATTAGCTTCCTCTTGTAATATATTTGTGAGATATATGCATTTACCCCAGGAACTGGACTTGGAGTTCCCTTCCCACTGGCCACTAGACGACCATCCGAGGGATAAAATGTGTGCTTTGTTGCCACATGGAACTGTACTCAAGCTGGCAATCCAGACAAGCAAGGTTTTGTAACTCATCACAAGCTCCTACTTGAACAGATTCGTAGTAAGGCAGTGCCATTGTTCATATCTATGATACAGATTACTTCATTTATCCTCACAGCTCTTTCATTTTGTGCAACATATTCTTATTATATGTAAAATGCTGGACTATATTTAACACATAATTTCAATTTATGAGAAGCAACACACACTGTAGAAGTGCACTGGTGTTTTGTCATGGCAGCATTGCAAAGCTGGTGTCTTCTACAATAGGATGGAACTCGTTCTGGCCAAGACATTAATAGCTAAGGTTAAGGCTGTGGCCAAAACAGAATCCCCAGTAACTGCCCAGCATTGCTCCTGATCCAAAGAAGTTGGACAAAAATGCCATCGTGTCTGCTGGGCATATGGCATGGAAAGCCAGTTAATCTTGGCTCTGTTTTTAGATCTGTGCAGCCATGTTGCAATCTGTTTCCTCCTAAGCAACATTTCTCGGAAAATACTGTAACTTTCATGTAGGTTCCCATTATCTTAAGCTTGGTGCAGAACAGCAGCCAGAACAACAGGGTCCTAAGCACAGTTGCTATACTGTGGTTAATAATCTGAAATTATTGGCCAATCAACCTCAAATTGAAATATATCTAGAAGATAAAAAATCATATTTTTGCTAATTTTAATTCAATAATTATATCTCCTCTTTATTGCAACTGGCCTGCATAGCTTATCTCCAAAATATGTTAAAATTCCTGTTTCATGAAAGAGGAGAGGAGAGGAGAGGAGAGGAGAGGAGGAGGAGGAGGAGGAGGAGGAGGAGGACAGTGGGGTGGGCAAGGCAGGAAAGCAGGAGGGCTTCCTGGCACCTCAACACAGCCCAGACCCCCCAGNGAAGGAGAAGGAGAAGGAGAAGGAGAAGGAGAAGGAGAAGGAGAAGAAGGAGAAGGAGAAGAGGAAGGCTTCTGACCCCGGCAAACTGCCCAGACCTGACCCACCAGTACAGCTGCGCTCGGGTGGCACTTCATTCACACTAACGCCATGTCTGCTGCTGCTGCTGCTGCTAGCTCAATAACAGTGATGACATTGTTAGTGCAGATACTGGTGATACAGAACAGGCTTTTGCTCAACCGTGTATGTGTAAAGGCAGAGTAACCATGAACGTAGCAGCTAAACGTTTGTGAGGGTGTGCCATACATCGCTCGCTTCTCTTGGCTGTTTGTGAAATATGTCCCTCTCCTGCAGCTCTTGTTCCGGCCGCTATCAGGTGCACAGTCTTCACTCCTTCCCAATCTGTGTCACTAGTCGTGGTGTTATAAGTAAAATTTATGGTGTATGAGATAATTCTATGACATTATAAATAATATTTTATCTCCCACTGGTGCTTATATCCCATTTGAAATTTTCCACAATCATTTGTATTTTTCTCTCTCAGACCTCTTCTACAAAGGTGCTGTGAGGGATAAAGACATGAATGCAGATGCACAGAAATTTTATAATAATGCATTCTCAATACATATATTTTACAATAGTAAAGTTCAAAACAGAGCTTCGTTCTATTTGAGACTTCTTAAAAAAGCTCATATTTGGACTCCGTAGAGGGATTAAGTATCTTATTCAGCATTTTTTAATATAGTCTGAGCTTCAGAAGAGACCTAGTTGCACACAAAGTCTCCAGCATATGCATTATAAGGTGTATTACAAGCTGACCTACCCACTTGTATACAAGTCCTAGAGTTCTGAAAGTTTGGTTTCCAAGTTTCTTTCTCCACCTTGCATAATCTCTACATCCATGTCATTCAAGAAGGACTGAAAGTAAAATTAAACGTAACAAGTATATAGGCTTTATTCTTTCAGAGAATGCGTTTAACGCTTAGTAGTTTCTGTTGCAGAAATGAGTAACTCAACTCCTAGTCAGCACTTTATTTAGCTAAGAGCATTAGAAAGCTCTGGCTTTCTATTCTGGAACTATACTGGCAAGTTTATTGCCCTGATTCTCTGTTCAGCTCCCTGTTGTCATTCCACTGGTTCTTTAGAGATGTTTGTGCTTTACACCACTGGAAAAAAAGGTTAACACCGGGACCATTTTTAATAAACCAAAGGTCAAAATTTATTTGGGTATTCATACAAATAGTTGTGCTAAAACAGAAACACCTTTCCTTGTGGTGGAAAATAAAACTGAACATTTTTTTATATGCTCAGTAATAGTCCTTGGCTTTATTTTTTTCTGTGCAAGTAGAGATCTGAGAATTTCCAGTGAAACAACATTTCGATAGGAGGATAACATTTAGATGCACAGAAGATCACCAGCACATTCCCCCAAGAGCTAAGCAATAAACAAACAGATAAGACACCAAAGTATTTTCAGAAAATATTTTTGGCTTACATTCTACTGCTTTCAACAATTTGAAATGCTACAAACAGCAATAGCATACCTGTTATGTTTCACAATATCAAAACAGCGTTCAGGTCTATGTCTGTGAGATTTACACTTGTGTGTAGAAGTAGTGTGGGGAGAAACAACGGCCTTAGCAAATCCACGTGCAGGTTAGGTGACCATCATCTGTCAGTGCTGCAAACAGTGCTTCTGGCACGGACCCCGCAAGAGTGCTGCAGAAGTCAGTGGGAGACAAAATGTCTCTTATTTGGAAGGATAAATTTATAAATTGTATAGAAAATGAGCCAAATAATCTACACTATAGAAAATGATTTATATTTATACAGCGTTCTTACTGGAAAAGGAACATTTCTAGACATTATGTATAGGTTGGTAGATAAGGCTTTGGATCACTATTTGTTTGAGAATATATTGAGGATGTATTGAGGATGCACATTTTGTTCGAGGCCATTCATTTCAGGTACCTTTTCCCAGTTCCAGGCAGGCAGGAGCAACATCGGCTTTTGGGTTTAGTAGGTGGGAATTTGGTATTTCCATGGCACCGAGCCTAAGGCAATACTGACCTTCAGGAACATCCCACAAACAAACAAACAAACAAACAAACAAACAAACAAACAAACAAACAGTTTTCAGAAGGTTTAAGGACTCATATTCTCTGCCACACTCGCCAGGTCATACAGCTTTTTGGTCTGCTCTGGGCACAGGACGGATGGAGACCGTGCCTGCTCACGGTGCTCCGTACCCTTGGCCTTACCATGCCTCAGGTTTTCAAAGGAGAAGTAGGGGGAATAAGAAGCAGTGGCTTTCCATTTGAAATTATTTTTCCAGTTTTATTTTGTCTGTATGTCTCTCTTGCCCAGATAAATTTTTTAGTTCTGAAACACAAATTATAAAAATAGTAACAAAAGATGTTTCAAAGACTTTGAGATTATGAACTGTAGCATATAATGACAAAGAATTTTAGCAGTTTGTGTTTCCCCTGTGATTTATCTGGGAGTATCTACCAACACTGAATCAATTAATCCTCTATTATGTTTTATTTTCTCCAGCAGATCTTTATGCTGATTCAGTCTTCACAAACTGTATTCCCTGGTGTTGATTCATGCACTAAAACACTTCCAGATTCAACTTTCTTCCTTACCTTACAAGAAATCTGTTTCTGTTCTTTTTATTTTAGTCAGGACAAGAAGAGAAGGAGGAAGACTGATTTTCTTGTTGATTTTGAAGTAGCGACAGGTACAGTGAAATCTGTAAAGTCCCTTCTCAGTGAGAGCTCCAGACACTTCTGAGTTTTATTTTCTTATAATATTCCAGAGTCATTAGGTTTTGTTCATGTACGGTCAACTACAGGAACAGGACCATGGTATTTATTAGCCTTTATTGTTAGACAAAAAGACTGTAAATAAACCTTTCTGCTTCTCTTTCTCATACCTTTTTTCCTTATTGTAACAAAAAACTTTTCTCCAAGGCAGACTTCTCCATTTTAAAGGTTAGCTGCTGGTTTAGCTATAGGTAAGATACCTGCTTCTCTGAAAATGTTCTGGGAGACAGAGTGAAGGGAATCAGTGCATTGTGGAAAACATAGGAAATTTATACCACATTTATAATATTTAAATCCATTGCTTTTCATCACATTGGAATTTAGACATCAACTTTCATAATGGTTAAAAATAAATTGAAAGAAATGCAAGAATCTTCAAGTCAGAGAATTTTTAGATTTCACTAGTCTTCCGCAAGTCTAAGCAAATGCACCATTTTATGAAACCTCTTGCCTAGATAATAAATAGTTTCTATGGACAGATGTGAACAGGGAAAAAGGATGTTTTGAGCTTGCTGAGACTGTAGAAGGCTGGATGAGTCTGAGCAATGTGGGTGGGAGGTGTTAGAGGCTCTCTTGATACTGGCAAGGAGAGAATGAGCAGTCGTCTTGTCCCTCTCAGACATGTGCCAAACCATGAAATCAGTACTGAACGTCCTGCAGGGAAGAATAAATACATAAACTTTGTGTAATTAATTGGATAGACAACTACTTGTGACTCCAGAGAATCCACCATCTTACCTAGCAGGCTGTAAATCCATATCATTGTTGCCATTAACACAGGAAAGACTAGCTACTGGCCAGAGCGCATCTAGATAACCCCACCCCCCAAATACAAAAAAGCTGTGCAATCTATGTCCTGCTTAGCCAGACTGTAAGCAAGACCTCCCAGGTACCCCGGGCTTTCTCCGTTTCACATGTAGTAGAGGCACAGGCAGGCTTCACTAGGAATTCTCCCTTTCCCCTCCGCTCGTTGTGACTAATTATTATCGTATGTAGAGCTAATTAATTATTTGCTTGGAATGTAATCCTTGTCTTCAAAGCCTGTGAAACTGGCACAATTTTACACACTAATTCGCCAGTTCCTCACTAGTAGATGGACAGTCCATACCAACACGGGTCAGTTTGGAAGCGTCTGTACTCCACCTGTTCTTGCTGTTCGTCTTTCGTTTAATTCACAACATATTCCTAGCAAGTGTATTTCTTCATATTATTACTACATACTGCTTGGGTGACTGAGCTTCTTCTGAGGCAGGAGGTAAAGGAGATAAGTGACAAAGAGCCGTTAGTTTTGTGCAAATACCTTTGCATGAATATAGGTACAGCTAAATATGTGAACAGTGAGACTCTGAACGAATGTTCACAAGTGTGCTTGGAAGTATAGCACAAACTATAGGTGAAAGGCAAACACAAAGCCACACAGGATAAGATCCAGAAATAATTGCCTCTCAGATTTCATTAGGGAGGAATTTTTTGGTACGTATGTTGCAAAGGCTAAATGTCTGTCAGACGTGGACAAAAGGAAAGCCACTGTTCCTCTTGCGTAGCAAACCCTTCTATGTTCAGGACAGGTGAGATGTTTCAGATCATTTATGTCACAGTAGCTAGGAAAATAATCTGACTATAAATACTCATAAAAAAAATACATTTGCATACATTCTAGGTATATAATGTATATATTTTTTATTAAAATTTGTTCGTAGATTTATGCATATTTCATATGCAAAATGCAGGAAGGTAGTGAAGCTGATACTAATGAATTCTAGTTCTGGAAGTAGAATTTCAAGTGCTAGGAAACTGATAAGATGAAAAAGGTATAGAAAGGCAAAAATATCACTAGAATGTTTCAAAGGAATAGTATATTATGATAAAAAGAAATCCTAATGATAGTGCTTATTCATTATAAGGTGAAAAACAGTATAAATATAAGCAATAATATGGGAAATAGATACATGTTCAGCACAGATTTGTTTTGAGTTTGAGAAAATGTCAGACAATTATGAAGATATGGTTAATGAAGAAATACTTTTCATTTCAGCAATGGCAAATATCTTTAAAAGGAGCTTATTATATCTTGAATTTTTTTCTTTTTAATCAACATGTCTGGATAACTGACAATTTTAAGAGACATTGATAAGATCTATTCTATGCTATCTGGCCCTTCTTCTTCTTCCCATCAAGGGAAGCTGTTACATTTACTTTGCCCATATTTCAGCGTTTGTCCCTATTATCGTATTTCTATGCAAGGCAGATATTTTCAGAAGGCTGCTTAGTCAATATATGACAAATTCCCTTCTTCTTCACCTTGAATAGTAAAAATCAACTGTAATAAACATTTTCTAAAGGTTGTGGCAGATTCTCCATCACTTAACTGATTTTCATAAACATTGAATGTTCTATGACCTGTGCTGGCATTGACAATTTTTTCACCTGGCAATCTGTGAACGACACAGCCTTGCTTATTACCTGATTCTGATTCTGTCCACATCTGAATGAATCTTCTCTTTAAAAACAATTTATTTTTTTTTATTTTTTTTTTTCTGCAGCAAATATTTTCCATACTTATGTGTTACTGTTGTAGAACTGCTGCTTGGTAGCTGCAAGACAATGAGATATTGCTGCTATGGGATCCTCTTTTATAAAGTCTGCAGGAACGCTGGTGTACTTGGGGCCAAGTGGTGTATGTACAATTCACTCTGAGCCTGTCTCTTATAGAGGAATTAGCCTGTGTACAATTTCCCCCAACAGCTGTAGCTATACATAGCTTTTGCACAGAGGAGATGTGGCTGACGGTGTTATGACCCCTATCAGAGCCAGACAGTTGAGCTTGTCTTTGGTGAGTGTCTCTGCAGCTGGCAGCTTACATGAGCCCCAGTCACAGATCACTGCATGATGCAAATCATGAGCATTATAATGTTTCATTGACCTTTTTCTTCTGAACTTTAATATGTAGTAGTTTCAGTTATCATCTTGGCCTTATTCATGCTATGGCCTCCGGCATTAAGAAATCCTCAGGCTTTTAAAGAAAGTAAGTGGAAAAAACCACCATATATTCTCCCATTGAGCTATTCTGCCAAGAGATTAACTTGCAGCTGCATGGGAAACATTGGCTTCAGAATCCCACTGTCATTCCAGCCCATTTGAAGCAGCCACCTTCTCACCATAGAAGAGTGGAACTCTCTCATTTAGAAGACATTAAGAGAAAGGAACACAGAGTAGTTCTGTAGTATTAAAAATGATGCAAAGTTCATATTCCAAGAGTGCTTTCCAAACTATGCCACACTACTATTCATTGACAGTTATGCTTACCAGTACTTATTCTGTTTTATAAAGCACCTAAGTTACTTACAATGAAGCCTAATGTTGCTAATTTTGCTTGGGCTCCATTTTGTATTTAACTGACCTTAGGGGAGACTGTTGTGGTTAAGAAGAATCCATCAGACTCACTGTAAATCTCTTCGTAGGCTCTGACTTAATCATCTGCAATAGCCAAGATTATATTCCCATTTCAAATCTGCTACGCAGTCCAATTTTAGAGTACAATGGCATTTTTTAAAAAATTTCTTTCAACTAGATGTTTTATATAGAGCTTTCCCTATATCTCCCCATACCATATGATTTAAAATGTATTGAAATGAGTGCAGTGGCAGAAGAAAATGTATAATTTATATACACATTTGAAAAAAAGCTATGGCTTGAAATTCAAAAGAGACATTGACAGCCCTTGTTGGCCTGCTGCCCTAGAATTACTTTCAGATCCACTTGCAATTTAAGCTTCTTTCAAGATGAAAACATGTCCACGACTTGTACAATACTCTACTAGGGGGTGTTTCATGTCAGAACATTATTCTTAGATTAAACATCACTCTGGATGTCATAGCATAGCAACATATAAGAAATAGCAGGAAATAATATAAGAAATAGCGTTGAAATAAAAGCTGTATTTTAAACTGTGCTTGTTTTTACCCCACACTGACTTCCTGACTGATCATTCTTCAACCTTGCTTTCTCTAAGTAGAACAAACGGCAGGAGAGCCCATTCAGCAGACAGAGGCTGTGACATGCATGCAGTACAGCTGGTCAGAATTGGCACTACTGGGCTTCGGGGCTCTTGTGTGTGTGCTAGCCAACCAGCCAGGAAGCAGATTTTTGGTAGGACATACAAATCCACAGTTCTGATATGTAGGAAGATGGAGAGAATGATGCCCATGGCCTCTGGCACTACTTATGATAATAATGCAGTTCCATTACAGGCTTCATCCTAGGAGCCAGACTGACTTATTTCTTCTCTCTTGTACAAGCCCAGGAACTCAAAGCCATCATCCTTCTCCACAACAGGCTTTGCCCTGAGCATTAAAGAACTCTATCCAATGGTTAACATATTGCTCAGGCTGGAAATAGATGGCCAGCACAGGGGGTACCACCTGCTATTAAATCTTAGCTTCTTGACAGCACCATGACAGCTGCTAGTCTTGGCTCTTACACAGTAGAAGAAGAGGAAGAGGAGGAAAGAATAAGCTTCTAATACTCCTAGTGTCTGTACTTAGTGCATAATTGGTTTTCTTGACCAGCAGCCATCTCTGATGCTATGCTCTTATGTGGGAGGCGTTCCTCTGATGAATGGTACTCTGGTGACTTTGGAGGGCAATTCTTTCTCTACTAAGAAGAAGAACATTAGCTCTGTCAGGTCGGCTAGTCTGCCTTTGGCAGTGGACAGGAACATGATTTCCAAAGGAGAGCAATGCACATTTGGTACAAAATTCATTGAGGGCTGGAGAATTTGTGTTAGAGAGAATGACTGCAAGACAAACAGGTAAATAAAGTTTGAGATTTACTGTGTGATAAGAGAGGGGAGAAGGAAATAGAAGAGAATATACCGCTGCTTGCAAGGTAAAATCAAGAGAAGAAAGGGAACTTATATGTATGCTTGTTTGGTCCTTGTTACTCCTCGAGGAGCATAGGGCTGCAACAACACTATGCCACCGAACCCGTTGGGATAGTGTTGTTGCAATTTCTGTAACAGATTTTGTTTTTTACATGATTGGGTTGAACATATATGTATAGGTATTTAAATATACATATTTATGTAAGTCACATAAAAGAAACCTAAGGATATGATTTTACTTGAGTGAAATTTCTGAAAAGAGAAATTAGCTCTAATTTCAGGATAGCAGCTACTAGTGACTGTCACATACCCCGAGAGTGTTTGTGAAAACCTCCTTACTCAACATGCCAGAAGGAATGCAGAGCGAACGCCTCAGCCGAGAACTCCGGCCCAGACTTCCCTGCTCCTACACTTTGCTCTCCTAAACCTGGTTAATCCTGAGGGTTTCAATCTTTCCTCAGTTTTCCAGCTGGAGAAGCTGCTAGTCGCTTCTTGCTTGTCCACGTCTAGGTCTCACTGGTCCTGCAGCCAGGCAGCTCACTTCTGCTGTCCTGTGTCCCTCGTTTATCTTCAGAGAAGAAGTTTTCTCTTGTCTGTCTGCAGGGTTTGGGTCTTCGTTTCTTCATATTCCAAATCACTTCATTTAAGAAACACTTCAGAAAAATATGAAATCTTTGTTTTAAGTTGCTTTAATGCTCCAGCTCAGTCTGTGGCAGAGTTATAAAACTGGCAGCTTTGTAAAAAAAATTCAGCTTCCATACTCCCGCAGTTCCCTCAGCAGTGAATTTCAAAGGATGATTACTCGCTGCACTAATAATTGTTTCCATTGATGTGCTCTGAATCAAAAAAGAATGCCAAAACTTTTACAAAATCATTAGCCTGCTTCCTCTCTCTGAAATAGCATAAGATACAGCAAAACAATCTTTCCATAGCAAAAACTGTGGAAGGAACTCAAGTTTGTTTAACTAAGCCAAAAAAAAAAAAAAATTTCTCCTAGTGCTAGAATAACTCAGTCCCTGGCTTCAGTAAATACAGGACTTGCAGTAGAACAGGAGGATCTCAACTTGGAAATATTTCTGAATTTGGTATGGATGAGGCCATTATTTCTAGTTTTACTCTTCCAAGAAATCATTTGCCATTTTTGGAGAAGAGCTGTGAGACATATCATCTAAAACCACAGTTCACAAAGAAACACAAAAGAAGGCAATCAGCTTAGCCCAGGGTTAAGAGGAGATTCAGACAAGAGCTGTAATCAGTTACGCAGAACGTACCTAATATTTAGAAAAAAAATTGAATCTGCCTGACAGGCATTAAAAGCTACAAAAATTGGAAACCAAAGTTGGCAATGTTCAAACTGAAAATGAAATGCACTCTCTGTAGTTAAATATTACAACAGATTGTTGAGATATTCTGAAAAATCTTCACCATCAGCTTTTAAGTGAGGATGAGATGTTTTTCTGGGAGATAGTTGCTTCTTCAGTCACAAACCCTCTGACACAGGCAGCAAGAACCATTTGGTGATAGTCCTTTGACTGCATTAAAATGGGGGCAGATGAGGGGATTATGTTGGTCTTCTCTGGCCTTGAAATCTCTGACAATGAAAATGGAATGAAGAGTAGCACCAAAGGCTCTTTTATAAGAATTGCAACTTTTCCATTATTCTTGTGTTTGAACCTCAGCTTTGATACGGACAATTGGTCAGATAGCAAGTTTAGAAGAAAAGATTTAATCAAAGTATAAAATGAATGTTTTACATTCTAGAGTTTGTATTCTTTTCTTGCTGTCAGAGCAATTCTGTCTTGATGGTCTGTTCAGGAACTATAATTGACCTATATTTTCTGATCTATTCAAATGAAAAACCCCACTCAAAAATGCACAGGAAACACAGATTTTATTTTTTTTTTCTTATTTCTTTTTTTCTTTCACTTGAAAATTACATTTACAGTGCAGGGTAATTCACTGTTTTTAGAAACTGCATTAATATGGTCAATATGCCAAATAAATATTTTTCTTTTTAGAGACAAAAAATGTTTCTGTGTAATTTTTCTCACCTCTCTCTAGAAATATGCAGTAGTTCCATAAAGGTTGAAAAAAAGACATTACTAGTTTTATAGCTTCTTAAAAGGAAAGTAAATTTGTGAGACAAAACTCTAAAACCTGACAACTAAGTTGAAAAAAACCCCACACCTATCAAACAGCGATTTCCAAATACAAATTTAGGGGCACTGGTGATGCGCAGATTCTTTCAGATCTGTTCAGTCTCATGCTCCTGACTAGTAAATGAAATTAAATTTCAGTTAAGTTACATAAAGGTCTTTCTACTACAATTCTTCGATTTGCTTTTGATAAAAATAAAGACTTCTGCAAGAATATATCTGAGAGGAAAGGCAGTTCATAGGAGCTGCATTAAACGCGTATAAATCTAATCTAGGCTGGGGATAAGACACTTTGGATCTGCAAGAGGAACAGGAGGATGTTGGAAAGTAGAAGGGCTGTACAAGAATGTATTTATCTGGGTTCTACTAAAATATTAGTGTAGATTATGTATGACATCACTCATCGTAGTCATTCAGCTGCAGGCAATTGCTTTGTTTCAGGTATCCCTCAAATGTTATTTGCTTGCTGTATCCTGGATTTCTGCCTTCTGTGTTAATTTTGTAAATGAATGTGGTACTATATTTAGCTGGGACCTTCAGTAGGATCTTTCAAGCTCTCTGATCTATTTGCTTTTCTACAATCTTATCTAAGGGAAATCTTAATTGGCATAGCTATACGTATGACTCCGCAAAGTGGTAGCTAAACTACAGTCCACAGGTTCCCTTGGACTTAATCCTCACAGTCCTCCAGTCTGTAACTAAACCAGATATTGTTGTACCTTGCAAAAGCAAAGTTATTGCAAATGCTGTGTCTCTTGGCTAGATTTTGAGGACAATGAGTCCTTCCACTAATAACTCTATCTGGTATCTTAATTGGTAAGTAAATGAATAAAAGATGTGTTTATTGCTGTGTAATTGACTTGTTTGTTTTCCCTGCTATCATTGATTTATTTTGGAGAGGGGAAGGGGACAAGTCTTTGAATTAATTTATATCCCTCCTGAAATTGAAAAGGCATCTGTTTTTAGGAATCGGACCTATATCTGCATATTTCCTCAAAATGGAGACCAAAAGTACAGAAAACTGTAAATATCATAGTAAGGTCAAATGTGACGTGACAGTGTTTCTCTAAATTGTTCAAACTGGCCAGCTATGTACCTAGGTGACTTATCATCAAAAAGCAAAGAACATGAGTTGTTTCTTGAAATATATTTAAAATTTGCCTTGTGCTAACGAAAACACTGGTTGCGTTTGGTCCAAATTTTGGGAAATTGCTAATTTAGTTTCAGTTTCTAACAAACCTGGTTGTTTTAGGGCCATATTCACATCAGAGGCTCAACATAAACAATAGGAACAGCAGCATCCTAAGTGGCTCATTTTTTATTTATTTTTTTCCGAACAACGATTTTGTTATGGAGTGCTGTCTCCACTTCTAATAAATAACACTCGTTTCTTGTCCTACGCCTATAACACATGACAGAGTATCACTGTCAAGGCCTGTTGTAATACCCAGCTCGTCGCCCCCAGCTAGTCAGCAGAGCAGAGTAGTTTGCAAATGAAGAACATTTGTCTGAATGACATATTTCTGAATGAGAATTGTTTTGCTTTGCAGAGAGTTTGGCCGCTGGAAAGTAAACAATCTTGCTGTTGAAAGAAGAAATTTCCTTGGCTCCCCACTGCCACTTGCCCCTGAATTCTTCCGTAACATAAGGCTACTCGGACGCCGCCCGACCCTTCAACAGATCACAGAAAACCTTATCAAGAAATATGGGACACATTTCCTACTATCAGCTACCTTGGGAGGTAGGGTTAATGCTTGGAAATACTGTGCGTGAGTTTGGCTTGACTGAACAGTGTTGGTCAGAACTGATTTCTCTGTCAAACTGCGGTGGTCGCTCCTCAGCGCAGATGGGCTGGGCAACTCTCCTGGGCTGGACCTTAAAGCATAGGAGCAGGTTCTGTCTACAAGCCTCTTGATTCTTTCTCCTGCTGATGTTAAACTTCACTTTATTGACTCTGTGTAAAAAATTTTAGAGACAAAAGGATAAGAAATCCCATTGCTAAGACTGAGGTACTTTCCCGAGTTCTTGGTGCGCGTGCTCCTGGTATTTTGGGGACGTTTCTCTGCACTAAGAGGTCATTAAGGAGTGACATTTTTTTCTGTAAGAGGCCTTTATAACAATTTACATAATAACAAGCTACACAAGTATCTGAGTCCATTACGGTACTGCAGAGATGAAGTAAGAAAGCCAGTAACAGTTATTTCCAACAAATCTTTTCTGCTAGGGGACTTTTAAATGACTTTGACTGCTGGGAAGTCCCTATAGTGTCACTCTACCCTTTTCAGGACCAGTCTCCACCTAACCAGTGGAAGTAAAAGTTTCAAAATGGGATGATGATGAGGCTTTGTCGTGTGATTCCTATTAACTTAATGGCATCTGCAGCTATAAATCCCTACAGACTAATTTGGAAAGGGTAGCTTATGTATAATTGGGATCTAGTAACCAAATGGATTGAAGAAATCCAGTGGAGAGCCCTAATGTTCAAGAGAGAGCATAAATTGTTCCGAAGGAAAGATAATTAGTACCTGCGATTACCCATCTACGCATTACAAAATGAACTGACATTTTAGAAATGCGGTTTTATCCCTTGGTGGGTGATTATATTAAAGTTAATTCTGGTGATTGAGTATCCTTCCATCAGGACAGTCTTGTCAAAATCCTTTATTCTCCTGAGGAATGGTTCTCTTTAATACATTTCATAACTGAATTCTAACCATATATTACAGAAAATGACAGCCTTCCTATTGTCTTTTGGCTGATATCTGAGATCTATAACAACTGAAATGGCCCCTAGTAACTCCCTTTTGAAAAAGACCATTCTAGAAACAAGGTGAATTTCTGTCTTGCTGTAGTTATTTAAAATAACGAAGAACTAATTCCTATCATTATTTTGGGAACAAGTGCTTCTACAGCAAATCCATTACCATAAGAATGGTAAGAGCAAAGTACGTATGTTGACCAGCAATCTGGAATAAAATTCCCAGAATTTCTTTTAACTACTCAGTATATTTCTTCCATCTAAAAAGCACACTTTTTATAAATGACCACATATTTTCTTGTGCATGCAGCACGTAGCACATCTGAACAGAAAAACTAACCGCAGAAGAGGAAGCAAAAGTTTCTTAAAATATAAAGCATAATAATTAAAGATTTGGCTGCAGCAAGTATCCTAATGCAAGGATTATATGATGAAGGCTATACTTTTTAGTATTATTAGCTATTTGCTAATTATTAACTAGCGTAGCTTTCAGTATTAACAGCCATATGATGAAATTCATTTTCAAGCTGAAATTGGACTTAACAGCTCGGGGAAAACAGTCTAACACAAGAATAGCTGCTCTATAACAGGCAAAGCACCAGTATTACACTGATGACAAAAGAGCTGCAGACTTGAGGCCTTTTAGGAAGTATGTCTCCAAGTGAAAACTAAAACTTAAAGGTAGTTCTTGTGAAGACATTTGGAAATTGTAGCTTTGGCATTCAATATTGTCCCCAAAGCCTCAGGATTTGCTACAAGGGAACTGGAGAAAAGGACACTCTTTTCTCATCCCTCTTCAGACCATCTCCCAAAAGCCCTAAAACACAGTAACTGCCACATGCTTGCAAAAATTTGCCACCCACAGGGAGACACTGTTGACTTCTGGGCTCTGTCAATGCTTAATGAAGTCAAAGGGAGTTTCTGTATTAACCTTGATGGGTTTTGATTCAGGTCCCTAGCCTCAATTTTTAGGCATGATTTCAGGCACACCTGCTGCCTTCCATTATCATTGGATGGGTGCTGAATACTTTGAAAAATTGGTTCAATTAAAATAATTACAGGGAATTAGTAATTTCTAAGAATGCTTTCATGAGGTAGCTAATAACCCCATACTTTCCTGTATGTCTTAGTTCCCATTTTTGGGTTAGATTGAATGGGGATTCCCAGAGATGCTTGTCCACACTTTATTAACATGTAATTAGATTTTTTTTTTTCTTTCAAAAACGTATTTGTACTCTCCCTTTAATTACAAATTGTTTTATTCTGAAAGCTTTGTCATTTATGTAGCTCCTTAAAAACAGACCAAACGGAGCGTACATAGTGCTTTTATTTAATGAATCCCCAATCATCTGTATTCATGGACATAAAGGAAAGCTTGGCAAACGAACGATCCTGTGTTAAGATTTGTGTGCCTCTGTGACCATTTGGCTTTCATGAATATCCCTTTTTGACCATAAAGGGAACTCTTGCACATGGTTGTTTGTGATACGTTCCCAAGTCTTTATTCACAAACACAGAAATATACTCCTCAAGGGCATTCTGAAACGAGAACTTAGGGAAGTTCTATTTTTCTTGTTGCCACAAGATAATGTGGAAAATGACATTTCTCACTGCTTCTATTTCTTATGGAAATTTTATCTTCTTGTGACACAAACCAAATGTCCATAACGAGCAGCTTCAAGCTGCATGAGAGAAGGACCCGATGTGATCCAGTGCTTGCGGCACGACGCTGGATTGAGCAGCGCGCTCACGGGCGAGCTCGCGTGCCGGGGCACAGGAGTAACAACTTCTGCTTCTGCATTGACTGTCTGCAGAGTCAAACCTGCAGAGAAAGGACAGCCGTGGCTGCTCAGTTTTGTTAAATTCTGTGCACAAATGGGGATGCTGTTTCGGGCTGGGCTGTCACTAGGAGGTGAGGAAGTTTCCTCCACTCCTCTAGGACAGCACAGACCCTGTTTGCGTTAGCGAAGCTGCAGATTCACACAGCCCAGCCAGCACTGACTAGAACAGCTTTAGGGGAAAGGCAAGGGAGGACTCATACGAGGGAACTCCATCCTTGAAGGTGAGAGAAGGCTCTACTGGACAAGTCCCTGAGCGTCTCATTTAATTAGACTTGCTTTGAGCAGGGAATTGATCTGGATGACTGCCAGAAGTCCATTCCAGGCTAAATTATTTTCCGACTCTATGAAATGTATTTCTAAATTCGTTATCAGCTTTCAACTAGCAGCCCCAAAAAGCAAAGATTCTCCTTTGAATGAGAGACAATACACAGTATTACTTTTTCTCCTTTTCTTCTGCATTGATAGTTTTCTCTTTTGCTTGCATACAGCATGATGCAATGAGGATCCAGCTTGCTGAATCATATAAAAGAGCATTAGGTGCTGGACACTTTAATGGTTTACAAACAACAGTGTGCAGCAGTGAGCTTCAGAACAAAGTTATTGTGAAGCCGAGGGCACCACTGTGGAATAAATGTGGGAGGACGAAAATATCCGTGGACCCCACTTTAAAGGCATTCACTTTCATGCTGTTCTTACATATAGATGTAAAGGCTGCCCCGCAAAGCTATAGACTCGGTGCTGAGGAAATTACAGATAACTGACACGCTACATTGAAATGACGGGCCCTTGTCCCGGGCATTTGGGTGACGTGAGTCTGATTTGGGTGACGTGAGTCTGATTTGGGTGCTCTGCAAGACAAAGATCGTGGACTTCAAAAATGAGTCCTCCTTGCATCCAGTAACACGGTAACTGTTCTGAATAAAGAAATTTGCAGGCAGTTGCCAATGCTTCTTATGAAACTAGAACATTTTTAGGTAATTGGCTAAATGGTAATCTCAAACATTTGAGGTAAATTGATTTATTTTTGCTGTTACTGTCGGTCATAATTGCTCAGTGTTCATTCCAAAACCATCTATATATTCACCCTTCTGGGTCAGGAAATATCCCTTGATGATGATGATGAAGGCTTTGAGAATAAAAAGAAAAATAAGTAGCTTTGCCTTTACAACAGACGATCTTAACGGGCGCCAGCAGATCAGCTTAACCGCTGGTCATTCTCCTGTCCACTGATCCCAGCTCTGCACGTGAGCTTGGTAGCCACACCTTCGCTTCTCCACGCGCTGAGGGAAGAGGGTCAGATTTTCTGTCCCTGATTAATATTCCTCTTCAGCAGTATATTAGTCTGCGTACAGAGATGGGAGAAATCTTCAGATGCTGTAAACCAGTGAATCCCGGTGAAGTCTGAAGGATTTATGATCATTTACAGTAGCTGCTGATATGACCTTTGTTTTCTGTAACGCTTCTTTCAAGGTAAGATACAAAGTATTGGCAAACAAGGGAGGGAGAGTCCAGCCCCAAATGGCTGATGTGAGAAATAAATTTGGCAATTTAGCATCAGACTTGCAAACACCCCAGCCAGGTATGTAATATTCCAGAATTTAAGATTACGGATGCTAACGGGAAGAAAAAAAAAAGCAAAAATACACTTTCTTTTTTTTCTCCCCATCCACTTAGTGAAGAAAAATTTTAAATCCTAGGCCAGATGGTTTGTATGGAATTAACGTGCACTGTTATTCACTGGAACCACAGAAATGGTACCACATCTGGCCTAGCGTTAATTTATATAGTTTTTGATCCCATACATTCCATCAGCATCTGTTTAAGTTTGGACAAATGACCTGATAAAACCCTAATGATACATTCTGTGTACCACACTCTGTCATCCATACGTGAACAGATTTTCCACTAGTGCTAAGGTATCTTTTATAGCAAAGGTATAACATTTTTTATTTTTTTTTATTTTTTTTTTTTTACTGTACTGCGGGACAGCTATTCTAGCTGTTCTATTTAATCAGAAACTTTTGAGGAGCTCATAGGCCAAAGACCTTTACACCTTTGTAAGATACAAATACGTGTATGAAGACAGAGCTCGAAGTAGGTAACTGTGGATGATGCTCAGATACATCTGCCTTTGAGTGTTTTCCTTTTATTATCATTTCCTCACTTTCTGACATGAAGTGATGGCAACTGCTTGGATCACTACTTTTTCCTACCACTACCCAGTCTACAGATGAAAATATGAAACATCAATGTATATCATCCTTTCATCATCACAAAAATGTGGGTACAGGAAAACAATCTCTCAATAATTGAGGCAGAAAATAGCACTAAATATTTAAATAACATGAATATGTATTATTATGTATAACAAAATATGTTTACTCCTTCAATAGACAGTTATATTTAGTTGCAGTTGTTACGGTGTTATTCCAATTCTACCATATCAATGATGCTGATTTGCATTTTTTATTTAAATAATTCCTGAAGATGTTCTTAAGATGCACACAAAATTAATTTCTAATTTCTGAATGACATTTATAAACTGCTGTATAAGAGGCTTATATCTAAATGGCCATGGATGGGTTATGAGTCTCGTTAAATTCCTATATATCTATATTATTTTATACCTCTATTTTTTTGAAAAACAGCAGGTAGACTATTTTTCTCAGCTCAAGAGTTTAACTTATAACTACAAATCCTGGAAAATATGTTCATATAAACTAGAAAGAATTAAATATATAGGTCAAGTTATAAGCTTGCAAATTCCAGGGCTCGCAGGGACGTTAGTATACATCGTGCCAAGGTCAGCCTATAGCGCGAACGTCCGTCTCCTGCCCCCCGACGCGTATCTGTCAGTGACAGCAGCTACACGGTCATAAAGCGTCAGCGTAGTCACTCTGCTAATTTCATGAACCAATCATCGGATTATGTGGCATTGTTTTGTGAGCATTACCGAATGTTTTGATGCTATTTCTTCTCAACCTGAAAAATGGACTTAACTGACTCTTGACTTTGGTGAAGAAGAGAGAATACTGCTTTCAGAGCTTGCGGCAAGCGCAGCTGTGCGGATCTGAAGCTGAATAACCATGTTTTCTTAGTATTCACTGTCATTAATCCTTTTCAGTTCTTAAAATTCATAACCTTGAATAGTTTTCTAAATCACAGTTGTTTTTTAGCTAACGCTTGGATGTCTTCTTAGCCTGTTTCATAGTGGCAGACTGTCACCAGTAAAAAACAAGATTCATCCATGTTTCAAATGTGACAGAAGAATCTCTTTTGGCATGGGTTTAATTTTCTCTAAATTAAATTAAAATTAAATTTAGATTAAAATCTAAATTAAATCAAATTGTCTTCCACAAATAAAATGTGAGTCTGCTGAGTTCTGGGTGTGAAAGGGAGCCCTGTTACAACTCTGCCGTGACATGGATGCCTGAGCACCAACGTACGGGGGAGTTCCTTGGGTTTTAATCCACTTTTTCTAGCAAGTTCTAAATCAGCTCTGACAGATTAAAAATTTTCGGAATCTGTAAGATGCCTTTTGAGCAGCAAATATTTTTGAAACCTACCTGATTGCACCCAGTATTAGCTTAGTGCCTGAGGATACCAGTGATGAACTGGGACCCGCTTGTCTGAGATGCCAGACAGACACAATGCAGAGATTTTTGAGGAGAAAGAGCTTCCTTTGTGTTTACACTGAAGGCCCCATCGCTCCAGCTGCGCGCCTTCGCTCAACCTTGGGAGATGTAATCTGATGTGATCTGAGTCAAAGTAAACATTCAAGATCGTTTCAACCCGGTTACAGAGCCTGAAAAACAAAACGCGTCTGTCAGGGAGTGGGGACGGAGACTGCAGGGCGGGGGATGCTGCGGGATCCTGCCTGCCAAAACGCACCCACCAGCAACTGCCACGGCAAGCACGGGATCGAGCAGGAGTAGGACGATAGGATGATGTGGTAACTGTGAGGGGGTTCGAAGGGTATTTTCAGGACATTTGCTGATCAAAACAAAGCAATGCAACACACAACAATGTCCTTTTCCAAGTTATTTTTTTGAAATTGGAGTTCTCGTTGCAGTTCTTTTCTCTGCCCCCTAGAGAACAAACATTTTTGATGGGGGAAAAATAAAGAAACTCTGGTTTAATAACAAAATTTGCCAGAATTCTGTTGAAATAGAAGCAGTCCCACCATCTCCACTAACAACTTGTTTTCTTTTACCTTATAATTCATTATAAGGTATATTCTGTGGAAAGCCAGTCAAACATGCAAGAGTCACTTTAATCTAAATCCACTAGCTAAGACCTCTGGAAAAAGGGAGAAAATGGAGAGAGATCTCCTAGTGAAGTTTTGCAGCTTATTTGCACAGCCTGAACGGGTCACTGATACAGCATTTACCCCTGTGACTTCTGATGTTGTCTGCTCTGCTACAACCGCGTCTTTATAGCTCCACAAACAGCTGCACAAAGGCCCTGGCCCCTGCCTCAAATCTCCGTCCACTCTATTGTTCTTCAGTTCAGAAATATCTTTCGTACTGGCGAGAGTCACGAGGCAGGTTTTGAAAAGGCAGGGTTTATTGCATAGGCGTCGTTGAATGCCAACAATCCTGGAACCTAGGCCAGGTTTTGATGGCAAATTTCTCTCAAAATACAAGTCATCACACTTTGCTGTGCTTTCCCAGCTCTCCACTGACGGCAGCTGGCGCGGATGCAGCACGGGGTGAGTGATGGCCCACCTGGCCACAGGACCGGCACCACGTGTCGGTGTAGCGTAGCAAAATGCGGTGCACAACTCTGCACTAATGCGGCGTGCTCGCGCCTGCCCTGCCAAGCAACCCTAGCCTGCTTTGCAGGAGGTTTTGGCGGTAGTTAAATACAACGAACCTATGTCCACTTATTACCGCAGAAAAATTAAGTAACCAGATGGGGAAATCCTGTTACTTACAGAGGCTGTTTTAAGTCCTGTTCTTTGGAGTTCAGGCATTTAATCCCTGCTTTGATGACTGTGTGCACAACAACACCACCACCACCAACAAGAGATCCATTACAAAACTGTGGGAGAAGTATAAATATCGTGGTGAAAACTGCGGTAGGCTCCAGCTGAGTAGCCAGCTGTCCCGGGCAGCAGCTGTCCCTCCCAGGACGAAACGCACACACTGGTCAAACCCGGCAGGTCTAATTAGCTAAGAGGCTCCTGGATAATGGCAGTTTTGCCTACATAATGTCTGAAGGGCTTGACTGTCCTCTGAATCTGTGAAGAGGTTGGGAAACACCGTCAGGTACGTTGATTAACACGAACGCACTCCTCTTTCTCCCAGCACAAATGAATTTTGCAAGCCGAGGTAGCTGTGTGTCAAATTTGGCAACAGATGAAGTCTTCTGCACAGAGGCATGCATTCTTCATTTAACAGTGCTCGCCATCAAGATTATCTCCCTTTAAAGATGATGTCATGTTTTCATCCTACATATTATCCCTCTACAGCTATTACTTTTTGGCACCTAAACCCATCCAAAGCTGGCATCCCATGCTCTGAACGGGCAAACTGCCACTGCAGCAGATGGGCGAGCGATGAAACGAGCACAAGTGGCGAGTCAGACCCTACCAGGGCAGCTTCCTTCCCAGGAGCAGGGAAGTGGAGTTGTTCAGCACCTAAAACACGGGCATAATGATATTAATCATTTATTTTTGAGATTAATGGTGAAGAATGCAAGTTACCGAACACAGGCTCAGAAAGCGAGAAAAGTATTTTTGTAGTTACTTCAGACAGAAGTTGCGCAGAAGAAAATACTGAGCCAATAAATTGCTTTCCTAATTCATTTTCTGAAGCAGAGTTTTGCCCAAGCATATTGCTAAATGAATTCTTGCTTAGCCTGAAATGCAGGGAAAAATACCCATGAAATAAACAATAAACATGGAAAATTCCCTACAAATTTAACGTTATCTGTAGGTCTGTTCTGGAATGGTTCTCAATAACTCGCTCAGGAAAACAAGTGAGGTTTTGCTTTTGTTTGTTTTCAGTAATCCTACAGAGAAAGGAAGTGAGAAATCGTAAGATGCTGGAGCTTCTCTTTGCTTTTGGAAAAGCACTTCTGCTTTGGGAGTTAGCAAAGTGTTATTTATGTTTCCTCTTTTTTTAAAGAAACTGATTAACATTCTTATTATATACTTTTGGGTTATATAAATTTGATTTAAGACAGCTGTTATATCAAGTTTTGGGTATCTTAGCATTTCTGAATTGATTAGAAAGCACAGATTTGTTTATAAGAAGATTGTTTATAACAAGTAACACCGTATCCTGTGAAATCAGGTATGATAGACTTCTTAAAAGAAGAAAACAAAATCTCAACTATTACACTGGCTTCATTTTCTTTTATACTAACATTAAATACTAAAAAAAAATGAATGTATAAAGCAACCTTGGAAAGAAACACATTTTATACGTGATTTAAATTGAATGTCTGCAGAGTATCTCTATATTGTTGGTAAATAGGAGTTTGTATAGCAGACTTATCCCCAGTGTCATTGCATTCTAGGCATAAATACGTCCTGTTGGGTGGTTGTTATTCATATGGGGCACAAAAAAAAAAAAAAAAGAAAAAAAAAGAACAATAGAATACTAGATACTAGAATAGTAGCTGTTGTCCATGTGCTTAGGCACTGAAGGGTCTGTGTACACCACCAGAGAGGGATATCTAAACATTAGACAACAGCTAGGGAAACCTCTGACTCGCCACCTTATTTCTGGCCAAATGAGACTTGCAGAAGATGTCACTGATGAGTGCTGTGGTTTCTGTTTCCCTGCACAGGAGAGGAGTCACTCACAATTTTTGTGGACAAACGGAAGCTGAGCAAGAGGTCGGAAGGAAGTGATCTCAGCACGAACAGCTCCGCAGTGACTCTGGAGACCCTGCACCAGCTCGCAGCCTCCTACTTCATTGACCGGGACAGCACGCTGCGCAGACTCCACCACATCCAGATTGCCTCCACCGCCATAAAGGTAGGGGAAGTCCTCTAGGACCAACCTGCAGATGTGTTTCCAGATTCACTCGCTGCTTCTTAGCAGAAATGTGTTTTGGTTAGTAAAAAAGTTTGTTGACAAAACAATGCTCTAAATTTTTTTACCTGAATCAAAGCCTTCAGTTGACAGTGAAGATTCTAGTTTAGAGGAGGGTTTAATCCACTAAAGATATTACTCTTGATGAGTGATACATAATTTGAGTGATACAGATGGTCCTTACAGAGGTGTTTGTTCATTGAGACAATCTACTTTACATGTGTGCTCAGCAACTGCATTTATAGACCAACTTATATTTGTGTATGGGTGCATACAGTTCCCTCATACTGGCCCTTATACTGCTTTTCATCTTTCTTTTTCTTTCTTTTTTTTTTTTTTTTCAAACATGGTTATTGTACTCCTGTACATTTTTTTTATTTTATTTATTTTTATTTTTTTACTGACCTTTGGAATAGCTCAGAGCTCTTGATTCTGTAGTTTTGTGGAGGCACATCTTATTTTCTGCTAGGAACTCCTTTCAGTACAGTTTGTCAGTCAAAGCATCCTGCCTACTGACTGCTGTAGGTCACTCAGTGTAGGCACTGGAGGACACTTGGCTAAGATCAGTGCCCCAGCAGGTATTATGTAAAGCAATGACTGTCCTTTTGAACAGCTCCGTAGCCTAATGTTGCTTACTCAAAATAACCGCTCTCAGTCCATTTCCAGCATTGAAGAGCAGATAAAATTTTAACTTGCAGTTGAATATGCATTAATTATAAAACTTTTAATGTAAGATGTGATTTAGAATCTATTCTGTTCATTGGATCTTTCCACTGGTAACTAAGGTCTTCATTAAAGAACTTCTGAAGCCAACTGCAGTTTCCAACTACCTTAGCTGTTACTCAAGTAAATATAAATTTACCTCCTTGGGAGCGCCAGGACCTTTACAGTGAGAAGGATACAACCATAATTTGTGACTCGGCAGCACCTGTTCAGTTTGGCTGCTGGTATATGGAGGATATTACTCCTGTCCCATCCATCATGGGCTGGCAGCATGGCAGCTAATCCCAGCTCAGAGCTGGTCATCTGCAGGTGCAGGACAGTGTTTGGCTGTTCAGGCAGCACAGCTGAAAATGCAGCAGAACCAACACTGAGTCCGATCTCAGCTGAGGGCTGTCCATCAGATTGCACAGTCTTGTTGCAGACCATCATACTACCCATCCCTCTGATCTGACTTATCTTCATAATCTCATTGTTTATTATGTAGATATACAGCAACCTTTAAAAGTAGGTTCCTTCCATCAAACTGCATGCAAAACTTTCCACATCACACAGCTCAGTGTCATCAACAAATTTGCTGAGGGTGCACTCAATCCCACCGTCGTCAACAAAGATGTTAAACAGTGCCAGTCCCAATACCGACTCCTGAGGAACGTCACTGGTCTCCCCTGGGACATTGCGCCGTTGACCGCAACTCTTTGAGCCGATCATCCAGCCAATTCCTTATGAACAAGTGGTCCCTCTGTCAAATCCATGTCTCTCCAATTTAGAGACAAGGATGTCATGCAGGACAGTGTCAAATGCTTTGCACAAGTCCAGGTAGATGACATCTGTCACTCTTCCCTTGTCCACCAATGCAGTAACCCCATCATACAAGGCCACCAAACTGGTCAGGCCCAATTTGCCCTTAATGAAGCCATGTTGGCTGTCACCGATCACCTCCTTATTTCCCATGTGCCTGAGCATAGTCTCCAGGAGGATCTGCTCCATGATCTTGCCAGGCACAGAAGTGAGACTGACTGGCCTGTAGTTCCTTGGGTCTTCTTTGTTTCCCTGTTTAAAAAATGGGGCTTATGTTTCCCCTTTTCTATTCAAGGGGAAATTTACTGGACTGCCATGACTTCTCAAATGTGATGGAGAGTGGCTTAGCAACTTCATCTGCCAGTTCCCTCAGGACCTGTGGGTTCCCTCAGCACCCCATCAGGTCCCATTGTGCACCTTCAGGTTCCTTAGATGGTCTTGAACCTGATCTTCTCCTACAGTGGGCAGTTCTTCATTCTCCCAGTCCCTGCCTTTGCCTTCTGCAACTTGGGCGGTGTGGCTGGAGCACTTGCTGGTGGAGACTGAGGCAAAAAAGTTGTTGACTACCTCAGACTTCTCCATATCCCAGGTAACCAGGTCTCCCGTATCATCCCAGAGGGGGCCTACATTTTATCACTGATGTACCTATAGAAGCTTTTCTTGTGCTTGACATCCTTGACTTGATTTAATTCTATCAGAGCTTTAGCTTTTCTAACCTGATCCCTGTCTGCTTCAACAATTTCTCTGTATTCCTCCCAAGTAATCTGCCCTTGCTTCCAGCCTCTGTAGGCTTCCTTTTTTGTGTTTGAACTTACCCAGGAGCTCCTTGTTCATCCATGCAGGCCTCCTGGCAGTTTTGCCTGACTTCCTCTTTGTTGGAATACATTGCTCCTGAGCTTGGAGGAGGTGACCCTTGAATACTAGCCAGCTGTCTTGGGCCCCTGTTCCCTCCAGGGCTTTGTCCCATGGCACTCTACCAAGCAGGTCCCTGATGAGGCCAAAGTCTGCTCTCATGAAGTCCAGGGCAATGAGCTTACTGTGTGCCTTCCTCACTGCCCTGAGGATCTTGAACTCCATCGTTGCATGGTCACTGCAGCCAAGGCTGCCCTTGAGCTTCATGTTCGTCACCAGCCCCTCCTTGTTGGTGAGATCAAGGTCCAGAATGGCGCCTCTCCTCGTTGGCTCCTCCATCACTTAGAGAAGGGAATCATCATCGACACATTCCAGGAACCTCCTGGATTGCTTATGCCCTGCTGTGTTGTCCCTCCAACAGATATCAGGGTTGAAGCACCCCATGAGAGCCAGGGCTTGCAAATGTGAGGCTGCTCCTATCTGTCTATAGAGGATCTCATCTGCTCGGTCTTCCTGGTCAGGTGGCCTGTAACAGACCCCAACGATAATGTCAGCTGTCCCTGTCCTCCCTTTAATCCTGACCCATAAGTTCTTGGTTGGTTCCTCATCCACAGAGTCAGATCTCTGTGTTCCAGTAGATCATCTTGAGGGTTGACTCAGGAGAAGTGACACCTTTGGGGACCTGAGGACCAGGGTGACCATTAGCCAGGTCTGTGCTTTCCCTTCCTAGACTGCTCCAGGGAGGAGAGTGAACCCACTGAACCCACTCTGTAAACAGTGTAAAGTTTACACTGTAAACTATTGGGCAGTTCTTCATGTTTCCAGCTTCTCCATCTAGTGCTTCCTTAATAGATTAAGGTCTAAGGTCTTTATAGATGGGATACGGAGAGGCATCCATTAAGTCTCTTGAGTTCCAAAGCCAGATTAACAATAGGGCAATATTAGGTGAGAATGATCAAGCCCAATTAGTCTTCTGGGAAAAAAAAAAAAAATCACCAGCAATAAATATCTGTTTTCCCAAATTCTAAGAATTTCTCTTTGGAAAGCAACACATAATGCAACATTTTTCTCCCTTATATAATTAAAACAACTAATACTTGAGCAATTCTTATATTCTTCATTCAAATTCATTGAGATATGTGATAGCTGAGTTTTTTCTTTACAGTCTTGATACATAATTTTGTGGGACTGATGCAGGAAGATAATATTTTGATAAGTTTTCTAATTAAGCTTTTCTATCAAAAACTAAGTTATGTCACAAAGAAAAGAAAGCATTAAGAAGAGGAAGTAGAATTAACATTAAAGTCTTCATGTAGAATTCTTATGTATCTAGTGAAAAACAATACCATTTAGAGCAAAATCTGTAAATGTGCAGCATGAGGAAAGAGAGAGATGTATTTGATGAATCAGGCTTGTTAATCAAATTTGTTTGTAATCAAGTTTGTTAGCTGTGACATAATTATCCTTAAAAATAACATGAGTACAACTGATTGAGGCTTTGCATTAATCACATAGACAATAAATTGTTTATTCCACATTAAGAAGGGTAAAATCACCACGTTACAACATTTTCCAAGTGGAAATCAAGTGTCCATGGGAGCTACTCAGAGCCTATATCAATATTTAACTTATTTAAAAGTCCCTGATACATACATTCTTTCAATATTATTTTAATGCATGCATTTTAGTGTAAGTGGTTAGGCTTATATGCTAAATCAACAGTTTGCAGCCTCAAGGGCCTCATTGGAAACTCACCAACCGCCTGAGGGCTGCATCTAATTTGCATATACATTTACATGAATGTACATCCTGTTGTGTTTGAAATATTACAGATCCAACATTACTTCCTTTGCATGCTCATTTTAGAAGCTTTTTCCTGTGAAAATTTCTCTTCAGATGCACCAATGGCTGTTAGTTCTCCCTATTAACATCCCTATTAAGATGATGGGGTGTGCTCTCCTCTTGTTTAATAAAATCCTGTATGGTCATGGAAGCAGAATACAAATAAAGTCAGCAAATGTTTTTCTTTCCCTGTGTGGTATCTTTAATGAGCAATATTGCCAGCCCTTCCAACTTGGTGCTGCTCTCACTTCTGTACAGCCATGTTAATTTGCACCTATTGAAGATCTAACCACAGTCGGAGGCCCAGGGGAAGGTGAAATGACCTGAGACCTCGGACTATGCAATGACCCTAATCCATATGACTCACCTCTTTCCTTTGCTGATGGATGGATAATGTGAACAATACATGAAGGTCACACGTTACTGTAGCATCTACTGTGATTCTGGCAACATGTCCTGTCATTGTCCCCTGGCAGTACACCTTGGTGTACTACCCTGAGATCATGCATCCGTACTCCTAAGAAAGAATTAGGAGACATTTCCAATAGTGGGTAGATGGGACAGGGTGTGCACAGCACGTCTAGATTTTCTTCTGCTTTCTGAGTCTAATGCAGTTGCAAGCCAGCAATATACTCCTGCGCTCTGCGTCAAAACTGTTTCCATAAAGAAAAAAAAGAGGGGTCATTGTCCTAGGAGACTCCCTTCTGAAGGGAACAGAAGGCCCAACATGCAGACTGGATCCTCTCCTTAGGGAAGTCTGCTGCCTCCCTGGGGCCTGGTTAAAGATGTAAAGAGAAAGCTTCCTACCTTGGAACGGCCCTCGGATTATTGTCCATTACTGATTTTTCAGGTAGGCAGTGATGAAGTTGCAACGAGAAGTCTGAGGGCAATCAGAAACCAGCTGTTCTCCAGGTACCCAGCCCCCTAAGCTGGAAGACAGGGACAGGGAGCAGAATAAAGCCACTATAATCCAAGAGGAAATGGTTAATGACCTGCCACACTGCTTAGACACACACAAGTCCATGTGGCCAGATGGGATCCACCCAAGGGTACTGAGGGAGCTGGCAGAAGGGCTCGCCAAGCCACTTTCCAGCATTAATCAGCAGTCCTGGCTAACCAGGCAGGTCCCAGTTGATTGGAGGTTAGCCGATGTGATGCCCATCTACAAGGGAACTGCAGGCCTGTCAGTCTGACCTCAGTGTCGGGCAAGGTTATGGAGTAGATCATCTTGAGTGCCATCACACAGCATGTACAGGATAAGCAGGTGATCAGGCCCGGTCAGCATGGGTTTATGAAAGAGAGGTTCTGCTTGACCAACCTGATCTACTTCTATGACAAGACGACCTGCTTAGTGGATAAGGGAAAGGCTGTGGATGTGTCTACCTGGCCTTTGGTAAAGCCTTTGACACCATTTCCCACAATATTCTCCTCCAGAAACTGGATGTGGTGCTTAGGGACATGATCCAACACTAGGTGAACTTGGCAGTGCTAGGTTAATGATTGCACTTGATGATCTTAAAGGTCTTTTCCAACCTAAACTATTCTATGATTCTGTGATTCTAAATGACCCCAAATTATCTTTGCTAGAAGCTGTAATTCCACCACGGTCACTAATGACTTTCTGCACGAAGACCAAACAATTGTGCAGAACACATAAGAAACACATTGGTGACACGGTAAATTAAATATTATTGAATACTCTTATTGCATTCTGCAAAAGGATAAACACAGTTATGTTAGGCAAGTATAACATTGCTGGTCGATAAAGTGAGGCTGTTACAGTAGCCGTCTTTTGGAGGGTGTCTTCTTCCATTCCAGAATACATTTTCTTTCAAGGGAGCTGGGGCAGGTGAATACAGTGTAGGTGTTATCTTTGGGTCCAAACAGCTGTGGGACAGCCACGGTGCAACAAAACAACAGGAGGCAACACAAGAACAGATGCATAAATTGAATTTTCCACCAGCTATTTAAAGCCAGATTACAGCCCATTTATTCCATTTGAGTGAGAAAGAATAAACATCCTTGAGAATGTGCCCTCTAATTTCAATTAAATTTTATTGTGCAATTTGCTTTTTTCTTCCCCCAAACCCCTTTTTTTTTTTTTTGCTATGAGATATTTAAGCACTTTTGTTGTCTCTGAAAACTTTAGATTACACATAGTTTATAAGAACAGGGCTCTATTGTAATGGTAACTATATCTGATTATCTATAATTAACCCGTGAATGACTCATGGTGTGCTGCTAGAGAGGAAACTTAAATGTAATGAAATTAGTTTTTCACTCAAAACTCAGACTGAAATACAGACCATTTTTTTGTTTCTTTGTTTTGTCTGAAAAAAGCTTGCCTGTTTCTTTTTTTTTTTTTTCTTTCACACCTCATACTTGAATGTGTCTTTCTATGGATTCAAGTAATTGCTGTAATCAAAAGTAGAAATGCTGAAATACTATAAAGCCTTGTGCTTTTCTCAGATTTCTGGCAAATTCCAAATGTAGATAGTTTTCACAGTTTTGTATAAACAGCCAAATTTTTTAAGCTTCTGAAATCCAGATCCTGAACTCTTTTGCCTTCACTTTTCCCATTCAGTTTATGGACAGGATTTAAGACTGTATAGCTGAGAAACTTTATAAATGACCAGAAGTTGGGAAGCTCAAAAAATTCTGCCCAGCAAGAGATTTAATTTGTAAAATCAGAGTTAGAAACGTTGGGCTGGAAATTCCTGTAAATCAGATATTTGTTGACTCCATTGGAGAAATTAAATACTAAATGTAAGTTTAATTAAAGAAACCTGGGGAACTAAAAGCCAGAAATTATTGTCCCTTTTCAAAAACTTGTGGCTTCCCCATCGTGTAGGTATGGTGACGTTATTTAAGCATGTCATGGAAAAGCCGCAGTACAGATTTTCAGGGACAGGTATTGTTCTGGTCCATTATGAAATTCCAAGTTCTTCACTACCTTGGGAGATCAGACTGCCTTCCTACTACACCAAAGCTTGTAATTTTTCAAAGAAGGAGTTAAAAATTAAGATTTTCAGGAAATACATAGAAATTGTGCTCCAAAATGTTTGTCTTGATGTGGTAAACTTCCACAAAATTTTTGTGAGAATTGAATACTTTTACAGTTACATCAAAAATCTCACTCATTATTAAAAGCTTCAAAAAATCGGCTTGCTATTAATATGGCTAGGTATGGAATTTATTTTTAAATTCTGGTCTTTATCTAATCTTACCAGAGGAACTGGGAGCTGCAGTTAGGCATCTAGCTTCCGCTACATTTCGGACATCAACTGCGGATTGGGATAGGCAAGGTTAGACAGCTGGGATCAAAATGCTGGCAGTCTGGTCTTTGAGCCTGGCTAAACCACGCCACAAAGCACGTCACAGAGGCCATGAGCTATGGTGTGGTGCTAACGTCAATATAACTTGAAACACAGGACACGACCTGAAAGCTGTACCACAGTGCTGTGCCCAGACAAAGACACTGGCTTCTCAACAGGGGTTATTTGCTCAGGAGCTGCCCTGGACTTCCACAGCTATATCCCTTCTTCTTCTGAAGCGAGGCCAGTTTCAGGTAGCTGAGATGTCCCTGAGATGTTCTGCTGCACAGCACAGGAGTTCTGGTTGTCTCATTATCAAGTTGAAGTTTTATACATTTATATCTGGGAAATGTTGGAGGTCTTTGGATGAAATTTGCCATAGGTATAACGAAATCTTGTGATTGCTATGTGTGGACTGATAACTACTGCTAGTAATACACTGAGTGTAAAGGTTAGGCATTTATTTCCACGTATTATTCAAGAATTATTAAAAACAACTTTAATTCATTTGGACAGATGAGTTTTAATTAAATTGAAACTCCAGGGCTGCTTTCTCTAAAAGGTAACGTAGAGGTCAGCTCTTCAGCTGGTGTAAAACAGCACAATTCCTCTGAGAATCTGGCCCTTTCAGAGAGTGAGAGAAAAGGGGGGGGAAAGGACCAGCAAGTTAATGAAATAACATGTTTTACTAAACACTCTCAGAATGCATACTCAGCAACATAATTGACATGATACATCACAGCAGCTGCAGCATGACACTCATAAAAGGATGTGTTTTACCAGCCTCTGATACAAACCGCACTGTCTCATTATATTTTCAGCGATGTGCGTAGAGGAGTAATGAGTGCAAGAAGTTATAACATCGCCAGCTAGTTGGTAACACAGCATGAAATGCTTTCAAAGCAACAAAATAGCACATAATAGAAATGCTAAGATATGCATTTTGGAAAGACTTTAGATAACGATTCTTCACTTAAAAAAAAAAAAAAAAAAAAAAAAAAAAAAAAAAACAAAAACAAAAACAAAAAAAAAAAAACCCAAAAACAAAAANACACACACAAAAAAAAATACCCCAAAACCAAAACCCCCACAAAAACAAAAACAAAAATGTAACAAATTGAAGGACTTTGTTATATCAATTATGTAGTTTAGTCAAGAGAGAAGGATAGAAAATACCCCAAGAAAATAAAGACTGCCAAACCGTAAGCAGGTTATAAATACACATATGTAAACAAGAGACCTTAACAGCACTCACACAACACTTGCCATCACAGTTGTCAAAACCCTATAAACAATTCATACGGCAGTTCCTTAAATGTTTCATATTATTTTTTTTCTTTTTTGCTTCCCCCCCCCCCCC
>VXBL01009865.1:436677-447117 GCA_013400195.1 Aramus guarauna
TAAAGTAAATAAACCCAGAAAATGGAGAAGGGCTTTACTATTGAGCCATCCGCAGTGAACACACTGAACGATGCAGTTAGAACAGATCGTTCCAACACTAATTTGGAGGCACTCAGGTTTCTATGGATTTTAATTTGGTCTTTATTCTGGCTGTGCAGTGGTTTGTGTATGGGTTGAGAAACTTACTTCAGCACTCTCCATGTCCTCCACTCTCCAACTGACAGCTATTGCCTGTCAGCAGGGCAGAAAATGTCAGGCAAGGACTATAAAATTCACAGAACATTTCCCTACCTCTGAACCCTGAGAAATATCAGACAGCATGTATCAGCAACATGTATGAACATGAAGGTCAGATTAGGAAGAATATCTCAGGGTAAGAGAGACTCGGACTCAGAAGAAATAAGCTTGGAGAATAACAAAAGCCTGTTGAAAAGTATCAGTGATCATATTATTTTTCCTATAGAATTTATACCCCAAATACATTTTCACATGTTTTGCTGTTATAGATTATGATTCAAACAGCAATCGTCCTCTTCGATCTATTAATTTAATGATATAAAACACTCCTGAAATTTCCTTCATGTGAGAATCCTTTATAGGTAACTGAATCTGAGTTGCAGCATTACTGTCTTCTGCAGCTCACATTTATTTCTACCTCTAGGGCTTCAGCAGGATTTACATTTCTGACAGCAAAACTATAATGTAATCTCTAACAAGATAACGCTTATCATGCCTATAGATGCTGTGGCAGAAAGCTGGGTTTAAGAAAGGGTTCGTTATTCATCCAGGAGACTCTACAGTGTCGTGTGACTACTATAGTGTTTTCAGACATTTAATGTCTTAAAGGCTTGTAGCTTCATCACAGTTCTACAAATTTTATTGCTGAATTAAGTATGCAATATGAAAAGTGTTTCTAATTTTGCATGGTGAGATTCTGACTTTATATAATGAATAAACTGCACCGAATTTGAAGAAATTTCTTCACGTGCATATTGATACCATTGACATCAGGGTTTTCTCCATTCAACCTCAAACATCATCTTCCTAATTTATCAAATTGTTATTCGTTATGTCTCTCTAGATTACCCAAATTAACCCTCTCATTCCTAGGGAATAGTCAATACATTTCATGGTCTTTGGGTATTCTTTCTTTGATTTTCGTAATATAAAAATCTAAAAAAAAGAAAATCATAAAAGAACTATGGTGTCACAGTTATATTGGTTCATAATGTTCTTACATTTATAATAATTCCACTAAATAGAGGACATTGGCATGCAGTCTCCTACCTAGGATGTAGATTTATAAGGAAATATAATTGTATCTTCTCCAGGAGAAACTAGAGACTTGAAAATGAAAAAACATTTCATGTTTTTCCTTCAACTTTTCATGAAATCCTGATTGTGTAAAAATAAGTGATGATAAAATGTTGCAGATAATAGAGAAAATGGTTTGAAGAGGACCATTACAATATTTTTTTCTGTCATATTTTAGTGTATTTAAGTAGAGTTTATTCTTCCTCTGGTTCTCTGTTTGAAATATGACATTCACAGCAATACTCAGCCACGCATATCAGTGTAAGAAATAAATACCCTGTGTTCCTTCAAGCATAGCAATTTATATACTTGGTTAAAGTATAATCATAAAATGTGTGGCTCTGCTTTTTTTCTTTTTTGTGTCGGATATGCAAGAGGACCGAAGCATTATGTCTAAAAATTTTCATTCAGTCATAAAGACCAATCTATTAAAAATAATCCTGTAGAAAAGAGCTGGTATATTGTACAAACAGAAGGGTAAAGCATCACAGTCTTTGTTCTTGAGGTAAAAGACAAAGGCATTTCACCTGTTAAACTCCACAGCACCAGGAGATTACGATGCTAAAAAGACAGTAAGGAAAGTTACTTCAGATAATTAGAGTTTATCAACAACTTTTGTATTGGTTTGCACTGAGCAGGATCTGTCCTACCTTGAGGAAAATACAGAAAGCTGGCAAGTCTATAGTGTGTGACATGAAGAGTTATACACTACTATCACAGTGTAATAGCTTAGAAAGTATTGTGCACTACATACAAGTTAATGTTCTAATAAGTAAAAAGTCATGCAAAAAATATACAGTGACATGTATGAATTTAATCCAGACATTTACATGTGTAAGACCTGTAATTAAAAAAGCAACTCATGTGAAAAGGTTTTCCACCTACCATATCATGAAAGGAGCTGGATGCTTAGATATCTCCAGAAATTTTCTAAGTACATGATAGTCTACATGGAAACACATCAAAACCTGCAGGTAGTGGAGTTTCTTTCAATTCTGAGCAGAACAAAGTCCTTCCACTTCCATGGGACTCCACAGTGCTGATAATAAGTGCTACTCTCTTTTCATTTGTTTCCTCCTTTTTCCTCTGAACTTCCCTCTTTCCCTAGATTCTCATGCTCATAGGAACCCTTTTTCTGTTTTTTGGCTGAAGAAATGCACTTGCCTTTATGATACATCATTCTTTGCCCTGGGTGTTGTCTCATCTATGACAGGTACAGAAAGAAATGAATAAAACAAGTTTCTATATTCTAAACATTTTTTGAAAAAATTATATCAATGCAAGATCCATAGCAGGACACATTCATGTATAGCTTAATGAATAGGCCTTGATATTTCGTAGATCTTTCTATTCCCATGAATCAGGATGATTTGAACCATTTTCCAGCTAGGCACAGCAGTCTGTCTGGATAACATTGCCCCTGGAGCCTAATTCGAAGAGCAATCTTCAGTAGATTAAAGATTCTCTTTTTGTTTAGTTCCTGAAATAACAACATTGAGAATCACTCAGTTATTAGCCAAAACTTTCCAAAGAGCAGTCAGTTTGTTCATTCATCAGTCTTTGTACGCGGTGAATGAGTTAAGGTGCAGCAGCAGAGTTTGATGCAACGTGCTCAATGCCATGTGCCAGAGGTATTTTCACCTGTCAAAAACATGGAAACCCCCATGGTGCAAATCCACAATGTTCTACTAAATACAATGTTGATTTACACTGGGGAGGACCTGCTTTTTCTTGATGAAAATATAGGATCTTGGAATGTCTATAGGAATTTCCCATCCAGCTGTAATTCCTACCTCTCAAGATGGTTTATTTGCTTGAATTGTGTTTCAATTTTGTAAAGTTTTTTACTACTGTAAATTTACAGAACTTCTTGAGTACCATTAGATGTGCTTGCCGTTACGAGAACTTTGATTATTTAATCAAGCTCAGCAATCTTATGAATCCAGTTTTACTTCTGTTCTTCTGAGTAAAACCTTGAACTCTGATTTGAAGTTTCCACCTCCTGATGTGATGAGCACTTCTAGACAGAGATACTCTTTCTTTTCTTCTCTGTCACTTTTTGTGCGTTCATTAAAGGGATATAATGAAAATATAGTTTGGTACCTGCACATTCCCAGCTCTCATTCACTAAAGGCATTTTCTACAATGTCCTAATGTTTGAGTGTTTGACATTAAAAGTTTCTATATTTAAGGGTAGGTATAATCAAAAGTATCTCATTCCTTATGCTACAGCGTTCTCCACTTGATTTGTGCATATTTGACAAGACTTACGTGTAAAAGAAATGATCTTTTTTCCATGTATTTTGACAGACCAAATCTGAAAGGTCAGACTGTATGCAGAACACAACTACAAGCTCTCATTTCCAATAAATTTTGACTGAATTGAGAAACCTGGATTCAGTCCTCCTTTCTGATCTATAGCAGACAGGCAATGGGATTACCTGGAATACAATTGGTCTCAAAGGGAATAAAAAGGGGAATTTATTCTATTTTAGTAAAAGTATTAGGAGCTTATGGTTTATTTTTAACCAAAGATTTTTCTTTCATATGGTTCTTCACTTGCAAATTTGTTTCTTTCCTCTAGCCTTGCCTTTCCCAATCATTTTTCTTTTTTATGTAGAATAGTCCTCATTGTCACAGTGGCAAGTTTTCTGTAAAAATTGTTATCTGAAAAGTAATTTTTAATTATATGCATATATTTACTTATTAAAATCATGGTTCATAGTAGAGGGTTCTAGGTAAAACTGTGTGAATATTTGTATCTTAATCCAATATACCCTCAGGTTTGGTGTATTTACCTTTACCTTGGGCTTGCAGCAAGTTGACCTAAAATGGAAAGTGAATGTCCCAAAGAAACTGCCTCCTTTCCCAGTCATTCTTACCAGGTCCTTCCTCAACTACTTCTATCTGAAACAAGCTTGCAAATGTTGATGGTTCTGCATTCCAGACCAGCAGCTGGAATAGAAATGAGGAGACCTGGGAGACTTTTTTTGCTATGAGTATTTTCCATATGAAGATGAAACAAGGTAAATGAGGACCAATTTTATTCTATTCTGGCCACTGGGGTTTAAACTGTTGCAGACAAGCCCTGAAATGTTTCCTTAACTGTCAGCACTACAGTGAATTCAGAAGTAGTCTGGATGACAGTGAGCCAAAATACTGCGAAGATTTCCCACATCTTGTGAGAATCTCACAAGTCAAGTCCTCAGAACTGCCTGGGTGATAGAGAAGCTGTGGCTCATTTCTCAAAGGAAGCACCCAGCACTCCCGAGTCATGCAATGAGTTCCTGAGTGCTTACATTAGCTTTGATTATGAGCTTTGCTCCTTTAATTCACTTAAATGATTTAGAAAACATCAGCAAACATGTATGCTTCGGAACAGATTCAACACTAAGTCCTTTGCGGTTTACTATTCTTTAGCATATTTGGTGTTGGTCCTTGACTGGAGCTTCAAGTGCAATTGCAGATAAATTTTGTAAGATGCTTTTTTCCTATCAAATAATATTTAACAAGCAACATATACATTTGGTTTAAAAGATAAGTGCCAGAGATTTGATTTCTGAATCCTAAGTCTTTTACAATTTATACAGTGAAGAGGTTTGCCAAACTTATTTACTTGCTTTCAGTAAGAATCATGTAATCTATAGCCATGCACTATGCACGATATCCATATTTACTGCAGCAATATTTGGAATCAGATTCCAATCTCAGGTGTTTTTTCCATGTCTTTTCATAAGTTTGTGGGATTTAAAGGTGAGGATTTGCTTTCAGCACAGATTAAACTACACAATAGTAATGGAACAGCATAATTAAAGTTCTAGAGCAATATACCTAAACTAGTTGTCTTATACTGAGGAAGCATCCATATGAAATTAAATTTAGAGCTGCAGTAGAAAGTTGCTTTCCTTTTCTGAAACAAATTTAGCCAAGTGTTTCCCTTTAGTTTGAACATCTGATAGAGATTTGATGATAAAATTATAGATCAGTTCTAATTCTTAACTCTGTAGGTAGGCCTTCAAATCTGCAGAAAAAAATATGTAAAAACCAGTAGGATAAAAAAAGAGACTTTTTCAAAACTATAAATTGAGAATTGGCAGTACCAATGAGACAGAAAGGGCAAATGTGTTACAATCATTTACCAGAGGGAATAAAGGGGTGGGAAGTAATGAGGATGCAACCTAAAAATAAATCCCTAGAACCACGGATGTGACCTAGGCAGAAAGCAAGCCAGCAGACAGGCACATTACGGACAGTAATGTGATTTCTTTTGAGAGGCTGGAATGACAACCCCATAAGGGGCAGTTTGACTGGAGTACGGTAAAATAAAGTGGACGTGCAAAATGTCCTGCTGCAGATGTCACCGTAAGCGAGGTGCAGAGTGTTAGGGACTGTCGTGCTACGGAGAGCAAAAATAAACCGGGAGTTTCCATGCACTGCAGGGGAGGAAATAGCTTAAGTTAGGACAGTTTTAGAGATACTACTGAAAGGAATATTGCAACTAAGTTTTAGAATTGCACAGAAATATGTAATCATAGGTAGGATCTCCGTAGAAAATTTGGTTCTTAATTAACCTGCCCTTATCACTTTGATTGTTGAGCTTAAAGATTTTAAATCATTTTAATGTTATTTTTATGTCCTAATGTTGACCTTTAACACTTACTTTTTTCTTTAGCACAAGTTATTCTTATTTTTTCTCTTAAAATATGTATATCATTTTTAAAACTGACCACATCAACGGTAAAATGTTTCCAAATTCTCCAAAGATAATTTTTAGATTCACCTAGACTTTCTTTTTCCTGTCACTCACAAAGAAAAAGAACATTTTAACTTTTTATTGTGATTCGGGGAGGATCATATTTTTTAATTCATACTTTCCCAACCTAAGAAAATGATTTGCCATTCAACTGCAGTATTATTATGACTAATAATATCTGTGAGGCTTATAAATAGCCAAATCATACCATCTTCTTGAAACCGATGGGGACACAGTGAAAAATCCCAGTAGCCTCAGCATTGCCTATGGGAACTGAGCCGTGAAGGTGTAAGTCCTATTCCTAATACTCCTGGGAAGTCCTTGCGTGGGATTTTGCAGTTGGGCTAAATGTAGGTAGATGGTCTCCCTTTACAGTATGTGCCCTCAGATTTCCTGGGAGCTTCTTGTCCTTTATATAGCAATGGAGTTACATTTGGAAAAGGATGGAGGGTCAGGGCTTCACTTCAGTAGGCTTCTCTGCTTCTGCTTTCTGCAGATACCTTGAGATTTTTATGAACATGAAATATTATTTTAATTTGTATCTGCGTTGTTTTCTTTGTTTCTAATTTTGTCTTTTAAACAAAATATATAGATTTCATTTAGTGTTTGTTGCTCATCTGTCTCTTTAGGCAATAAAAGTTGTGAAAAAAAATAGTATTAGTATTCATTTAAGTAAGATGTGGGCAAGCAGAGGTATCTAACTGTAAAATGAAACAAAATACTCAGCTTTTATTATGTTTTTTGCTAAGTCTATTGCTTCTCCATAAAAGAACTTCACTCTCATCTATTCTTCAAGATTAATTAAAGGAGATAACTTGCTATTTCTGAGCGAATGTCTGTCCTTATGCTCTGTATGAGGCTGATGCACCCTTGATTTCTGAAAGTGCAGGAGATAAAGGCTCTGGAACCGCTGCCCTGACTGCTTTTCCAGCAGCCTCATTTCCTGCAAACTTCCCCGTTGCTTTACATAAGAAAGCCCGGGAACACGGCATCTGACATGCAGTGGGTTTCAAATGTCCTTGAAAAGGGAAACTCGTGGCTCCAATGCCAGAACTGTCAACGCTGCCCGTGATTTCAGCTGGGATAAATCCTGACTTTCAATTTCCATAGCCTCAGGAGTGCTGCAGAGCTGGCGTTACACAGCAGCGTAAGGAGCAATCATTTCCTCCTCCCTGCCTGACCCCTGTCTCAAGTAGCTTTAGAAGTTAGCTCAACCTATATGTGTTTCCTGCTAGTTCAGATCTGAGGCGTTCCTGGCAGTCTTGGTTTCTTGTCTAATTCTCCGGTGACACAGCAGAGAATCAAAGACTTGTTTCAATGTATTTGTGGCTTCTCCTGGAATTTACAGATAATAAATTGCTCTCTGAGATAGTGGGGAATAGACTTGAACAGACAGGTGATTGCTCCCCATCAGATGAACGTAAACAGCCTTAAAAAAAAAAACTTGTATTTTTAACAAATGTAACAACAGAGTAGAATTCAAATTGTCCGAGTTAATTTCCAATACCTAGAATATTCTAATTTCCAAGTTATTTAATGCTTTATGTGGGGATAACATATTTCAAATTCATTGTTGCTGTAATGTAGTCGTTTAGTTCACAGTAAATTCCTGAGAGTGTAGAAACAAAAGAGAGGGAATGGAGGGATTATACTGATCTCTTGGGAAGATTTACTGCTGCATTCAGTGAAATTGAAAGTGATCTCCTTGCCCAAAAACTTGAAAGAAGTCATTATTCCACTTCTAATGAAGTTAATGGAAATTTTGCAATTTATTTCATTTGCAGAAAGATCAAGTTTACATGTTCCTGTTCCATTTTACAATAGCAGATGACAGACAAATATGATGGGAACAATTCCAGGTCTCCTGAGTTAGTGGGCTCTTCAAGTCAAAAAGTCCATCTTATGCTATCAATACTGCTGCTAGAAAATGTGCTGAAAATGTTACGTGCCTATGAGGTATTAGAGGTTTAGAATGATGGAAATAATAATAATTAAAAAAAATGTATATATATATATTGAAAACATTAACCCAACCCCTGACATTGTGAGAGGTGTTGGTTTGTCTGCACCTCCTTCAGAAATGTTCATCTAGCTGGTAGCATGGTAAGTATCAGTTCTTGAAACATTCAGAAGATTTGATTTATTTTAATTACACACTAATTAGTGGGAGTCTTTTAATATGCTCAATGACACAAGTAGGGCAGCAGAGCAGCAACTATTGTGTGGTAAGGGAAAGTGCTGAAAGAAAGGTGCTTTTGTGAAAAACTGTCGAGCCTGGGGGAAAAAAAGTAAGTTGGCAGGAGATCCACTTCTAAATAGAAAGTACATTTAGTTCCTATTCATTTGATCAACTTTTTTTTAGGTGAAATGAACATTGACTGCAGAATGTGCAGGGATGACAATGTGTGGGAACATGGGCTGGAAGACAAGTCCTGAAGGTGAGGTTGATAGGAGAGTCGTACAGGAGAATCCTAAAGACTTCAGGTTTCTCCCCGCTCCATGCTCTGCCCTTTCTTCTGTCTGCACCAATCGTTCAGAAGAGACCTTCTTCCTCAGTAGTCATGTATATATGATGAGTTTGCTCTAAATCTTTATTTTAATATTTAAAATATTAAAGAGGTTTATACGAATACGAATGCAGCTGCCTATTTTGAAGTGACTAGCATTGTCTCATTCTCCTTTGCGTTGGCTTAGTTATCTTCCTCAGAAGCAAATACATTTTTAAAGAGTCTTGCTGAAGAGGATAGTCCTTTATGCAAGACGGCACACCACCTCTGCACGGGCATATAGTTAGGAATATTAGCTACGTGCATTTAAAAGGATGCA
This sequence comes from Aramus guarauna, assembly GCA_013400195.1. NCBI lineage: Eukaryota > Metazoa > Chordata > Aves > Gruiformes > Aramidae > Aramus > Aramus guarauna. The sequence continues at coordinate 445,571 of VXBL01009865.1, forward strand.
CCAGGAACAAAATCTCTGCAGAAATATATTTCCCTTTTATTAGGAAAGCCTTCTGTGGGCTTAATTATCACGGACAAAAAAAGCACACTGTTTCCCAGGGAAATACTACCCACTGATATCACAAGAATTCAGCCCTGCTTAAGTGCTAGGAGGTATGTTCTCAGTGCACTTATAATCGGGTCGTTATCACCATGGTTATGAGATTTAACTGGCTGAAAACTGTAGGCATTTGTCTCATTAATGCCAAATGTTATAGTTTATTTCTGGGAACTGAAAACCCTGCTGCCCAGGGAAACCTGTTCTGTGATAATCTTTGAAAACAAGGCACTTGAGAATAGCCCGCCTGGTTCGTGTCAGATGGTTTCACACATATTTTGTTACTGGTTCATAGGGAGTTTTGGTTATTAAATAACTTTGTTCTGTGGTATTTTGCTTTGTGAGTTAACATTCTTTATGGACTGACTGCAGGTCTAGCTCTTACAAAACAAGCATGTGGTTATGATGCTCTTTGTACATATGCAATCACTTCTGGACTGTGCTGGCATCTTGGCATACTCTGCATTTACACTTCACCTTTCCCTCTCTTCTCTTTGGTTTATCTTTTATTGTATACTTTCAGACAAAAAAAACCAACAAACAAACAAACAAACAAAAAAACAAACCCACAACTTTTCAGCTGTGATTCTTGGGATTAAATGCAGTCACACTTGTCTGCTTGAAAGATAATTACAGAAGTGCCATTGCCCTTCCATTTATTTTCTATTGTTCCTGAAACAAAAAAATGTAAAATTATCAGCGATTTCAGTAACACTTGGATCAAACCAGAATTAATACATTTGGACCTTATTTTTTCCCTCTGTAGTTGTCTTTGTTATCAGAATGAGTTACCCCAAAATTAAATCCTTGCATTTGATCAGAAAACTTGACAGAAATTCAAGGCTTTCATTTATCAAGTACTCAAAGTTTTCTTCTGATTTACAATCTTTGCTGAGCAGGATTTGTACAGAGTATAAAAAGCATATGTAACTACATCCCTTTGACCTCTGACTAGAAGTGTCATCCATGGAAACTTGGAGTTTGGATGATTTTCATCTGCTTTAGTCTTTCTTTGTTGTATATCAGGACTGTACATTTCAATTTTCTTCTGGCAATGTGTTTTCTATGCAGAAGCTGAGTGCCAGAGCAAAGGAGTTGACAGAGGAAGGCAAGGGCAATTGGAAAAGTAAAAGAATGAATAATACAAATATATAGATTTGACTGAAAACATAGTGTTTGGAAAAGGTCCTTACTTATTTCTCTATTTATGGTGTATTATTTATTATTGATATTATTAGAACAATATTTTATTGCTTACCTATAACAGTGGGGTTATAAGTGGCCAGGTGCCCACCAGAGCTGCTCCGTCACTGCCCTCGTTCACCAGACAGGGGAGAAAAAGTGTAACGAAAGGCTTGTGGGTCGAGATAAGGACAGGGAGAGATCACTCACTAATTATTGTCATGAGCAAGACAGACTGAACTTAGAGAGAAAATTCCTCTAGTTTATGA
>VXBL01009865.1:454484-504331 GCA_013400195.1 Aramus guarauna
AGGGAGATAGATAAGGAAGAGGCAGGAAAAAAGCAAAAATCAGTTTTTAAAGAGTTGTATTGGAGAAAGAGAATGAGACGGTAGAAAAGGGAAGACTATTCAGTGGTCATGGGAAGAGTGTGGGAGAGAAGAAATATCAGTATAATACTTCACTGTGAACAGTACAGTGTATACATTCATTTTTTATATTTATTACTTTATTGTTAAAGACTGATTTCTCAATTCAAGGTTGAGAATTTCAAAAGACCCTATATCAGTTAAAATTTCAGTTGTAGTAACTTTAGTGAGACCTAAATCTGAGTCTGTCTGGAAGATCTCAGGCTGTTTTCCCAACTCCCGTCTCACTCGTAGCATGAGAACACCAGAACTTAAAATATTTCTCCCTGGAAGATCACAGACTGATTATAAGAGCATGAATTTATGTTTCTGTTTTTGTGTGTGTAAAAGTGCATTTTCCTAATGACTATTTTGACATCTTTATGCATATATGGAGTCATGCTATCACTTAGTACTCTGCAAACAAGAATAAGCTTATTGACTCCACAGAAGGGCACGGTTTTGTTTACCATATTTTGTCCTATTTGAATGGGATATGATACTGTTCAGTGCCTGAAGAATGTCATTCGATGGCACCTACTTAACAGCAATTTCAGTTAAGCTGAAAGAGCACACGCATATCCAAATCTGTGGAGGATTCTCATAGCAAGCTGTAGAGGAACATCAAATTACTTCTGGGGTTGAGTAGTTGTCAGCTACACACATACAGTCCTATGAATATACGGCTGAGACATGAATGTCAGGGGAAAGACGGGTAAGAGTTAAATTCTGTGCTTTTAAAAAAGTCTCTTTCGCTACGCTGTGTGAATCACTAAAATGGCAACTTCACATATATCTGTCAATTAGATAATTGCTAGTAGGTGTGGTTACTCAAAAGTGTGATATATAGATTATTAACATCATTAAGATATCGGCCACACCCACTCTTTAGCCCTTGACTTATTTAAATCTTTTTTAATCTAATAAATATACAAAGGATGACTTCCACATCTCATAGCTAGCTTAGAAAATCTATGCTTCTAACTTATAAACTGTTGTGCATAAAGGTGTTCATGGGCAGATGAGGTAGGTAACCTTGCACGTGTATGGGTCTGTGCTGAAAAAAAGTCAGCATGTGAAATTTTGACAGATAGCTTAGTCATTGCCCATTCAACCTCCCTATATAAATCATATATGACCATCTGAACCGCTCTTCCAGTACTGTCACGCATGGTCTGTAAACATTTCTATTCACAGCGATTACTGAGACATATTGTGAAAAATTTAGAGCTTGTGCAACATTTAAATTATGAAAAACACTATTAGCAAATATCAGCATGGTCTGATTAATGTTAATAGCATGTTCTAAGAACAAAAGTGCCCTTTATTAAACAAAACTAATGTTTTAAATAGGTATTTTATAACTTTGATGTGCGATATATATCTTTCAGTCTTTGTCTAAATTGGTGGAAGTCAGCTTTTCAGATAGAGTATGTTGTTTTATGCTAATCAATTCATAATAAAAATAAATTAGCTAGAGAAGAGTGGGGTGAAAGAAGGTCAGATTATTTAGTAATTTAGAGTCTGAGTAAACAAGGGACAAGATAATCCAGACCACTAACTACTGGCCCATATAGTCTACTGCTAACTGCAGAGGAATGAATGAATGAATGAATGAACGAATGAATGAATGAATGAATGAATGAATTCCATTCTTTGGCACTGTGAACTCCAGATTCACAATTCTCTTTTGAGCAACTATGATTATTATAGATTAGATGAGCAAACATATTCCAGTTCAGAATGTGTCATTGTTATGTGCAGATTTCATTTCACTCAGGGTCTTCTGGCACCTTTTAACTACTCGAATCTCATTTTGGAGGACATGAAGCAGTGTGTTATTTATCTCCCAGTAAATTTGGCTGCCTTTTTCATCTCTCTAGCTTCCCTTCAGCAATACACACTTGATCACTATTAGCTCAATGAGTTTCGTATAACCTCTTAATATCAGAATATGTACTAAGTTCTCAAAGAAATTACAAGAGCTACTTTAAATTGTTTACTCTGAACCATCTGCTTATTCTCTATGATATCTTGTGGCCTCCAGACTCAGCTACTACCCTTGCAAATGAGCAGCTGTTTCCTTATCAAAAATCCATACTAAAGCTGTTCAACCTTTATTAACAAATTTCATTAGTTTCTTGAGGCCTTTGGCTGAATTAATGTATAAGCAAAGTTCTTTCTGAGAACATCATTCCAAGAAGCTGTGCTCTTATCTAAGACACGGCCTAAAAATATCACCTCTAATGGCATCAAGCAGTGCTTCATTTACCCTTTCTTAATGTGCATGAAAGTAGCCTTTCACAGGAGTTTGTAGCCTAAAAGGGCACCTAGATAATCTAGTTGACCTGTTGTTATCACAAGCTACTAAATTTCACTGTATAGTCCACATACGGAGGTAACCTACGTTAGTTAGATTAAAGCCCTGCAATTTTCTCTAGTATGCCTGTAGCCCACCCCACCTTTTGAATGTGGTGGTGTGTTAATATTGCCAGTTTTCCTGTACCCCTTCCACCCCTAATAATAGGAGCACGGACTTGTCCGGCTCCTCCTCCTACCTCATCCTTTCAGTAAATTTTGTCTTTCCATTTCAGGAAAAAACTTTGACCTAAGCACGCAAGTGCTGAGTATTTTCATACAAAAAAAAAAAAAGAGTGTCAAAAGATTCCTTGGAATTATGCTCAAATTTTTGAAATATTTTGGACTTTCACAGCTTATGGTTACAGCAGTATTGAAGATGGTGTTAGTGAATACGCTGTCTTTATACACATCACTGAATTTGGAAGGTTTATGGACTGCTTTGGTAAGATGTAATGTACAAAGAAGCAAATTCTAACATGCAACTCTGTCAATGGCTGGCAATTTAGCGTTTTACAGAGATTATGATACACTGCTCTAAAACACATGAAAGGAATGAAAACCCATAAAAAACCACCGGCTCTGGATTCTGACAGCAAGGATAAGAACATGATCATGCATTGTCTATACCATAATCCTGGTGCGGTTGGCTGCTGAATGCCTCCGGAAACCTGGCCACTTCATTTAAACAATTTAAATGACAGCAATTTTCTTTTAAGGTGGTCTGCCCAGTGACATCTAAAAGAAATTTGTAACAGTCTATGTTGCAACTTAATTTCATTTTTTCTAAATTAAAAAGGCTAATAAAAAAAATAAGGTCATGGATGATAGAGTTGCTCAAACAGCAGAAGATGGCAAAAGTGCATTTTCATATTTTTTTTTTTTTTTTATCTCCAGCATTTATGAGACCTCCTGGAAATATGAAAGTAAAATCTTCCATCCAAGCATTTATTTTCACATAGCTCACATGCAATGGCAGCTTGCTGCCTTGTCTTTGCATATTTCCAAAGTGCTGAGTAGTTGATTTTTTATTTTTTTTTTCCCTTGAAGGCAACAAAATTTATTTTGGAACATTTCCTTGAAAGGCATGGGATGAGGACATGTGAAACAGATATTATGAGGTATATTTTCAAAGTAGCTTTGAAATTGAAAACTTATTCTTTCAAACATTTAGTTTAAATACAAAATACTATGGAAGGAAATAGCATGCCTGCAACAAATTGGACATAAATTTTCCTGTCACATTTGGACGTAAAGGTGATTCAGTGAAGGGCTGAAATATGTGCTTATCTTAATCATTTGTAGTATCTTAACTTCATAGATTTGACTTCTGCATTTAGCTGTTCAACATCAGCTAAAATAGATCAGAGCCATCTAGGACCTTGAAGAACTTGGCCCATTGAACACAAACCCTGTTTATACTGCCAGACGTGTAGCTTCACAGGCATAATTAAACATGAAAAGTCATCCTGTACATATTTTGAAATATATCCTTTTACAACTTTAAGAGACAAACTTCTCAAACTGTGAAGTTTGATTTTTTTAATCACTTGTGTATCTGCTTTACAGAGACATTTCAAAAGGTAAATTTCAGTATCACAGAAAGTGCAAGTGATATAAGTACAGCCAAAGTAAATTGATATTAACTTTCACATTAATATTTGCTGAAACTATTTTTCATTGTGCACCCATCCTCCATCATTGCTTTGATTGCAAAGTACCAGCTGAAGTGAATTGCTGTTGCAAGCTATTTCTTCTTAAATCCCTGGATTCACTGGATTTGGACTTCATGCCTAATGCATTTCATAATTCCCTAATAACTCCAGGATGTCTTGCTATTGAGCATTGGTTACTCTTTACATGTACTGACTTAAAATCATCTGAAAAAAATCCAGTTTTGAAAGGTTCACCTAAAAATTAGATCTGAATCCTCAGTTAATGTATAGGACTACACAGAAAGTTACCAAAGTTTTCTTGTTTGCATCAGCATGGATTGCTTCTGAGACTTTAGAGTCCTGCTTCCTCAGTTCAATTATATTTTTCCATTTCTTTATAACAATTGAATTAATGATGTTCCTAAAATCCCTTGTATAAGAGAATTGGATTTAAAGGGTTGAAGAAAGCAGGTTCTAATAGAGGAGATGTAAGCTTATTACTGAATTAAATATTAGTAATACTGAAGATGAGGAAGTTCAGGCATCTTATTCCTTTTTTGGGGGTAGCATTTGCATCTTATATAATTACTTTTATGTAAAATCTACAGAAAGTAACAGGAGAGATCATCTCCACCATTCCATAATCTTCAGTGAGACTTATAGAATTATCCATTTAATAGTGTCATGAAGCTATATGTCCATCTGCAAAATTGCAAACTGTGGAAAAACACCATATTTTGATGATACGCTTTCAGAACTGTCTCCCTTCTCCTTCAGTTCCTATTTTTCCATATGAAATATGAGCATACTTTAAAATGCCAACTTTGAAACAAGAAAGGCTCTTTCCACTAAATATATCTACCTCCCGGTACTGCAAATCTATTTTATTAAAACCAAATACAACAGAAGCCCAAAGCTGGTCTTGGAAAATGAAGAATTAGTGTACTCTCAGTCCTGAACTTAATCTAGACCTTAATCAATTGAAACTCTTACACAAGCTTGGCCAATATTTTTACTATTGAATACTACTAAAAGACAAAATATGGTTCAATTCACATTTTGCATTTTGGGATCGGTGGTGGTCTTGCTGTACAGACATCTGAGTTGTCTGAGTCACGACTTCTCAAAAGATTGACCAACCATTTTGGTCCCACTACATGTCTTTATAAAATGGCACTGTGTGCTGACTGTTCCTTGTGAAGCATGAAGGTGCCTATTCTCACAGTGAATGACTGCAAGCCATGGGAAAGTACAGTAAAATCAAGACTGGAAATTACAATTGGTAGCACGCGGAAGTGTAGATGCTCAAGGGAGATTCTTTACACTCTCTGCTAGCCTTATGAATTTTCTACAGATGGGCACCATTGCCTTTATGACTACTGAGGCCATAAAGAGGCTGTAAAAGAGGAATTCTAAGATTGTTCCAAAGTCAGAGACTGGGTATGACAGTCACACAGCCAGTCAATACATCCATCCATAGCAAGTTATCATATATAACCTCCAAATCAATGCAAAGCTCTTATTATTGCTCAGGAAAGAGAATTTTACAGTCATGATTCTTGCATGTAGAGACTCTTAGGCACTGAACACATAGTAATACATGTTTTGAGTTTTTTCTTTCAGTCAGGTTAAGTAACAATTAAAAAATAACAAACATAGCCAGAGTAATTAGACTTATTTAATTTGCTAAAAAAAAAAAAAAGCTTAAGTAAAGCAGTCAAAAAACAGTTAAACAAAATATAAAGTTAAATCTTTAACTTAGATTTAAATAGATTAAATTTAAAAATAAAATATAATGAATAAATAAATAATGTAAATGAATTTAAATAGATTGTCCAGTGCTGAAGACAGAAATCTTAAATGTCTGGTTGACAGAACAGGTTATGATGATGACAGCCAATGACAAATCCAAATCTTCAAGATCAAATGTCAATCACATCATAAAGACACGGGAAAATCGGGGGAAAGAAGTTGGCATCATCTGATAAGTACTAGCTTTTTCATCATTTCATACACTGTTGTCAGTTGAAGTTCTAGAATAATCTTAATTATGAATTATATTAATATCTCCCAGCAGTGCACTAAAGAAAGCAACCAGTGTCCCTCATGCGGTTCATTCTTTCTCCTCCTCTCCATCAGACAAGCATTGTAAGATATTGCCACGATTATAGTGTGTCAGGTCCCTTCTGATGGATGACTCCAGCAAAACTACAGCAAGTCTGCATTTAGTCTGTGATGTTTAACCTTAACGATCCCTCCATTTAGTCAAAAAAAACTTATATAACTTTGCCATCCCAACAAGTCACAGAATTTTGCTATTCCTCTGGCACGAATTCTTTCTAAAAACTGCTTTTGTAAAAGTTGGCACTATGGGATTCCTTTTTATTGCCTCTCGCTATCTTCAAATCAAAGTCACCTAGCTGACAAGGAAAAAAGGTAATTTTTCCCAGCTGCCAAGCCCACTGATTGACTTCATCATGTAGACATCATCTGGGTTCTAGCATTCTCACTTATTACCAGCAGTAATGACAACCCTAAGATCTAAACAATGCCCTAAATAACTCTTGTGTAAACTACAGTGAGGTTGTTTTAAAATTTTTCAGACCGCCTTTTAATCCCTAGGTAAAATTTGTCTTGGTTTTTGTAGGGTTCCCTATGATCATTCTAGTACAAGAGGAAAATTTAAAAAAAAAAAAAAAAGAGAGAGAGAGAGAGAAACTGCATTCTACAAGAGACATTTTAAAACATAGCTAATGTACCAAATGTCTCATTTACACCTGCTCCAAATTACTAAAAGTGAGTAAAAGGGCAGAAGGTAACTGCAGGTTTAATTTGGAAATGTCAGTTTAAACATAGATGTTGCTATATGTACACTCTGATCAGAATAAACGTCTTGCAATTATGATGGAAGAAAAGTGCCCAGACTGACTTTCAGAGTCAATGTTGAAATTCCAAGTCTTAAATAACATTGCAAGATGACTGGATTTGATTTGGCATCACAGACTGTAAATTTAGTCCCACACTGTCACTTGTGGTGAAGACAGTTTCCACTAGAAGTTCTCACCACAGTCCAGTGACATATTACTGCTTTTCCAGTCACCCTGTTTCAATTCACATGCATGCAGCAGAAGCTTAAAAACGACATCTGGAACTAAAACTGAATACTGGAGGATTTCTTCGATTTATAAAATCAACAAATTAAACCTGGCTCTCTAAAAAGGTTTATTTTCGTTGATTCAGAAGGATGAAAGAACTCACCCGTCAAAGGGCCCGTGCAAGCTCGGTGTAGTCGGTACACACCAGGCGCGATTGCACAGGTCATTCAGGTTGCACAGTCCTTCTCTCTGTTGACCAGAATACACCAATTGCAATGCAAAGTGAGTCTCATTTGAAATCTTAATTGAAAGACTCCTTGTGAAAAGTCTGAACAGACTCACTGGCAGTTGAAGGTGCTTTTTAATCACTGAGAATAAAGACTTCAATCAATATGGTTCAAACTATTTGCCCCTGAGCAGTAGAGCGGTGGTTTTCTTTAAAACGGTGCTTACAGCTTCAGGCTCAAGGCCAAGAAAACTTAGCCCCCTGAGTTCTTAATATAATTATTGTTTTCTCTATTATCTTGCAAGGGTGTTAATTTGCCTCCCAGTAATTAACTTCCCTATGTAGTTGTCAGGAAGTTTAATCAATAGCATGAACAGATACACCAAGCTGTCATTCCTTCTGTGACCAATACTCCCCTCCCACCCCCGTGGAGCTGTCATTGTTCTAATAAAATGAACAGGTGAGATGTGCATATTTTCTTCAGTCAGTGTCTAAATTGTTCATCTCCTAATCCAAAAATGAAGGTACGGCCAATCAGGTCCCATCAGTATAATTGCCCCTGTTCCAAAACTAAAAGCATTATATGAGTCCTGCTAAAACAGCACCTGGCAAATCAACTGATTAAAGTTTTACATGGCATTGCAGTCTCAGACACTTTAAACATTGTGATGACATTGTAATAAGAGGAGGAGCAGAAGGCTTGATCTAATATAATTCTACTTATGTCCACCATGTACGGGACATAATGTAATTCCCTTCAAAGCTAGTGACAAAAAAACTCATTCTTGGTGGAATTCCAACCTGCCTTGGCAGTGCTGGACTTTCTTTATTAAGAGGGATGTCACTCTTTGGAGTCTCTTTTCTTCTAGGGCACTGTTGTCTGTTCTGATTCATAGCTTCTTAAATCTTCTCTTGTAACAGCTTAACACTGGTTATTTACTTCAATGTGTTTTCCAAGAACGCTTTTCAGTTTCACTCATTCTTTTCCCTGAACTATCCTTCCATGATACATTACGCGTTTATTTACCTCACCCTGTTTTCAGACTGCAGGAGTTACCAGCATGACCAAGAATTAGTAAGGCAACCTTTGGGATGACAGAGGTTATGTCTAAATCTACACATAAGAATTTTGTCCTATGCATTATGTGCATTTGTAGTGCTCTAGAAAGATAATAATAACTAGCAATAGATAGAAATTGGAACATCCAAGCTGCAGAAATACTTGTAAACCATGTCAAAACGATCAAAATATTTACAAAAGAATCCAAAATAACTCATAGATAAATTTTTGACAAATTTTTCTTGAAACCTTACAATCAATTCTAAGGAACATCCATTTGAATGGTAGTGATATGAACATTTTTAAAAGATTAATGAACCAAAATCAAACATGAAAGAAAAAATGACAGGATGAAGGGAGTGTCCTTCAAATGTTGGAATCTACAGAGACAGCTGTTGGAGTCTGGCTTTTTGGTTTCTGAAAAGTGAACTTGCTGTCAAGGTCATATTTAGATTGAGAATAAGAAACGAGCCACTTCCTGATTATAGGAAATGTGAGTGCTTTCAGCTTGCAGCAGAGTCTGGGGAAGGTTATTATCTCCTGCCTGGTAAAACATCAGAATTAACCCATGATTTGCAGATAGTATTCTATCTTTACTACCAGTTTTCACTCTGCAATTTTTTCCTCTTTATCTGGGCACCAAGAGAGTCCCACAGTTTGTGAGGGGAGCATCTGTGCTTTCCTGTTCCTATAACAGGTTGACATTACTTGCATTAACTCTACATATAAAACGTATATATATGACTATACATATAAATTTAGGTATCATATATGTAACATCAGTTGCATTGTAACATTTGCATAAAGTTCCTCAGAAACTACGTATTAATGACCAATGGGAGGACCTCTGTTCCCCATCAATTCCACCTTCACCCGCGCTGGTACTCAGCCCTGCTCTTTCCTCCTCGCAAAGCCTTACAGGAGCTATCCCTGCAGCATTCCTTGCTGCAAAAAAAAGAAAGCCAACAGAAAAAATCCCACAAACCTACCCCACTGCAAGAATCGTAAAACCGTGGTTCCCCTGAGGTTTACAAAGCAGCTAGATGGTACCAGTTCAAATAGCCTGTCCAATATTAAGTGCTGAGCTTCTCTCCTCCTTCATATGCAGCCCGTATCTTCCAGAGCACGTACCTTTCCTTCCCTCTCTTTTGTCCTTTAGAAAGTTTAAAGGAGAGTTAATTTGCTTTGGAGAAGCAAATGTTTTAATTATAGGGAGAGTTGGATGATTTAACCTAGACTGGGGAGGTGGGGTGGAGGTGTGGGAGGAATTCAGCTTTACTGTCTTTTCTGTGAAGAAATAAGGTTGTTTCAAGCTGCAGTCTTATGCTTCCTTGAATTGGATTATTTTCAAACTTATTTTTCTTGGAGCACAGCTGCTACTTCTTTGACAAATTAAGTAATGCATCATGAACAACTAAAATTCATTGCAACATAAAAACAAATATATGTTCATTTTAGTACTTTGTTTTCTCCAGGCTTTTGAATCATGGTGGGATATTTAAAAAAAAAAAAAACAAACATATATCTTTTATAAATCTCTTTAATAATATCTACACAATATTGAGGCAGCACTTTATTGAACAGTAACTGTATCCAGCCATTTGAAATGTAGATCCTATTGCTTTTTCTTCTCTCAGACTACCAGCTTTGTGGTTTAAGGTTTCAATTTACAGCTGAAACTGGTATTTGACTTGCTGTCACATTTATTGCCTGATTACAATTAAAAGCATTGTTATGGGAAAGGAATGGCAATACCANGAACTTGCAGTTTAAACATAAAAGACAGTTGAAGTGTAGCAGAGATAAAGATTTATCTGCAGAATTTTACAAAATATTGAGGCATCTGTTTTGAAAAAAAAAAAACCAACACAAAACAACAAAACAACATAGGAGTAATCTTTCAATAATTGAAAAATGTTGNAGTTTAAAGGAGAGTTAATTTGCTTTGGAGAAGCAAATGTTTTAATTATAGGGAGAGTTGGATGATTTAACCTAGACTGGGGAGGTGGGGTGGAGGTGTGGGAGGAATTCAGCTTTACTGTCTTTTCTGTGAAGAAATAAGGTTGTTTCAAGCTGCAGTCTTATGCTTCCTTGAATTGGATTATTTTCAAACTTATTTTTCTTGGAGCACAGCTGCTACTTCTTTGACAAATTAAGTAATGCATCATGAACAACTAAAATTCATTGCAACATAAAAACAAATATATGTTCATTTTAGTACTTTGTTTTCTCCAGGCTTTTGAATCATGGTGGGATATTTAAAAAAAAAAAAAACAAACATATATCTTTTATAAATCTCTTTAATAATATCTACACAATATTGAGGCAGCACTTTATTGAACAGTAACTGTATCCAGCCATTTGAAATGTAGATCCTATTGCTTTTTCTTCTCTCAGACTACCAGCTTTGTGGTTTAAGGTTTCAATTTACAGCTGAAACTGGTATTTGACTTGCTGTCACATTTATTGCCTGATTACAATTAAAAGCATTGTTATGGGAAAGGAATGGCAATACCATGGCCACATTGTTAGAGTAGAAGTTTTTTCATGTACAGTACGGTTATGATAAAAAGTGTGATAAACTGTTGGGAATTATGAGATTTTCCCTACCAGAACTCTTGCTCCTCACACCAATTGCAGCTACCATGGAGGACTCCAAGGAGGATGGAGTTGCCTGGAGCCATAAGAAAATTTACTATTATTATTATTATTANATAGGAGTAATCTTTCAATAATTGAAAAATGTTGTTTTTTTGACAGAAAACAATAAAGCGCTTTGACATTAATTTTAAAATCTTTATTCATTTTGACATTTCTTTCTTTATAACTTTTATGTTATAATACAAAATTAAAAGTTGACATAAAAATGTGAAAATTATGCTCTGTCAAGGTGAAGTATTTTCACTGATTCAAAGCAAAGTAAAAAAAGAAAACCTTGCAACGTTCCTTTTAGAGGATTTCAGAGAAATTAAAAGCATTTGGGGAATTTCAGAGAATTTCAAAAGATTTAGGTTGCATTCTAATTTTGGAATGCTAAAAATCCTTTCACAAAATGGATTTTCTATGCTCTGCACAGTTCTACTTAAAGAGTATTCTTTGTTGTGAAATGAATAGCTTTAGCAGCTTTCCTTAGCTTTTGTGTGAAATTAATTGGTAGTCTTCTTTCCAGCTTCTAAACTATAACAGAAATAAACCAGTATTTATATTAGACAGTAGGTTATTTTCACCATCAGCAGATAAGGTCAGCACTGAAATGGGCACAGAGTTTAAGCAAATTGGCAGAGCAGGGTTGGATGGCTTGCTTTGCTGCTGTGTGTCATCTTTTCTGTAGGTAAATAGATTGCTGGAGTTACTAGAGATATTTCCTGAGTGTTTTCCAATGAAAGCTTTTGGTCTGAATATTTCTTGTTGGCTCTGACTGTTGCCCATTTTCCTTATGCAATACTATCTGTTTATTTTGGCTTGCTATTAGAATGAATTGTGCCAAAGGAAGGCTGGAGTCATATTAAAACCAGGTGTAGACAAATGATTAGCAGAGAGAAGGACATAGGTTATTTAGAAAGAAACCTACACCCCAGCTGAACTAAAACTGCAGCTGAAATTTGTCATTTAATGCAAAGTTTCAAGTTCCTTAACTAGTTTTTCTTCTGACATGGAGGAATCTGGAAAGGCATTATTACAGACGCCGGCCTTTGGAACATCTCAGGAATCACTCTTCACAGCGGGAATAGGGCTCCCTCTGCAAAGCACTGGGGAAGATGAAAAAAAGAGATAGGTTCTTCATAAAGACCCTGCAGAGCCAAGCGCCTGAACCCTCAGCTGCAGTGTTGGGCACCCAGGGTCTGTACTCCATCAGGGGTAAATGCAGACTGTCAAGATGGGGAAACAGGAGGCTTGTGACTTCTGGCACCAGGAAGACAGCTCCTTTTCCACCTGCACATCTGTGACTGCAGAATAGGTTCAGCGTCCTGGGGGGCCATCAGATTCGGCCAAGCCTGACCCACATGCAGGCACCAAAAAGCAGAGGGTAATGTCATTTGAAGACGTAGCTCCCCCTCTGCTGACTTGACCTGCTCTCTGGGGAGGTTTTCTGGGGACTTTGATCTGATAAGTTGAGGAGAGACTGCTGAGGCTCATTTACCTAATCTTACACTATTATCCCTTGCTGCTCATCCATGTGAGGACCAACAATACTGCCAGAGAAGAGCTGGAGTGTATCAGGAATGACTACATGGCTCAGGCCCATGTGGTGTCTTCCTGGTCCTACTAAGTAAAGGGAAAAATCTTTCTTAGGAATACATAGTGCAGGATGACAGGAACACAGTAATGATGAAACAGGGCAGACAGAACTCCACCTAAGGTTTGCCTACTCAAAAGCACTCGACCTGTGAAATGACTAGAATGAATCAGCACTCTACATGAGGTCACAGAGGTACAGCATTGTTAGGATAGCAGAGACAGGGTGGGACAGCTTGCCTGACTGTGATACTGTGAAGTATAGATGCAAGTTCATCAGGAAAGACAGGCAGCCGTGATGAGGAGGGTAGTTGCCCTCTATGTTAAAGGAGTAGTTTGGATATATGGATCTCTGCTATGGGATGGACAACAGGGAGGAAAGCTTGTGGGTCAGGGTTAGAGGAGACGCCAGCAAGGGTGATATCGTGGTGGGAGTGTGTTACACACCACCTGGTCAATGTGAGGAAGTGCATGAAGCCTTCCTTAAGCAACTCAAAATATATCTGGATCACAGGCCCTGCTTCTCATGGGGAACTTTAACCTCCCTGACACTGCTCAAAAGCGAACACTGTGGGACATAAGCAGTCAAGGAGGTGTTTGGAGGGTGTCAGGAACAGCATCTTGATGCAGGTACTGGATGGATCAACAGGAGGGACACAGAGCTGGGCTAAGTACTAGTAGTACTAAGTACAAACTACTGTTTGGGGCTGGGATAATCAATGGCAACCTTGGCTGTAGAGGACATGAAATAGTGGTGATCTGGAAAGGAGTGGGTAAGGAGAGCAGCAGAATGTAGACCTGAGCTTCACAAAAGTAGTCTTCACCTAATTCTGGGAACTGATAGGTGGTATTCCCTCTGAGGCAGCTCTGAAGACAAAGGAGCTCTGGGAAGCTGGCCAGGTTTTAAGGATAGCACCCTCCAAGCTTAAGAACTATCCAACCTGACACTCAGGAAAATACGTAGGTATACTCGGGAGCCAGCTTTGTTAAATGAGGAACTCATGACAGAGTTCTGAAGCAAAAAGTTAGCATACAGAAGGTGCAAAATAGGACAAACTACCAAGGAAAAATTCAGAAACATTGCCCAGACATTTAGAGATGGTGGTAGGAAAATCTAGAACTGATACTTGCAGGGGATGCCAAGAGCAACAAGAAAAGCTTCTATAGTTGCCTTAGTGGTAAAAGATTGAACAAGGAAATGTGGACCTACTGCTGAACAGGTTGAGTGATTTAGTGATTTGTTTCAGCATAAACAGATAAGGCAGAGGCACTCAACGCCTTCTTTGCTCTCAGTCTTCACTGGCAAATATCCCAGGTCGTTGAGCTTAGTAAGAGGAGTCAAGGGGGGGAGGAGCTACCAGCAGTGAGTAATGGTGGAATCAAGGGTTGTTTGAGAGAACTTGGTCCATGGAATTCAACAGACTGGATCTGTGGGTTTTTTGAGAGATGGATGATGCATGTAAGGCCTCTCTCTCTGTTAGTTTTCAAAGATCATGGAGACTGGGGAAGGTCTCTGATGACTGGAGAAAGGTAAATATGCTAATCATAAAAAAATTCTGAAAGGATGATCCTGGGAACTACTGATTGATCAACTTCACTTTGGTCCCTGGGAAAATCCTCTTGGACCATGTTTCTGGAGATTTATTTTGTTTATGTGGCAAGGTTTTGGTAACTAGGGGCTGCAGGGGTGACCTGTTTTGAGAAGACACAGGCCGCTGCCCCTGTGTTGGACAGAGCCAGTGCCAGCTGGATCCAAAACAGACTGACCGCTGCCCAAAGCTGACCCTACCAGTAACACTGGTGGTGTCTCTGTGATAGCTCCACAATGGAGCAGAGGAACAGCANTGTATAAAAACCACTGCACATCAGCTGTGGGATCCCACAATGGAGCAGAGGAACAGCATGAGGAGGAAGTAGTGGCAGAGATGAAGTCTTATGAACTGACTGCAATCTCCCTTCGCCATGCCCCTGCACTGTTTGTGGAGCACAGGACATTGAAGAGTTGGGAATGTAAGGAGTGAAGTTGAGCCTTGGAAGAAGGAAGGGCTGGGGGAATGTGGTTTTAGTTGTTTTTTTTTTTTCCCTCCTCACTATCCTCCTGTATTTTTAATTGGCAATAAATAAATCTTCCCTAAGTTGAGTCAGTTTTGCCCAAGTCAGTAACTGGTAAGTGATCTCCCTGTCCTTATCTCAGCCCATGAGTTTTTTCATCTTATTTTCTCACCCTATCCTGTTGAGGAGGGGGGTGAGAGAGCAGCTGTTTGGGCAGCTGGCAGCCAGACAGGGTTAAGCTAGAACAGGGACATGAGGAAGAAGGTGGTGACTGGGTAAAACATGTCTGACCCACCTCATTCTCTCTATGATAAAATGCTGGTTTATGGATGAGAGGACAGGAACGGATGCCATTTACCTCAGTTTTAACAAGGCTCTAGACATGGAATCTGGTCATGCAACTGGATTTTTACCCATCTATTTGTCCTTCTGTCCAGACCACTGTATCTTAAGTTGGGTACCAGAATACTGTGGGAGACAGAGTGTAGGGTCGGTGTGTGACCCACTGAAGACCAGCGGCAAGTGGAATGCATCATGGTTCTGTTCCAGGACTTGTTCTGTTTACCACCTTTAGCAATGACTTGGAAGAGGCAATGAGCTGCACACTTCATCAAGTTTGCAGATGATACCAACTTGAAGGAGGGGGGATAGAAACCAGGTGACATGCTCAAGAACAGCATTTGCATCCAGAGGGATCTGGACAGGCTTGTGGAAAGGGATAGCAGGAACCTGATGAAGTTCAACAGGGACAAATGGTAGAATCATAAAACAGTTCGGAGCGGCATGTCAGACTACATAATTCTTTGTTCAGACATACAGTATCACACCCTTACTTGTTAAAGAGTAGTTGTTTTTTGTCAATTTGCCTTTAGCACAGTGTAACATTTTGTTAGAGCCAAAGCAGAACAGTTTATACACGAGGTATTATACACTTCCAGTCTGTGATGGCAGATTTTTTATACCTTTAGAGCAAGTTAAGGAGCTTGATAGAAAAAAAGGATGTAAGTGCAAATGACAGATGCACAGATTTTACAGACAATGCTGAAGTGTCGCAAGTGCTGTCAATCAAACTAATGAACATACATCATTTTGTTCACTATAAGGTTTATCAAAGATGTTTTATTGTTATTCTTAGATAAATAAGGGAGAAAAATGTTTCATTAAAGCATCATTTAGAGAAATGACAAAACAGCCCATTTCAATTGCTGTCTAATGCTAGAGTTTGACATAATATGATGTAAAAAGGGGTTTTCTCCTACAGACATACTTTTACTAAGCTTTTGTTAAATGGAAAAACTGCTACAGTCCAAAGTCTTATTAAATTTAGAAAATACATAGACTATATATAAGCTTATTTTCAATAGTATGTTTCAGTCAACAAAGGATTCTTAAACCGGCCAGGCAAAATATCTTTTCAGTGGTTGTCAGACTGCTTTTGCTCAGAAAATATAATTGCTTTTTCCATATTTGAATATTGGTAAAAAAAATTAAAATTAAGTTTAGGTTAGACTATGTAATCCACAGTAGACAGGGTTATGTATTTATGGAAACCTTATGGTTTAATTTCCAATACTGCAGGTTTTGATGTCATAAGGTTAATTTATTTCATTTTAGGTAAAAAGGGCTTATTAGAATATGACATTAAATTAAACAACAGAATAAAAATTCATGGAACGTCAGCTCCCCAGAAATAGTAATTTCTAGAGATTGAGAGAAGATGACTGAAATTTCTTTTAGTTTGCTTTATTGTGAAACAATTTCTTTCTTACCATATCACCAAATGCAGGTTATTTTCAAATTGCGTTTTGCTTTACATTCTCCTAAACTGCATATGTAGATTGTCCCCTTGCTTAATTTGCTTAATTGCTTCACATGTACAGATATGCTGCCATTCATTTCAGCCATAATACAGAGACAACAGGAAAAAAAAAAAAAAAAAAGAGAACAACATGTATTTCTTTTCTTTGTTAGAAATCCATTTAAAATTTGAATTTTCCTATTTACCAGAGGACTCAGGAATTTTTATGTTCCATAAAGTACATTACTGAGATCTCCCTAGACACAAACTATGGTTTAAAGAAGCTACTGCTTTATCCACCTACTCATGGTGTCCTGACTGCAGAAGCTGAGATTGTTCTCTGCCTTTATCCAGAGTGTGTCTTGGGCTGTGAAGATGAAATCACTCTCATTCTGACACCCGTAGACTAGAAATAATCTCTGTTATATTGATAGGGGAAAAAGTGGCTATATAATTTAAAAGAAAATTTTAGGAACCACAGTTTGAAAGCTCAGTTATGGACTTGCTCAGTTTAATTTAAAGAAAATAGGGAAGTGCAGTGATATTATGTGGTGTGTTAATATTGCCAGCATTGCATTGCATGGTCAGATGTTAACCTGTTGGTACCGTTATTAACCTGGTGTTCTGGATTCCCAAGCTGATATAAATCTGTTGACTTCCAAGATGCTTCCAAAGATCCTTTGAAAGGGATCGTAGGAAACAAGCTAACACAGGACATTTTGATAGCCTGGAAAAGTTAAAAAAAACACGCAGCCTCAGCTGAAATAAAAACAGAAGTGTGCTGTGCTCTCGTAAGTGTGATAGTCTTGCACAGATCTTGTAATTCAAAATATCGGGGATATGCGAAATATTCGTAGCAGAGAAATCAGAGGTCCTGCTCCTTTCCAACACAGAGCAGGCACCTTTTTTCCCTCTACCAGAGCACTGTTGAATCCTTTGAAGGCTTACTGCACTTTTCTGGTCTTTGCTAGCTCTGTATGCAGAATGTTAATCATTGTATTCAGCACTGAGCCCCACTCCGATACTGAATAACACTGAGAATCCAAGTTACGAGCTAAGTAGCTCTAGGTATTTCACGCAGCCTAAATATGTCTGATATTCATCTGATTTCAGCAATAATGTTTACTCCCATTGTGATATTTTTCATTTACTCTTTGCCACTGAAATATGGTATGCCATTTCAATCTCTAGACACCATTAATACAAGGGAGATTTACCCTGCAGAAAGGGGGAACTGAAAACCAGACATGACCAGCGATAAAATGAAAATTAAATAAACTTGTTTGATCAATCACTGCATATAATGTTTTACATTTTCCCTTATTATTTGCAATTAGTTGAGAACATGGAGAAAAAAAAAAAAAAGTATTGCATGTGCTACCCATTTGAAAATCAACGAGGAAGTGCTGAAATCTTATCACATGTGGTATCAAGTATCGATGTCTATGGCTCCCAGCACTCCAATACCGGCTGTTAATCCTCAGGAATGGCTGGTACGGTGTGTTGATTAGAGTGTAATAGTTTAATCATCTCTCAGTGTTAGGAGTTCATGTTGTAGTTTCACAGATCATGAAATGTGTCTGTTTAAGATATGAGCACATTATCTTTTCTTGTCTTTTTTTTGCAGAAGGCACTACGTAACCGTGCTCATTTTATCTCCGTCTCTCTTTTACCTGCGTTATGGTGCTCATTAGCATGATCACACAGGGCACAGGGCTAGTCAAAGATGATGTTTATTACAGGGAGAAAAAAGAAGCATTTTCTTATTGGAAATGCTTTTGCATTGCAAGTTGAGGAGTGTAAACCCTCCTTATCACTTCTCAACACTGCATCCGATTAGTTGTTAGCTGTAGAGCTTATTGCCATTGTGTAAAGGACAGCAAATTGACAATGTTTCTTAAAGCAGTTCTTATACAGCAATATGAAAACCGAAAAGGCATATTCTGAGTATATTGTCTCCTCGGGGATTTGGCTTTATTTTTGGCTTCGTGAAACTGAGTTTAAGTAAATGTACCAGTGTCTCAGAAGAACAGGAGGGCAATGAGAAGTTAGCGATTAAACCAGGTAGTCAGGAATGTGGCTGTCGGATCTGATCCTTCCCGGGTGTATTAGTACACTCCTCCAAAGTCAGTAGAGCTTGGCCGATTCATACAAACTGCAGATCTGCTCTGCCGAAGGATATACTTTGTAACAGTTCGGTTAACCTCATCTCCTATTCATTTGTTTGTTTGTTTGGGTTTTTTTTTGTTGTTTTTTGTTTGGTTTTTTTTTTGTTTTGTTTGCCAGTAACTGAGCACCACACTAAATTTGCAAATGCAGTCTTCAGACTTGGAAGGCTTTACCAAGCCAACAGGACGGTGCGTTCTAGCCAAGCCAGATGTCACCCTCTCCCACAGCATCTGTACCAGCGGTGAAGGGAAGCGAGGACTGGGAAGTGTAGTGTGAGGAGACTAAGGCATAATTGTCACTTGGGAAGGGGAAAACAGGGAACTGATTTTCCCAAAACTACAGTAAGAGTCACAGAGATGCTCATCTGGTAATGCAGAATTTATCAAATACTCCTATTAATTTCAATTATTAAGGTACAAACCCAGTGTCGTGGTTTAACCCCAGCCAGTAACTGAGCACCACACAGCTGCTCGCTCACCCCTCTGCCCCCACGAGGAGGGTATGGGGGGGTGGGGTATGGGGAGGGATTGGGGAGGAGAATGGGGAAAAACTCATGTGTTGAGATAANTACCCAGGAACAAATTCTTATTCTTCTTGGACAGAGGATAAGAATCAACTTCTCAGACAAAATTAGGGAAGGGAAAAAGCAAAGGAGAAGAGGCTCTGAATAGTTGATAAAACAAAGAAACAGTTCCTTTTCTCAGTGCCTTAATTAGTAGGCAGAGACAGCAGAGGAGCATCAGAGCTGTCCTCAGGGGGACAACAGTGGACAACTAATACCCAAAGAGGAAGGCATGAGGAGAAAATGAATAACAAATTGCAAGGAGGTCCCAGATGAATTATTAAAACCATTTTATTAAATAGAAAATCACCATCTTTGCCCCTTGCATTTCATTTTTTACCTTCCAGAAAACCTTTCAATGCCTCTTGTCTTCTGATGATTTTTAATCCATCACAGAAAATATTATGTCAAAATATGGCTGTTCTATTTCATCATGGCCCCATGTCCCTCAGGATGTGGATGAGGGTCACTCTGGCTCATTTAGAAAAAATCTTTCCTCTCTGTCCATAAAAAAAGAAAATATTTTTCCCCTTTTTGTATAAAAATGTTGTTAAAAAAGCTAAACCGAAGCTAAAGCTAAAACCAAAATACTTGCAAACAATGATGGTAATGGAGTCTTCTTTTGTGTGAGCGTTTTCACCAATCAACCCTCTCCCACAAGCAACCTAAAATTATAACAACATTAAATCTTGTCATTAACTCCAGTTTTAAGCAGGAGGCTACTTCAGTCATCTGGACCATTGCATTGACATAGTCTGCTGGAGTGTAGACTACCCAAAAGGAGCATCTGGCAGGGTGAAAGCCAAACAGTGGGATAAGCGACTTTACTGCAGGAACAAGCTGAAAGAAAAAAATGGATTGTGAAGGGTGGGAGGATAGCAGCAGGCAGGAGGGCAGACAGGAAAACATTCTGATATGTGGAAATAAGAAAGAAAAAGGATAAACATGTGCATTCAAGTGTGGTACTCATTTTCTCTTTTTTTTCCCCAGCAATTAGAACTCTTTTAAATGGAGGTTTATTTAGGTTCAAAACTTATAAATTAACTTGTAAATTATCCTACTTATGAAAATAAACTCACTGATTAATAAAATTCACTTAACAAGATTCAGTGCATGTATCTTATGTGGACTGAGCTACCAGAACAAACCACAAAGCACAGGATGCTATCACAGTGATCCTGTGATTTAAGAAGACATTTTTACCTCTTAGGAGATGGGGACATGAGTCAAAAAGAAGTTATGGGAGACATTTTTGAAGTGTCAAAGTACTGTAAAATGCTTTGAAAAGCTCCGTTTCAATTCTAAATAGTTTTGAAAGTCTGACCCTAAATGGCTTGTCTCAGGTGAAATAACATGTCTAAAAGAGAGCTGGCCTGTAAAATCATATTTACTTACATTTCCTAAATATTGGAATATACTCCTTTTAAGACAGTTTCCTGTCTCCTCCAAATGAGTGAATATATATTGATCTTTAAATGTGTATTTACTTTCAGCTACTAGATTTGAAGGTAAGAAACACTGATTTTTATTTAATATTTATATTCTCCAGGTTGATAAATTATGACAGTGCTTGCATTTCCTTTTAACGTCAATTTAATCAACATATAAATATTGATTTTTGCTGGTTTTGTTCTAATATTACCACTAAAAATGTAGTTACCTTTCTACTTCAGAAGAGTTAAAATGTTCAATTCTAAAATTGCAAAAATTCAAGTTTGAAAAAATTAGTTCAAGAAAAAACAAATTAGAAGTTAATTTTTGCTGCAGCAATACCCATAACTACATAATTAAAGCTTATTAATTTTTTTTTTTCAGATGAATTCAAATTATTTATGAAAAGGCTGCCTATCAATTATTTCCTGAACACATCTACTGTAATGCATTTGTGGACAATGGATTCTAATTTTCAACGCCGCTATGAGCAACTAGAAAACAGCATGAAACAACTCTTCCTCAAGGCACAGAAAACTGTTCACAAGCTTTTTGGCCTTAGTAAGAGATGCCATAAACAACCACTCATCCGCATGCCAAGGCAGAGGTAAGAAAGCCGATGAAAACCTGAGAAACTCAAACTGCTGTCTTGCACTAAAATCTCCTGGAGGGCATAGATGTGTGGATGTGTGCAGCATATCATACACACCCTGTATACAATCTTTATATTTGTCCGAGTTGAACAGTCCTGGCCTTCAATATTGCACCGTTCATATTTTCCTAAATATGATGGGAAAGTTCAAAATAAAACCTGATTTGTAGATGACTGTGTGTTATGTGAGGCAACTTAAAAAAATAACATGAGCGCACAGATTCATCCCATTTGGTCTGCCTCTGTTTTACAGAACCGTATTTTCAATGGAACTTGGCCAAGTGTAACAGTGCCAAATAATTGTATACCGAATACTGAATACCTATTCTGAAGCAAGCACAGCTATTTTAAGAACTTTCCAGGTCATTATACAGTATATAGTACATACTATTGATTTCTTGTCTCATTGGTCAGATATGAATTAGGTTTGAAAGGATGCCTAAGGAAAGAAAATTGAAGTGGTTTAGACCTTCCTAGAAACAGAGAGATCCTGAAAGCTAGCTAGTCAAATCTATATTAACATAAAGTTGTTGTAGTTTATTGCTGATTGAAAATTGCTTTATTGAAATTAGTGGAATGACACTAGAGTGAATCTGAAATGAAAGAGCTTTTAAGGACATTATTGTTCTTAGCACAAGCATTGTGGGCCTGCTCCAGTGACTTCTGCATTTAGCACAAATCTCTGTCAATTTTATAGAAATCTAGTTGAGGTTCAGTGTTCCAGAACTGCCAGGGGTACTTTACTCTGCCCTGCTTTCAGCTCTCCTGTTGCAATCTAAGAGTCCATCAATTCTTCTTTGCCTTTTGGTGGCACTTAGCTAGCCCTTCCGCCTTTTCTTTCAGGAGGAGATGGCCATGATGGCCCTCATTCCCCCCTTTTCTACATATTGTGCTTTCCTTTGTGATCTGCTGTTTGAAACAAAAATGTATTTTCCACTTGTGAGATCATTTCTTGATTAGAAAACATTCCACTAAGAAGGATTATACAGTTACTGCACTAGTTCGACATCATCTCCTGTGTTTCCTGGGCATGACTTGAATGAGCAGTCTGACAAAGAGATGATTCAACATGAAAGACTTCAGCAGGAAACCAGAGCTTTTTAAAACACAAGAAATAGAATCCAATCTTTTTTTTGTTTTGTTTTGTTTTGTTTTGTTTTGTTTTGTTTTTTCCTTACCATAATTTAAAAGAATCACATCTTCTAAAATAACCATTATAGGGTTTTGGGGTAATATTTGGTTGCCATCAATAGTGGCAATGATAGAGTACAGATGAACTAAGATATAAGAAGCAAAGATCAGTTGAAATGATTGATCAAAACATCTTTTTTTATATATATATGAAGGATATTTATTTTTTTCAAACGCAGAACTTGTGAGTTCACAGTTTTTTTGTTGATGATATGTGTTACTAGAAATGAGTTTCCCTGTTTTCAGGGAGTTGTACTAAACTTTCATAACAGTTGGATTTTGCAACGCATCTCTAACTTAGGAATATCATAAGTTACTTTTAAGATGATTATGTCCCATTTTAGTGACTGCCTTAAAATTTTTTCTAGTCAGTACAGAGGGAGATTGGACATATGACGACATAATGATGATCAATAGATGACTCAAAGATCAGTGCTAAAGGCAGGTTTGGGAATACTTAGCCAGTGGGATGCATTTGCTAAAAGAGAGCATTTTCAAAGACTGGATTCCATCTGACTATCTGGGAAAATTGCCTTCTGACATCAAGGCTTTTATGGCTGATAAGAAGAGCTTTAAACTGAGAAGTGAGGGGAAAAGGTCAAAAGAAACTGGTTTAATTTCCAAACCTTGTTTAAAAAAAAAAAAAAAGTCTGATAGGCCAAGATACAAGAATGGAT
Source organism: Aramus guarauna (assembly GCA_013400195.1). Classification (NCBI taxonomy): domain Eukaryota; kingdom Metazoa; phylum Chordata; class Aves; order Gruiformes; family Aramidae; genus Aramus; species Aramus guarauna. The sequence goes on from VXBL01009865.1 coordinate 477,743, forward strand.
AAAGGAATATCAGTGGTGAAGAGACGGATAATGAGGAGAAAGAAAACACAAGTATTTATAGAACAGCACTCAGGTACTTGTGTGAGGAGAGTATATCTAATCCGAACAAGATACTGAATTTTTCGATACAGAACTGCTAACAGGTAAGCACGCAAATGAATAGCGGGTAATGCAATGGAGAATGAATACCCGAGTAATGCAATGGAGAAACATGAATTATTGCTCAGGCTGAAAAGACATTTAACAGAAAGTGAGTGAAATAACAGAACCAAACCCAAGCACTAAAATTTCTTGTGTTTAAGAGAAGGCAGAAATAAAGGAAAAGCCACATTTTCATGTGCCAATGATATTCTTGGCTCCAAAGAAACAACAATGGGGAATTGGAGCAAAATTTAATCCCTTCCAAAGGCTTTCCAAACAACTCCTTCAGACTATTGTTTGGGCTCTGCTATTGATAATTAAGGGTGAATTTTATTATGGAAAGAGAAATTAGATAGTGAATGTAGATATAAATAGGTTTTTTTAAATTGTATTTTATGGGTCCTCACCTTTTCAGATACAGATTAAAGAGCTAATGCTTCAGTTTTTAATAAAGGTCATGATGCTGGCAGTGAGCAAAACCAAAGTAACTGTGCTAATGTTTAATTTTACACTGTATTTCACAAGTCAGTAGAAGATACATACAAAGGATTTTTAAAGGAATATGTTGAAAATGAGAGCTGGTCTTGTCTTTCATGGGGTTGGGAGGTATGTCCTAAAAGTTTAATATAATTCATGAAAACTTTCTATGAGACTGAGTTTTATAGGGATTTATCTATGTAGTCTGCCAGAAATCGTTTCGTCACACTTGAAGGAGCTCCTACATACGGTCGAGGTTATAATTCATTACTGAAAATACCTGTCTCTTCTCTGGCCTCAAAATTTTGTTACTGAACATGAAACAAACTCTTGCTTGATTGTTTTTAAATGGGATTCAATTAATCAGTTGGACAGAATTGCTTGCAACTTTTCCCATATTTCCTGAAGAGCCAAGCCACTTAACAATCATAAGACTAAATTACATTTAATTTTAATTTTCTAATCCTTGAACCAAAATACCGTTGAATCCTCTCCTAGCATCATTGTTTGTAGTAGAAAAGAGTCAATTAACTTGCAAGTTAAAGAAACTACATTCCTGTGTCTCCTTTTTTTAAACACAGTTTATATTCTTCAGCTAACATAATGTATAAATAATTTTCTTTCAGTCTACGCTAGCGATTAGAACAATGTCTTATTTACTGCAGCACTTTGGTGTACACTGAAGATGGGAACAGGATTACTATTTTTATTTTATTCTGTTCATTGCAAATCTTTTCAAGTTCCAGATGTTCTTCCCAGATTTTAAGCTTTCTTTCATTAACATGAAACAGACCATTGTTTCTTTTCCTGAAAGTCAAATCATGCCAAGATACATCAAAAGTCCATAGTTTTCCATTAAAAACCATTGCGGTACTGCTGAGTGTAACTGCTAAAATTCACCTGAATTAATCAATACAGTTTCTGTAATCAGTGTGTTGGTTGTCTGAGTTCAAAGAAAAATAGCGACTGAAAATTCAAAGCCAACAAGGAGCACAGAAATTGCTATGTAGATAATCTTTGTAGGTAGGGATGGAATGATAAAACATTCAATTTCAAGAAACAAAGACAAAAAACAAGATCAAAAATAATGCACTCTGGAAAAGAAGCTTATGTTCTCTGGAATAATGCTACCAGGTGAGCTAATGCCTCCATGAATTTGAGGCTCTGTTGCTTCAGAAAGCTCAGGTTATTATTCCTAATATATTCTTATGCATTGACAGCTCAGCCTTAAAAACTTGCAGTGTCATGTGCTCATTCATTGTATTTGCTCGGCCAGAGCCCACCACATGCAGCAATTGTTGTTCCACTAGATGGCCAGCTCTTGCTGCAGTTTTTGCACGGGAAGGTTGTGGAAACACCGCTAGTGGCACAATGCATTTTGCTCTGCAGGAATCAAGATGAGGTGTAAAACCACGTCTGCCCTGAGCTCATCATGAACATTTCTGTATTAGGACCATGAGGTATAAGGAGCAATCGTTAATCTTCGGAAGCAGTTTGCATACGAGTGTCTGTGGTCTAGTTTACCTACCCTGAGAAAAGGACTGATGTAGTCATTAAGTTAGTCCAAGGTCTGGATTCCAGCAGCATCTTTCTCAAGAGAGATGGGAAAGTGGTGCCGTGCTACAGGCAGCGAAGGGCAGGGCTCCTCACTGCTTAGGCTGTGCATTGTGACTCACACCTGCACTGGAAGATGAGATCTGTGCATGCATAATCGCATGTTAATGTCACCTTCGGGTTGAATCTTCTCATTTCGCAAAGACAAAATAAGTGGAGGGAATAAAGAAATATTAATTTTACTCAATAGGGATGTCCATACAGGATGCTGTAGCTCACACAGAGCAATGGGAAGAGACAAAGCGGCAAGCAAAATTGTGGTTATACATTTGTCACTGTGTTATGGGGAGGGAAAAAAGGTTTGTTTCTGTTTTGGCTAATACAGCAGTAAGATTTCTTTTCAAACATAATGACTATACGTTGAGAAGCTGAAAATCTCAGGAACAAAAGACCCAATCCTACCCATGAATTGCTGTCAGTTAAACACCTGATGTGAACCAGAGCTGAGTGTGAGCAGCCACATACGTCCACCCAAATTATAAGACCAAAATGAGAAAACTGGAATATCTATGCTTAAGAGCATAAAAGAAATAGAAACTGTGTTGGCAGAGGAGAATCGTCACCTTCCCGAATATTTTTCAATAAGAATATCAATGATATCCTGTGATTGGATTTAATATCCGAACGCTACTGCAAGACATTGAAGGCAGGGAAAAGCTTTCATTTATTCCTTCAAAAGTGCCAGTTTAGCACTTGATTTTGTTCTTTTCTGTGTCATTCAAATTGGTTCCTTGGCTAATGTTATCCATCTGAGTGAATGCACGCATTACAGTATATTGCTATATGTACGGACCTTATTTGTATGCAGTTTAAATCACTTTGTAATGAAAAAACATCACTTGAGGCCAAATATAAGCAGCATAATTTGTGATTTAATAAAGACATAAACAAAAATATTAAAAGGAGAAACGTAATGTAAATACAACAGTAAGGAAGTGGAAAAAATTACATCTTCCTTGGCATAGTAACAAAATGGAAATCTGCTGCAACAAACTGCAACTGAAAATTATGAGCAACTGAAGGAAATAAGAATTTTAATTTTAAAAGACCAAGGAACAAGACTTGCACACAAAAACATGTAATCTTGAATAAAATGTCAGTATTTGAATTTTTGAAAAGACTGGCTGCTGAACATTATTACCATATAATTTACAGTGAAGATGTTGGTTATACAAAAAAATCTCACCAGTTTTTTTTAAAGGATCTTATTCTGGTAATGCAAGCTGAAGGCAAATATAAACAAAACTACTTAACAACTTTAAAAAAAATATTTTAATTAACATTTAAAAATCCTTATTTCTGAAATGAAAGCCATTCTTGGCAGCCTTATGTTTGAAGCATATCCTTACCTTCATAAAGGATTTTTTTTTTAAGAAACGTACTCTGAAGCTAATGCAGCCTTAAAAGGAGTTCATTACCAGAGGCAGCAAATAGCTGCATGAAACAGAAGAGCTGCAGAAAGAACTCTAGTTTTCAAAACCAGAATTTGTTCTGGAATTTCTCACAGAATGCACCACGGGCAGCTATAAAAGAAGGAAGAGTCACAAATTTGCATTTTCTCATTTTTCTCTTCTTTTTGAATTTCACAGAGCAAAAAATTCACATCCCCTAGAAGCCCAACAGGGCCCGAATACTGTAAAAACTCTTCAGAGAAGGAACATGTGTCTTAGTCTTCTCTTCAGTCCATATGCAGAAAAAAGATTTTAGATACCTGACTTTTTTACAGTATCTATAGCACAGTCCACCAGAATACTGAGGCCTTGAAGCCTGTTTTCTTCAGAATGAAACACACACAAAAAAGATAGTGTAGATTAATCCCATGGCCTCAGGATGTTACACAGGATTAGTTCCTTACATCCCAAAGTTGGTTATCAGCTACTTTAGGTAGCTTTGCTGTAATTGATTCATGGGCACAAAGTTACTGAGGAATAAAATCTTCCACCAAGGAAGCCACAAAGTTCAATACATAGAAGTTTCACAGTACATCACCCAGAGATTTTTAGTTTCAAAGCACCTTTGTGGCATTGGATATAAGTGAAAAAATATAATTATACATCACCTAGCAGACTGCTAAAATGAGGGTGAAGAGCAAGTCTAGATGAAAATGGTATTATGGAAAGACCATGTATAACAACAAAAGCTGAGCTGAATGGACTGGGTCTAATGTATCATAGAGATGTTTCTAAACAAAAATCGTTCCAAGAAAGAACAAAGAAAAATGTACTTAGATTGCACATCATTTTGTATTATAAAAAATACCAGAAAATTGTTTGATCTGCTTCAATTAAGATATTGCATGTGGGAGTTAAAAATGGATTTCCAAGTTTCAATGTAAAGGAATGTCTCTCCAGTGGAAACTTTGATTTGATCTAACACACCAGGTGCACATCTGAAAGTTGCATGCCATAGAAAAGGAAGGTGATAAGATGAAAGTATGTGAGATAAAATGAAGGTCAGCTTGGCAGTGGTTGCTTTCCTAAACTGAATAATAAGTCTGCATCTTTTCTCAAAGGAAATAAAATGATCCGCTTTGAGGTGATACCTTTAATTGGATTGGGGATTAGAGTTATTTAAAACCAACGTGACAGACATAAAAATATGATATACAGGTCTGCAAATAATAGGTCTGATAACAATCACAAGCTAAGATAAACTCTTGTGTATATGCGTGTTTTCACACATATTTTAATAGCTGTATATACATAAGGGCAGACTGCTCTTAGCATCTGTCCTTGTAATATGTTTTGTCTCAAGGAGATTTGGTTTTCTAATGATGCAGCATTTCATTACATACTCATAGAGGCTGTTCTTGATCACATGTTACACATGAACATTTTTCCAGCCTCCCCACAACTCCACTTTTGGCTTTTTTGATGGAGAGCAACATTAGAATGAAGTAATTTCATGATACCGTAAAGTGCTGTGAAACTAGTAGATAGGTTATATTAATGTCACAGAACTTCCATGCTCTAGAAATACCATACGTGCAATATGTGGAATGAAGTTACATCTCTCATGCCGATGTTTTGTCTTTTTAGAGGATGGGCAACTCACCAGTGCAACTGTACCCTAACAGTAGTGCTTTAGCAATCATATTTTACATTTTGTCACATGATGCAAACTGTTAAAAAAATGAAAATAATCTTAGCAGGAATCATCTGATGTGAAAAGAGTTATACCAATATAGTACGATAGTATGATATGATATTCTTCCAACATTTCAGGATGTTGTATTACACTTTGTTCTGAGTCTTGCGATACTAACATGTGATTATTGCATCACTACTGACGATTGGAGTACTGCTGCACTAGCAAACAGTCCATGCTTTAAAAGGACAAAACACTGGCATAGGAGAGGTGACTTCATTCCATGTATTGCCCATATATCATGCAATACTGCTGTATATTCAGACAACACCTCAAAGGAGACAGTATTCAGCAATGCAACAGCAGAAGATGACTCAAGGAAATCATTTCACTCAAGAAGAATAACGACTTCAGGGTCCACCTCTTTCTTGGGGACTCTCTTCTAAGAGTAACAGGGTGATAGGAATGGAAATCCCATATTCCTTTGGAAGACTAATTTCCTCCATACAGTCTAGTTCTGAGAATGGAAAGTTGGGCTTGATTTCCCCTTCTCCCTTATGAAAGAGTATCTAGAGTATCGATTTTTTTCAGATCCGCTAACTCCCATTCTACTACACATTGTCTCTGTCCCTTCCACCTATCAAACTCCCTTGTTGTTTCCCAAATGTCCAAACCTCCCTTTTTTTTTTTTCTTCCCCAGGCAAGTTTTGTAATGCAATTAGTTCTGTCAGTACTGGAGCCTGAAAATTTGAAGAAAATAAAATGCAAGAAGCTTAAAATAGCATTTTATTTTATAGGCATGTGGTATTAACAAAGAAAAGAGCAGATTAAGAAAAAGCTGTTGCAGAATTTCGGCTATAAAGATACAGTATTCAGTACATTTAATCCCTGGTAAGGATCTACAATACTGAGGGGCTTGCTTTTGGCCTTTTGGTTTTTACTGTGACCAAACTGCTACAAAGGACCATCCCTCAGGCCAAATTTAAAGATATTTTAGCCACCTATCCACATGAATCACTTGTAGAAACAACATCAGAGCCAACACTGTGGTGACTCACAAGGCGTGCAAGCCTACACTTTAAAATAATTACTTGACATGTGGATAGATCCTGGCACACATTTCTGGGCTTGGCAGCTTCTGTTTGCTCCTAGCCTGATGACCATCTGCCTTTGTACTCATGACACGTGACATGATGACCATGATCCTCTCTAGATAGCACCCCCCACACCTTCAAGCGTCATGATAATGTACACCACAAATGCAATCGGAGGTCAGGCAAGGTCAGCAGTGAGATACTGCATCTTGGAGCACCCTGGGCTTCAGGCTATCCCCAAGTCCAGAAAGTTGCAGTATTTCCAGATTTCACTTGTATAATAAGACAATATTTGAACATTGCTTTATCTGACCCAGAAGAGTATAAAATATACTATAAAGGTACGTCTTTTATCATCTATGAGTTATTAAGTAAGAAAGGAGAAAAAAAAAAGAAAGAATGATCGTCTGTCTCCAGCATCAGGCTTCCTCTGTGGAGTCCCTAAAGTCCCTCTGTCTGTGCCCACCATAGTACAACAGGGCTGACAATAGGCTGACAATATCACATTTCCCTCGCTCTCTGTTGTCTATTGTGTCTCTTCAGAGCGATATACAGACGGTCTCTCGCTACATGTTTGTACAGCACATGTCACAGTGGGGCCACAGCCTTAGCTCCAGCTGGGACGAATTGCTGTAACATAAAATGCTTTTCTGGTCCGTGCTATTTAAAGTAAAAATGTGTCTCCTCTGTGGGAAGGTGGTATTAATGCAAAGCACAAGAAAGGTTTGACACGAGTGCAGAATAAAAGGGAAGACGAAGGTTGGGCTTGTGGGGGATGGGGAAAATTGCCATACATATCCATATTTCAGGCAAAACCTTTCATCACTCTGATGCCTCACTTTGACAAAGAGGTCTCTACTTGTCAGGTTATGTCTGTCAGCACGCTGAAAACAAGGTTTTCAGGCTCTGAATCAGAAAACCTTCTCAATTAAACAAGTCAAAGAACCATGAGATATGCATTGACATAGAAATGGACACATACGAGCAACTGTCTTACATTTCTCACCTGTGTTAAGTCATATGTAATTTAGAGTTAGCTCACTCAGAAGGCGAGATACTAGCTCTCCAAGGGGACATCACATGCCAAACTTGACCTTCAGGGTTGTGCCTCAGGTCATCTTAGCTAAAGACATATAATAAATTTGTCTTTAGATAAATTTCAAGATTGCATAGTTTCAGTCCTGTATATGGTTGGTTTTCAAGCCTTTCTTTTTTAAGCCTGCATCTGAATTGTTCGTATTGTCTCATGTCTACTCTTTTGTTCCTTTAAAAAAAAAAAAAAAATCCTTTGCCTCTCACATGTAGAATGCACCAATCCCATTGTGTCTTTAAGTGCTTCCAAATGACATAGTTCTAGGAACAAGTTTCTTATCTGACCAATATGTACAGATATGGTCATGAAAAGACTTATTGAAAGTTTGATATGGCTGTTTTATACTATGTTGTTCTTCCGTTTGCAGCACAAAAAAATAACTCCAGTGTATCAGCTTCCAGGTCATTCAAAGTTAGTCATTCTTTCTTATTTACAGTCTATTATGTCTTTTATAAACAAAAAATACATTAATTTTTGGTGTAATATATTCTCTATATTTTCTTATGTGCTCTTGATTAGAGCAAAATAAATGAATAGAAAGAATAAGGTGCATATTGAAGGGTAAAGGGTAAGGAGACATTTAATTTTTTCTGAAATTGAACTGCTAGATAAGAATTCAGTTTGCACATAATTGCTATGGATATTTTCAAGGGTAAAGCAATTTATGGACAGAAACAGTAGGAAAAAATATATAAAACAGTAGTCAGTTTTTGGAAACAAAAAAAACTCTCTGAAAAATTAAAAATTTCAAATTATGAATTCAATATCGGTATCTTATGCATGTAGCCATATATAGATTGGTAAAGACAGTGTACAGTTCATTTACCTCAAAGAATACCAAGTATCAAACTCAACATCTCTACTGACAGCAATGATATGACATGAGCAAGAAACTGCCTTTTCCCCCTCTCCTTGTCTTTCTCCCTTCCTGCCTCCCCCAGGTTCTGAATGAATTTATCACTCCAGAGAGGAGCCAGGCGGACAGCGCGGAAGCGTCTGGCCCTCTGATGTGCTCCCAGAGGGACAGGATCGGTAGCAGGCCTGGGCTTGCACTGTCTTGCCAACATGTCTCAACGTGCACTGGGAGGGATCACAGCTGGAGGGTGTGAAAGCAAGTCCCTGATAAATAATACAAGCCGTAGTGGTTTATTCCTTGGCTTTTCAGCTGAGAGCATCAGCAAGGGCGCCAGTTGTGGTGGTGACATGTGCTGTGTGGACAGATGTCACCCAGGGAAAAGCTTTATCATTGAGGTATTCACCTCGTATTCCGTGTTGTCAGAACATTTACATTCCTGACAGATTTCTTACAAACTTAATGTAGCTCAAGGGCTGCACTTGGAGACCCCAGCTAACACAGACTAACTCCAGAGTTTTCAGCTCAGCTTATGTCTGGTATGTGGCAATATCTGGCGAGGTATAACCTTGTTTCCGATATGACTCTATACAACTTGGATATTTTGGATATTTTCTGTATCTCAAAAGATACTCCAAGTATTTACTAAACAGCAATTATAATCTCTTACTCTGGGCAATATTAGAATTAGAAAAATTTCAAGAGTGGGTTCTGCTCTCCTTATTCAGGTTGACCAAGTTGCTCTCAGACTACCTAGCAAGAGAGTGGAAAACATGAGTGACAGAAATTGCCCGTTAGAAATGTTTATTTTCAATGCAATCATTAACTGTCATGGATGTTTATAGTCTGTGAAGAACTCATTACCTTATTAATGTGCAAACTTAAGTCATATGTTTTATATGGTTCTGGAAAGAAAAAAAATTCTTTGTTATTGAGACTTTCCATAAGATGTTGTTGCACAAAAGGCATAGACATATATTTGTGCATTTTTTTCCCCCAGTTATTTCCAGTTATTTATATTATTTTGAAATAGTGTCATAAATATACCAGAGAATGAATGCAAATCACTGTGTTATCACTAACATTCTTTAAAAAAATCAATTTTAAAGTCTTTTTTTTGAGGCAGGAAACAGAAAAGCTTTAGGCTAAGAGAATGCAAATGAGGTTTTATTTCATCAACAAGTGAAGGAGATCAGGTCCTTAAATCATCATCTGAAATGAAAGCAAGATTGCCTTTGTATCAAGTTTCCTTCCTCCACATTCTTAGTTTGGGCAGTATCTTGGAGTAAAACAGTTCTCTCCATATCCTACAACTTCAAAACAACCAATGACAAGGTCAAATGTCTGAGACATCTGTGTCCTGTGGCTTCAACCTACACCTCAAAGAAGGAAATGGCAGGAAGGTTTTTCTTCCACAAGGAGGTGTCAGAATTCATAAGAGGAAATAACATGGACTCACATCCTGGCATTTCATGTGATCTGTCGCATGTGGCTGGAGGGCAAATGCTGATTCACAACATACAATCTGTTTACCCATCTACTGCTTGCTTTTTTGCACTCTAAGGCACATTAAAGAGATACCTTCAGTAGTATAGTTTAAAATTGATGACCACAGATCATTAAAAAATTCCCTCAAGTAGCAGGTGATACAGCACAGCTGCAGAAGGCATTAATTCCAATTAATTTGTCAGTAAATTATCAGTCATAGTATTATCAGTTTTCTAGAAATCCATATATGGAACCACAGATGATAAGTATAAAATAAAGGACTTCTGTATTGCAAGGAGGAGTAGTAATAAAAATCGTTGGCACTCCAGACAGAAGGTGACACTTGTTAATTTTCTAACGTAGTTTTGGTTTATTATCTTTAATGACTGACTTCTCTCAATTGTCAAGATATTAAAGAAAGAAGATGACCTGAACCAAACTAAAACCCTCTCTGAATTCTACCCAGAATCACCTTTCTTTGCTTACTTTTCAATAATAAATGGATGTATTTGTTCAAAACTCAAGAAATGATAAAAATAAATACAATCTCTACAGTTAAGCTTTTTTCCACATTGTGAAGCTGCTGTCATATCTACCACAAAATTCATTTTCTCCATGTTTTAGTTAAAAAAAATAAATAAATAAATTATTTTTTATTTTCCTTTGATTATCTGGATTTTTGGTCATTTATCCATTTCTTGGATAAATAATTCCTGTTCTACCCATATGACAGGAATGACTTCAATATGCAGTCAAACCTCTCCTCATTGCATAAAAGTGCAGTAAATGTCAGGATTTGTTGCATTGATTAAAATGAGTGTATAAGACTTTGTATTAAAAAAGAAATTTTGAAAGAAATTAAACTTTTTAAAATGCATACCCTTCTAAAAAAGCAATTAAAAATCTCTCTCAACATTGCTTAGACTGTATTCATTATAGTTACTAAAACTCTCCTTCCTTATTTTAAACAGTGATATTTCCAACAGAATCTGAAATCAGGGTCATTATCTTAAACTTGTATTAGGTTGTTTTTTGTTTTTTTTTTAATCTCCCGAATTTAAGAAACTTCTGGCTGATAGTTAAGAAGATATCCTAAAAAAAAATCTTTAATTGACCTTAGAAGAACTCAAAGGCATCATGCCCTTGAAACTATGCATATATTATTCCACATATTTTTGAACAAAGTTGCCTTAATTTTGGAAAAAAAATAGGAACAATAACTGATGATTTTTTTAATGTAAGTTGAAAGCTTACCATCTGTGTAGATTGCTTCATCAGTGTATTATCTCCAGAAAGCACTACTGGTTTAGATAACTCCTGGAGTGATGGCTAAGATACAGTATAAATATAAATGAGATAGTTGGCAAATATGTCCAAGATGTGAGCAAGGTACCATGAAATGGATAGCTAAGCTGCTGACTGTGTTGTCCCTAATGTTTCTCGACAAAACTTCAGTTAAATAAGCTCGGAGTAGAGACCAATGTAGCAAATCCCAAGGCAGCATGCAGACTTTCTGTTTCATCAATTTAGCCCTCAATACATTGCAAAACACTTGAGTAGCATTTTCTATCTTGCTGAGTCCAGTCCACAGTTTAATGAATCTTGCCACTGGTATGAGGTTGTTCAACATTAAGTGATTTTTTATTTCTTCTGCTGACCATCTGCTGCATATGTAGACTACTTATCTATGTATATCCACATTTAGATATAATGCCAACTCTGTTGGAGAAGAAACATTTTACTTGTGGATTAAGAGATGAGCAAAAGTTCATAAAAGCGAGAATCCTCAGCTTTGAATGAAGTAGAGAAACAGGTTTCCATCCATGAATATTTAAAAGGAAGTCTATACAGAGTATCTGCATCTGTGCTTCTAAGTGTTGCTGCAACTTGAGGTTGGATTAACTTCAAAGATAAAAATAGACCCTCTGTCTATGAAAGGCAAAATTTCTCTGTGCTGAATAGAGATTAGTGTCCGACACAGAGGAGTGAAGCTTTATAAAGAAGTTTTCTACAGGAGACACCTGTGAATCTTGGCAAATAATGATTCCAGAGCCTGTTCCTTCTTTTTGCTGAATGGCAGACAGTCGTCTGGTAATAGAGCTCTATAGACAAGTTCGGATGAATGGTGCCATGCAGTTGTGAAATTGCCATGCAGGTCTCACAGTCCATGGGATCACACATCTCACCCAAACTTGCAAATGTATTTTACAAAAAACCTCTTTCAATGTATTTCGTCTTTGAAGTTTGCAAGAGCATTCACTATATCCTTTCTAGCCTGTGTGTGAAGGTGATACTGAAGTGGGACCAATAGTCGGTGTGTGTAATATTCACATAATTTCTATGTAATTCCTAGTTTAAATGTCCAGGTTTGATATTGAACATAACTAGAAATACCTTGCAATGTTTGGAGAACATAGTCCCTAATCATAGATATAAAATATACAACCTAGACACACAAAATCCTGTTCATACATTTACAGAAATTTAATGAATCAACTTAAGGAGAACAATTGCAGAACTCTGTCTTCAACAAAACCATAAAAATTTCATTCAGAATTGCCAAGTAGAAACTCCTTGTGCATACAAGTTAAAATGCACAAAACTTTACCTCTTAAAAAAAATAATATATGGTTTCTTAAATCCACCCCCAGGAATTTTATAAAACTGACCTGACTTGTGGATTCTGCTTTTGCACTCTGAGAAGCTTTGTTTTAAGAGGATACATCACAGACTAATCCCTTTGAGTCATAGCACTTTCCACGCTTTGGAAGAAAAGGCTCTCTTTCACAACATTTCTTTGGTTCTGATCTGATGCATGGCCTTGATGATTAAGTAGAAAATTGGAGTTTCTATCTATCAGATAAAAAGTAGTAACTAGCTACAGTAGTTTCCTCTCTTCCTGACCTTATTACATATTCCTTTTTAGATCTGAACTCAGTTGCTTGATCACAATTCCAATCAAGAAAGAACGGAGCAGTTCCGAGTATTTACTTGTTTGCACTCTTATGTCTGCAAGCTCCCCCAGACATTAATAAGATTTTAATTTCTGTATTGGTAATATCAGATTAGCATGGATTCATTCTTTTGAACTCCAAATAATCTAATCCTCTCTCCCTGCAATGCTGTAGGTAAAGCTCTTACTGTTATTTGTGCCAAGTATCCTCATGGAAAAATACAGATGCTAAATCAATTCAGATAATCTGTAAAGAAACAGAATCATTGAATTTATTTTTTATTTTATTTTTATTTTTTTTTAAGTGGTTAACACTTTATATTCAGGTGTGGAAGCTGGTATACTTCTGAGGTTTCATTTGCTTGCACAGATTTCTAGGCTGTTCTGCATGTGTTGTTGACATCAGAAGGTGCTGAATTAACATTTCCACTGGAGGAAAGGAAAAGATTGAGTGCTTAATTTCTTGAGAAGATAGCTTTTAAAATGCAGTTAAGGTGTGCAACTGCCAGTATTAAGGCACCTGAATAGCAGTAACACTTTGCATACTTTTAGGCTGTAAAGTAAAACTGAGTATGATTAATGGGATGGCTTTACACATAACAGCACAGCTGGGGATTATGTTATTTTATATTCACCTTCCAAACTCTCATAAAAGTAGATTATTGTAGCATAGCACTTCTGAATAGTTACATGATGATTGGAGTCTTAACAGCTCCCATGTTCCTACAAAAGGAAATATACTGCATAGAAACTCGGGCTTCCTCTGTGGAATTCACCCTTCAAGGAGGACGAAGAGTATAAAACATTGGAAGGGTGTTTAGGGGACATCGGGGTCATTATACAAATATTTGAAAAGATATAACTATTTGGTTGAGCAAGGGAGGACCTGAAAGGAGCATTTGCTTAACTTCCATGGCCCAGGTGGACTGAGGAGAGGTTCGGGCTGTGCTGGGGCTGGCAGCTGACTGCTGGGCACTGATGCTCCGAGCCCCAGCGTCACCATTGCTCCTGTACTTCACGGTGAAGGGATTAGCCACAAAGCCAGGACTACAGTGTGAAGAAAGTGACCGTGTACTTCCAAGGCTCAAGCAGATATTCTTTCAGTGTCATGTCTGAGCCTGAAGAGATGCCCCAGTGTCTGTGGTATTGGCAGCAGTATCCATGGTGGGACCTGTGCACGAGCGCTTGAATAACCTGAACAGCGTTAGAGAGGTCAGAGTGTAATAACAACTCTGAATAAAAAGAGTACTTGACCTGCAGTTATTATTGCCCACTAATTACAAGACAAAAATTTGCAACCATCTACATTCTGCTGCAACTCAGCTGGAATTAGAGTTGCTGCTATGTGTCGTGCGAAATCTCGCTCGCAAAGGAAGTTCATTTAATGGGTTGCTGGCGTCAGCTGGAAGATACCCAGTGATCTCATGACATAAGAGAAAAGTTCTCCTTTATAAATGACTATCCAAATTAAAATACGTTTTATAACAAGTGAAATTTTCCTTGATTAATAGCCTTTTTTCCAAAGATGTTATTATTTATGACCAGCTGAGTCACAAGAAGAGAAATTTCTTATTGCTTAGGTTGTCTCCCATTCTTTTTTTCTGTTATTTATAAGACAGTATAAGTTCAACATTTATGAAATTTTAACACTTTATTTTTATTAATTTTATTGATATCCATAGTGAAAAACATTCAGTTTGATTTCTGCAGGATCAATCATTGATCTACAGAACAACTTGGTCTCATTCTGGTAGGTATCAAACAGATACAGGTACAAATACAATTAACAATAAATAAATGAAAATTTAGGATTTCATGTCTCCTTTTTTTCCTTTTTAATAGAAGGATAATACTAATTAAATGTACATTTCTGAACTCTATGTTCTTCAGTATGTAGGTTAAGACCAAACAGGCTATTGACATCGGCTCAGATCCTACTTTCCTGTAATAATTTTTAACTTTTCATTGGATATGTTAAGCTTTCAGCAAATGAATAAGAGAAAGTTTAAAATATATTTTAAAACCTGTAATTTTCTATAGAAAATTAACTTTATTCAGATATTTATTTGTAAGCATATGGTATCGTATACCTTTGTGAGGCAATGACTATGTACTTAAACTAAAGCTAAACACTGAAGACTGTTAGTGTGTTCAACATATTATCGCTGTGTCACTTTTGTGTTCCTCAGTTTCTTACAAGGATAGATCCTGCCAGGAAAAACTTAAATTTTATAAGAAATGCCTTAGCAGTTCAGAAGGAAATGAAGAGTAACAGGTAACATATCGCTTTGCCTGACAACAAGTAGAAATAATACAATTATACTAAGCTTAGCAAAACCATCTTCATGATAAATAATGTAAACACAAATTAAGAAATTGTGTTCAATGGTTCAAAACTAGTCTTGTTCTTTATGCTCTTAAAAATATAACTAAACAATAGTTTTCACTTCAGTTGCTCAAACCCTGACACGCTGCTTTAGAGAACCGTCCATGACTATCAAAACAAGGATACCCTTAAAGACTGTGCCCCCTTGGAACGGTTCCGCTTTGCGTATTGACTGTAGTCGTGAGTGTGACGGTGACTCTGGCACCCTGTGACAAATACACGTGCACGGTACTGGTGGGTTTCTGAATATTCCAAATGTTGGTTACACTGTACTGAAGAACAAGCAAGCTACTGACATGAGCAGTGAGTAGTGTTTTCCCATGGTCATTTTTCATTTGTCATAAACACGTTAACCTGGGAGAAAGGTGATATATCTTAATGACTTCAGAGAGACTGGTTTCGGCTTTTGACTGACTTCAGTGTTCATAGAAGATCTGTTAAAGCTGTGACTTTTACAAAAAGGCAATTTAAAATACATCAGGCATCTATCAGACTGTTTCCTTTTTTTTTTTTTTTCCTTCTTCAGGAATCATATTTTTTAAGCAGTTGTTGCCTAAGAAAAGATGATTCAAAAAGAAAATAGTTCTGCAAGTGTTGAAACTAGTAAGCCATGCTTCCCTATAAATTAGCCTCTCATTGTTGAATTGCCATGTAAATTCATGGAATATCTGGGCTCGCATTGCAATTGAATAGGATCTCCATCCTTTTGGTTATCTTCTTGTTTTCCTAAAACATGGAGAAACAAAGTTTTGGATATTTCTGCCACTTCATCAAATTTTGTAAAACAAAACACTTCCAAAACTTGTTGACAGAAATAATGAAGGAATGGTAGGCAGGACTGATAGACAATACTGCTAAGTAAGCTTTGTTTTCTTCAGAATCCAAGTGGAAAACATGCAATATGAAAACAAAACAAAGGAGACTGGTTCTTTTAGAGTCCCAAATGAGAAAAGTTAAATGGCAATGAGGTTATGGGAAGTCCCAGCACCAGAAACAAAACTATGAGGATTTTTTCTTAATAAGTATCTCATGTCCTATTTAGATTTGTCCGTGCATCATTGAGAACTTCTCTATGTTCTTGTATGACCATGATTTTCTTTTTAAAACTCCCTCGACTTGGAATTATTTATGAAGCAGAACATCTATTCACTGCTTCTTCCTTTTCCTGTGAGATCTCTTAATTATCAGCACCATCCTCATGGACAGATTTGCGTATGATCTTTTTCAGCATCCAAAGAGCATCAAGGAGGATTAAGTTTGACAAGCATTTATGCGGAGATTTAGGAATAAAAACAGAAACAGAATACATACCTACGCATGGGTACATACTAACTATAACAGTGCTGCAGCAAAACTATGTTTATCTGTACAGATTCTTGGATATTTAAAGGAATGGTCCATCAAAAACAGATGAATAAGCAATTAATAGGAAATGCAATAGACCACTCTTAAGCTGAATAAAACCCAAGCTTTAGAAATTATAACATCTCAAAAGAAATAGAGTGTAAGTTTGAAGACACAGATGAAATTGGGAATAATTTTTTTTCTAACCAACAAATCCCCTCACATTGTAGATGATATAGGAGAAGAATCTTTTTTTTTTTTTTTTTTTTAATCAGACCATCAGGGTAATGTTTGCTAAGACAAAACTGGATCAGTCACTTTATAGTAAGTTCTCTAAAGTAACAAACAGAAAAAAAATACTCTATATACATAGTGATCTTGTGGAAAATTGCAAATTTAGCAACAGATGGCAGGAAATGGAATTTGCTGTCTTATCAGGACAATAAAGCAGAAAACAGTTGGGGTAAACTTGTTGCAAAGGAAAAAAACTTGCAAAAGAAAATAGAACAGATACTCTAGTTCACATTTATAGATTCTATTAAGGACAATCTGTTTTTAATTGGAAAGGGCTTCCTGAGCCTGTAAATGTAGTATGCATGCTCATCTAAAGAAAAGTATTTGCAAGTTATTGTCATGCTGAACACAACAAGTGCTGCTCATGCACTAAATTAGATTCACTGCTCAGAGCCTACACAACTCTAGTGGCAAAACAGGAGAATCACGAGTAGTGTCTGAAACAGCATCTTCACAAATCACTTACATTGTTGTGGATTCTGAGTAGAGAAGCTGCATATTTCCACAGCTGAGCTCGATCACTGTTGTATCGAAGGTTCGCAAAACTTATTATACAGATGACTAATATATTCAACATGGCTCAATGCAGACCAGAATGGTCTGAAATTCTCTCTAAAGCAGAGTGAGATAAGGGAAATTCATGAGCTATTTTCAGTGCAAATGAATGAAGAACTGGTTGCAGGAAAAGAAAAATAAATAAAAGATGACTCCCAGTGGATGCATACAATACATTCGAGGTTTGGAGGCCACCTCAAATGTTTGTGCTTCTAAACTTTGGATGTTTTATTTTCTTGGGTTTTTGGGGGGTTGGGTGTGATTTTTGTTTGGTTGGTTTTGTTTCGTTGGCTTTTGTTGTTGGGTTTTTTTTGGTTTCTTTTTTTTTTAACGGCTGTCATTTTTGCTGTTTTGCTTTAAGGTTGGTATTCGATGAGGAAAGGGGATGAAAGATGTAATGTAGTGATAGTTCTGAGTTCACTGTGATATGTCTTCATATGACCCTTAGAAGTACCTTTGGGTCTCTTTGTCCTTGGTAGAGTAAACTTTGGGGGCAAAAAGTCTTATCCATCAATCATTTCTGAGACAGATCTCTGCTCAAGGAGAAAAAGAATTACAGCTATGTCCAGTATCTGAACTAGTCATGGGCAAAAGAAGAAAAATAATAATGTTTTATTCATCTGCCTCTATCTGATGTGAGGACAACCCACTGCTTCCACCTTTCCCCAAATAAGAAAGCTATTCCATAACCACTCTGGGTCTAGAACTAGAATAAGGTATTTCTCAGCACAATGTAAGTGATATATTTTCCTCAATATTTGTCAAATTTTCCTAGAAAAAAAAAGTTTGTGGACTGTCTTGGTAATAAACGTCCCACTGATATTTAGAGGATGTTATGTGTAAAGTGTTCATACAAGTGTGTTTATCTAAAATATTGTAACTCTGTACTCCAGAGGAATCATACATAAATGAAAAACAAACAGAAATTAAAAAGTAGTCAAAAAGAAAATAAAAAAATGCTTTCCAACATTACAAAATGGTAATTTTCAGCAGAACAGTATGAAAATTGAGAAAAGATGATTTTTCTTTTTGATGCAATGTTGCTTAAGCTAGACTTCTGCAGAGGGCTTTTGCTTTTTTGTTCATCTGTTCTTCACCTTGATTCCATTTTGTCTAAAGTCCAGGGGCTCTGTTCCTAAACCGGAGTTCCCTGACTCTAAGTCGTGATTCGTGCTTTAGCAAAAGGCATGCGAATTAGCTACCCGAGGCATCCTGTCAGAACTCAGTCAGTCTTGCTGCTTTCTGCCTTCTGTTCATGTACTCAAGAACAACACTTGACTTCAGGATTACCTGAAGGATAAGTACCTTGATTTGGGGGTGGGAGATTATGTCTTGGCATTACAGACATTGCTTTTCAACTCGTTCTAGTGGGTTTGTGTTTTACACGTTTTAACTGAATATAAGTTGGCTAAAATCATAGTCATTTATTCATGGTGCAGATTATAAAAGACTAAAATATAAACTATATTAAACAGTTCAAAATCTAAAGGGTCTATAAAACATCTTCCTTGACAGCCATGCTCAACTTCAGTAGGAAATTTTAAGTACTGTCAGTAGAAAGAATCAATCAAATTGCAGATCAGTATGTACCAGAAGAAATAACCCCCTTGGCAAGCAAACAAGGCTTTCTCCCACAGCAACGGAGATGAATAACCCTTTCCTCTTCTGTATATAATGGTTACTTTTACCCTAATATCTTCTTCATATAGAAGTTGGGAAATTGTTGCAATCCTCAACCTACAAGATATAGTAGGATGCATTAGAGATTATGCCATGGCACTTCAAGTTTCAAGTTCTCTCACCCACCACAATTATTTGATCCTGGGAAATTAAATGGTCTTATAGTACCCAACAAATCCTTTATTTCTGTAGCTAAGGGTGTAGATATTTCATTTAAGAGTTCAAGTACCCATATGTGGACAGGTAGTCTATGCAGCAATTCAGTCCTATGTGAAAAATAATACTTGACGTGGTTTCCTTGGAAACTAAAAACAGCCAGTGGAAACTGCTAGATAGTATTAAAAGAATTCAGTCAAGTTATATTTGAATAAATAAGGATGATTTGCAAAATACTACTTTTTGCAAGGACAGGTGATATTCTTCTTAAATATTTTTAAAATTATGTCATTGAGGTGCAGCTTCTAGCCAGCATGTGGTTTCTCATAGGGTTACAGGTTGGTATTAAACATATTAGGACTATGTAAGTGGTTGATCATGAATGCTCTGAAGCTAAAAAGGTCCCTTTTACTGACACCATCCTTTTTTTTTGGAGCAAGTCCATAATGAGGCAAATTAAATAGATTAAGAGAGTAATGGGCATTCAGATAATAATAATGTTTGACAGAACTATATTGCAATAAGTGGCAGTGATTGTATAACTCCTGCCAGATATAAAGCTAACATTAATTTGTGCTCCTTATATCACATACAGTTTGCTTTTCTGTGAATAAGAGTTTGGCTGTTGAGGGTTAACTTCAAAATCAAACAAACAAGCACCATTTGAGCAGGGTCAATTTTTCTTTAACTTTCTGGTAATGTCAATTCTAGCTGTAAGCAGCCTTGTGAAAAACACTGGATTATGTGTGGATTTGGGCTTCTCAGTCCGTTTGCCAGCAGAGACTGATTGTGTTGCAGAGGCAATGTAATTACTCATCAAGGTGAGAGTGGTTGTGCTGGAGCCCTGCTTACTTTCCCGGTGACAAGCCCGCTTGCCTTTGCTGTCAATCAAAAGCACCACAAAATGGTGGCAGCCGGGGACGAGGGAAAAGGTATTAATGCATGGAATGGAAGTGCCATGGTAAGCAGACTGGAAAAGATCCCACAAAATCCCTCTGCCCCTGTAAATGCCCCTTTAATGTAAACGCTAAGTCACCTTATCCACCAAAATGCATGTAAAAGATCCCTCCAAAACCCACGTAGGTGGATTGTGTATTGGATAAACAGGAGAAATAATGGATGATATGATTGCCTGAGGACATTAGGGCTATTTTTGTGGCTATTCCTTGTTATTCAAAGGTATTCATCGTGCACAGTAGGCAATCCTCTGCAGGAAAGAGGGAATATTAAAGATCCTGGCTAGTACTTTAGCTAGTGGCTCTGCAGTTGTCCACCTCCAGCCACCATCCCCTCACTGCATCTCTAAAACCTGTGTGAGCACATCCCACATCCCATTTCTATTCCTTTTGTCTGATCTGTACTTCGATTAAAAACTCTTCAAGGCAAAGGCTCTTGAGGCGATTGGCATTTTCTGTATGGACAATGTCTTCAAGATTTTTCTGTTGTCACGTTTATTATAAATACAATACAAAGTACAATAACATTTGTAGAGTTTTGAGAAGAATGGATGGAATCCTTTCTGGGACATCTTGGTAGTGATGTTAGACTAGTAATTACCTATTTAAAAACTATCACTATGAAATTCTTCGTGTTTCACGACCTGATGCACAGTCTTAAAATTTAACCATACTTTCTGAGCAAAGTAGTTAAAAGTGCAAAGATATTGAACTGCTGGAGTTGGACAATTTTGTACAAGGCAAAAGAAAAAAAAAAGAGCTATTTATTCTATATATAGATTCCAGGATGAATACGTACGACATCCAAATACATCAAGCAAAAGACAGCAAGTTGCTGTACATGGCATTTCATTCTGTAATAACTGAGGATAGCTGGGTATATTTCTGCAGCTTGTGCATCAATCTCCCTTCAGGTAACTCTCCAGAAATAAGCAGCCTGCTTGCGTTTCAATACAAATTTCATACCAGAAACCCCATTTGACTGATGTACGTTCTAACAGCTAGGCATGAGTATCCAGTGCATATGGTTTCTCTGAAGTTTTGGGTTGTGACCAGCAAGTTACACCACAATGATTCAGCATAGATATTTTTTTTTTTTTTAAGTCAGTCTTACACTACTTCTTGTATGTGGGAAACCTATTATCATTTCTCTGTGTCCAGTAAAAAATTCAAATTTATCTCACTTTACCATTCATATCCATTAATTAGAATCATCATCATTTCCCTAACGCCATCATGACCCTTGCTCCCTTGGTTCAAGCCCCTGAGACTGGATTTGGAAGGGCTTTTTTCAGGAGATTTTTGTAGATTTTTTTTTTTTCTCCTTTCCTTCTTTCTCCAGCTGAGAACATCTGGCCTTTCTGGAAAGGACAAATAAATCTTTCAGAGGGTGCCTAGGGTATTAACGAGGAGTGTGTGCTTATATATATATATATATGTACACACACACCTAGATATATATAGAAAGTATACTAGAGACCTTGTTAATGATAGAGTTCCTCTAGAGTCTTTAGTATCCCACAGTGCTTATAATCAAAGATATTTAAAATAACTGTGTTAAGAATGCTAAGTATGCCTACAACCATGTTGTAGTCTCTGAAATGTTATACGTCCTTTGTCAGAAGAATATATTCTTTAACAGATTTTTTTTTTTTTTTTCCCTACAAGGAAATCTTGCCTGCTTCAATCCATGTTTGGTTATTAATGTTGACTTTCAGAAATTCTTTGTGAAAGACAGGCTCCTTTAATTCCTTCCAATAGCAGCATGTTAGTTTCATTAAGGAAGAATTTAAAAGGGACTAAAATGTGTGTGTGTGGGGGTTGTTGGTTTTGTTTTTTTTTTTTTTAAACTATACTTCCTTAAATAAAAATCACAAGCTATTAATAAAACTACTTGGCATGGGGAGATTTTCTTTCTACCCTTCAGTGTTACGGCATAAAACCCCACATAATAACAAGGAGGGGATCAACTCAATAGAATGAGATTGAATATCTAGATAAATAGTGTATCACAATATGTTCTTTCTCTGCAAGAAGAGTTGTCACCTCTTCAGGGTATGATTTATAGCTGACTGCCCTTCACACACTCTTCTCAGGGGGAGGGGATTCGCACGCAGTCCCACTGCCAAACTCCAGCATCTGGAGCAAAGTTCGGTGATCTGAGATCTCCCAACAACTTTGAGTTTTTGACAGAGTTACAGCGTATTGTATGGGAGTTCATGAACTCCAAAGCAGCTTCAGTGGCAGTACCTACCACTGGTACATATTTTCACGTGGTTCTGCCAGAAGAAAGTCAGAGGGGTTACCAAGAGGTGTTACATGCCCTGGCTTCCCCCACCAACATCACAACAGCTTGTGGCTCCTGTGGGTTATTCTGACGGAGGTGGGCTAGTTATATGGACGAGTGGAAAGTACAAAGGTTTCAGCAATATGCAAGACGGATTATTATTCTGAATTGCATATGTAGTTTTGTTTTTTTTTTTTCTCAGCACTCATTCAACACTTGGTGGGGGACTGATAATAGTTCTATAAGGTAAATCACTTTATCTTTGTATATATTCCAAAAGAAGTATGCATCGCTTCCTAAGGCGGGACTTTGGTTCCTCCCCCTCACTTATCTATACTAATTTTCCTTCTTTTGCAGATCAATGTGCAGATTTTTTTATTATTATTTTTTGTTTGTTTGTTTTTGTTGTTGACCCAATGTCAACGTTTCTATCAATTTATGCATTGCTTTTCAGGTTGTGTGCTTGTTTAAAGAAGACAAAAATGTCAGAAGAGATGCAATTACTTGATATTTGCTTATAAGCATTATGACTATCCTGTCTCCTAATTTATATTATATACATGTGGTCATTTATATTAATACTTTCCATATTTATGACCATTACACAAGTGACATCTTATTACAAGAATTATACATTATTAAGTGAAATGCATGCTGTTTTTAAAAACAGCATGATATAACTTTTCTAGACAGCCTTTAATTTTCCTTCAGAAATTTAAGGGTGTCATTACAATTTATTCAAATGTACCATGGCAGAAAAACAAACCTTTCTTCTGTAAAGTGTTTTGTGCCTATATTAAAACTTTAAGGGTTTGCTCAAAATTAGAGTTATTTTAAGTTATTTTTAGTTATTATAACTTGAGATTAAAAAAGCACACTGAGCTCAGAATTTCTTTTTTTTTTTTTAATATAATGATAAGTAAGGTATGAATACAGAACTGAGTTTTGCATTCTTTAATTAAAACCATTACTCTTTTCTAGGGGATTCTGGCTTTGGTGTCATACTTCTGATTCTACATAGTAGAAGAAAATAACAGATTATTGCTGTTTATATTACAGTAGCATCTAGAGGCAACTAATTTTATAATCCAAATAGGCAGTGGGAAAAAATTAACATAACTTTCAAAGGAAAAGGGCAAGTGGCTTGTCCATAGTCATGGTCATACAGAAAGATGGTGAAGGAGCCAGGAATAGAATTCAGATTTTCTCTACCTCCATAATTATAGCTGTAACAAATTTTGCAGGAACAGAAACAGACTTTTTTTTTTTTTTTTTTTTTTTTTTATTTCAGTTATTTGTATCTGGAAATGAGTGCCTAAAATAGCAATAGAGGTCCTGTCTCAAAACCAGTAGGAAAACTGGAAACTATATTGCTGTTGTATCAGTTTCACAGATGTTGTTATGGACTTGCCTGTCTGCTACTGTCTGTCGATGAGGCTATGATTTTACCTATAGTAATGAGGTTTAATTCCAGAAAATCATACAATTGATGTCTGATTTTTCTGGCACCATATCTCTGTCCATAACCAGATTTACCCTTCACCACAGTTAAAACTTTGGATGCTTTTGCCAGCACAGTTTTGTGGGTTTGGGGTTTTGTTGGTTTTTTTGTTGTTGTTGTTGTTGTTTTTGTTTGTTTGTTTGTTTGTTTTTTCATTTTCAGTATAGTTTACAGCCACCCTATCAATTATGTTAACATATGATTTTTAATTATACTACAAAATATTTTAAAACTTCCAGCTCAGAAATTATCTTCAGTGTCTGAACTTTCTATTTTACTCCTGTTTTGAATAAAATACTCCAAGAACACGGATGCTGTTTCCTCCCATCCTAAGTACAACATTAAAACACACAGTAATCTATACACTTTTTTCAATAGTTTTTGTGAGCTGCTGCATTACGCATGAAGACCTTTCAATCAAGTCTGCTTTTTATATTAATTCTAGAATTTCCACTGCAAAGTAGAATTGGTAGTACATTTTGTTATTGTTGCAAATGCAGTTCATACCTACATCTGAGACGGTCTTTGAGCTTGTGCATTCGGCCTCAGGATGTCTGTGGACAAGGGAATCCAGTTGGTCTTCGCAGCCAGCCCCTACTGGCTCACTTCTTCCTACAGATTAAGAATTCAAATTAGGTTCATGCCAACATATAGAAGCAGTCTGATGAAGCCCTGTGCTCATGATTATACTATGATTGCTTCATAGCCATATGTATTTTAAGATCCAAAGACACTCTTAAATTATCTACTTTTACACTTCAATCTTACATTATTCAGTGCAAGATATTTTAATTTCAAAATCCTATCTAATTTTTTCTTCTTTTTCTAATCCAGTGTTCCTTCCCTTCAGTTCATTCATTCTTACACGTACCTTATGGGCAGCTGAACACAGAGCAAAGAGCTTCAAGCAGCCATTGCCCAAGCTATATTAACGTGAAATTCTTTCAAAGCTAATAAATCCAGCTGGGAGGGAAAGGCTAGCAAGAGTGTGGGGAAACAATCAGGGCAACACCGAATATCAGTACAGGCTGGGGGATGAAGGGATGGAGAGCCCTGAGGAGAAGGACTTGGGTGCATTGGTTGATGAGAAGCTCGACATGAGCCGTCAGTGTGCGCTTGCAGCAGGTATCATGGCAGTTTTGTTCTATGAGGTGTGATAGTTCTATATAATTTCAGATAGGGGCTTAATTCCTCCACTTCTCATAACACAAAGACTATCTGGAGTTTAAAAGTGACATGCATTACTGTTTTTAAAATAGAGAGCACCAGCTTTAAGAACTGGGCATGGGGGTGAGGGGTGGAAAACAGCTGCAGAATGGCAGCACAAGGGCTGGACTATCTGCAAAGATTCTTCTTGAGTGTAATTAACAGAGGAGAATAATTTTACTCTCATAAATCAACACAGATTCAGTTTAGATTGTTATTAATCCCGGCACTGACCTCCTGATTCATCCAATCCCTTTCCTGTAGTATAGCCACCACAGAGGAGGCTCATACCAATCCAGATTTCTTTAGTTTCCTCATCCACTTCTATGCTGGAAGCAATTTTAGCATCTGGAAACACCACTTCCATAAAAAATTCATAGTTAATTAACACCCTTTCTGTGTATGCTAACGGGTTATTTAGCAAAGTCATCCCTCCAGGCAGAGGCTTTTCTTTCCTTTATATACATTTAGAAAAGTACCACACTCCTTCTCTACCCCACAGTACGCTTACCTTGGTGTCACCACGGGCCACATAGCGACCTCAGATCAGCTTTAAAGTACCCGGCGCAGGTGGAGTCAGCTGTGAAATTGTGAGATGTGAACGTAGAACAGCTGCACTGCTCCTGTTTATCATCTTTGTGAGTCGGATTTGCAACTGTCATTGAGAGTCTCACTGACACACCGGTACCACGAACCACAGTAAAATAATTTCAGGCATGTTTATTTGTGTGCTGGTTATATCGCTGCTTTAATTTTGTGAGGCTGAATAAACTAAAAATATTTATTCTTCTAATCACTCACTGGCCTTCTGGTTACTGTACAGTCAGTTTTACCCTGATTCCCAGACAAAAAGTATAGTCACATAAAGATCATTATAAAAATTAGTAATAATTAATGTTGTTCTTATGAATCACAACACAGAAACAAAGTACTTGGAGTCTTTGTCCTTCCCAAGGGGTGATCCCACGAGATCAGGAGTAGGACATTTTAGAGATACCTGTAAGTGCATTTGGTGTTGATGTTGCTGTCTTACAGATTTATGGTGGACTCAACCTCCAAAGCAGGGAAAAATAGGTAATGGGTATTTTACTGCCTATACACTTCTTGTTAAATTGTCTTCATTTTTTTACTTAGCATCTGCCTCGCTGAGTACTCATCATCTGCTACTGAGCCATCTGATGTACAACAGATGTTAAGCACTTAGTGAGGCAGAGAAGGAGGTAAAAGTGTCATATCATGATTAAATACTTGCCGCAGCTATTATATAGGGTGACCATACTGCTTTGTTCTTACATTTAATGTTACAGAGTATTGAACAAGAGTAAACACATGTTTTGGATTAAACTTGCAACTTTTACTGTTCAAATAAATTAATATCTTTTGTAAATAAGGCTATTTCATCACTAAAAAAAAAAAAAAAAAAA
>VXBL01009865.1:511672-552090 GCA_013400195.1 Aramus guarauna
AAAGCAAAAGACCATGCATGGAAGCAAAGGGAAACCAAAAGATTTAATCTCTATTTCCCATCAGCAGGCGATGTCCAGCCACTTCCCAGGAAGCAGTTGCTCTGGAAGACAAATGTCATAAATAACGAATGTCCCCATTTCCTCCACCTTTCTCTTAGCTTTTATTGCTGAGCACACACCACATGGTATGGAATATCCCTTTAGTCAGTCTGGGTCAGCAGTCCTGGCTGTGTCCCCTCCCAAGATCTTTAGCCTGCTGGTGGGGAGAGTGAAAATGTTGGAGAGACAGCCTTGGTGCTGTGCCAGCACTGCTCAGCAGTAGCCAAAACACCGGTGTGTTATGAACACCTTGCTGGCTACCAGTACACAGCACAGCCCTGTGGGTCTGTGATGGGGAAAATTAACTCCACCTCAGCCAGACCCAATACAGCTCACTGCCTGAGCTCCAAGCCAGGATAGATGCTTAACCTCCAAGCCATACAGATATTTCTGGTCCGTACTAGCACAATGCCAAATCCAGGCTACTAATTTCTGCTGAAAAACTAGTATAGTCATGTGGGTCTGTTTGGATTTGGAGTTCAGGCACAGTTAGCTTTCTTCTGACTAGAATATATCATGCAAACACATCCTTAGATGCTAGAAACTATGCAGCATGGTTGATGTTTTGAGTGAGTTGATACTCTGTGATACATGGAAAATCTTTACAGTAAGTCCTCAAATGTTTATTCTCTACTGAGATGAATTCAAAACCACAGCTGTAAGCTCAGAGTTGGTCTATGCCAAACGACATTTTCTGGAAATGTCCTCCATATAACAAAACTTTTCAAAGGTGTGGACTTCTGTTTGCAAGAGAAGTGAAATAGGATGCTAAAATTTACATTTACAAACCTGATCATTATCAGCTGTTGAATGTGCTTAACCATGATACAGTAGTCATGCGGTACCAACTGGCAGTAACAGTACAAGCAGAAAACTTGGAGATTAAAAAGCAAATGACTTATTCGTGAAATCTGCCCAGTTATCTGTCCAAGGTAACAGATCAAAATAAGGTAACCACTTGATGAAGGCTATTGTGAAGCAAATGGCATAACCCAAATTTCTAAAGGAAAGTAGAAAAAAACAGACTTTCATATCTTACATCCAGCAGCTTTTGGAACTCAGTATCAGTTCTTAAGCACAGAACCATAAAATGTTGGGGAAAAGCTGTAACAAGAGACCTTTGAAAGGTTAGTTTCGCTCCTC
The DNA here is from genome assembly GCA_013400195.1 of Aramus guarauna. Taxonomy (NCBI): domain Eukaryota; kingdom Metazoa; phylum Chordata; class Aves; order Gruiformes; family Aramidae; genus Aramus; species Aramus guarauna. The sequence goes on from VXBL01009865.1 coordinate 512,915, forward strand.
TGGACAAGGATCTTCTCTGTTTTGATTACTGTGATGCATCACAGGGCTGGTAGCAATAAGACAGACCATGTGAGACATCGCCTGGCTGCAAAGTTCATCCCGTAATGGGAAACGGGTCATAACACACCCGAAGTGCAGTTCCTATGAGCTGCCAGGGCAAGCTCAGTAGGTACAGATCACTGTCAAACAACCCAGACAAAGTATACAACAACTTCCCATTCCTCCTGGGAGAGCAATAGCTTTAATGTTCTACTCAGTTTTGGAGTAACTTCTATATTGTGACATTGACCTTGCTTGTAGAATAGACATTATGATTTTTAATCAGGAAATGAAGGAATGAACTTGCCAAAATATTTTTGCTTAGTGCTGATTTCCAATAAGCACAAAGAAGAATGGTGTTTAGGCATTCATGTCATGTATGTTATTATATTTACTTCTAGAAAATACTAATAGACTGTATGTATATAACTAAAACCAACCTAAAACAACCAAAATGCCCACCCTCAACCAAAAAAAGAGAATAGGAAGAAAAAAAGAAGATTAATCAAAGTCACCAGAATGTACAATAATATATTTTACTGTTTTTTATTTTCATGTTTCTGAAGAATCAGACTTTGAGATGCCATAGATTTTGTTGGAGCAATTTTTTTATAGTCAGGAAAAAAAGCAACAAAAAATTTAAGATTTCTGAACTATTCGATGTTTGAGACAAATTCAGATGTGTCTTTAAAAGTAAGTCAGCAGTAAATGAGGCTTTTGCGTTTTCTCTTTCAAACATTGCAATGAAAAGGGAAGAAACCACACAACCATCGTCATTCATGTGGCAACAGTAGGTCTGACTATGCAGCAGACAAAATAAGTTATCTAAATGGTGCATTGCTAGGATTAATAAGAACTGAAAAATACAGACAAAGAAAGAAGATAATTTTTCTCTTGACTATCTGCATGTAACTCCGTTGTTCCCATTGTCTTTCTTCGAGCGACTGTGCCTCATCAGCCTAAACTGTTGGTTTCAGTATCTCTTTTCCCAGTGTGATGTAGGACATTAACTGTTGCTTCTAGTGAAACCAAAATGAGATGACAAGGGAAATCATTAAAGTGATCTTTTAATTTCATCTCCAAAGATGAAAAGTAAACACAGCATGCTCATGCATGGCTTCCTGTAGGGACATTGTTGTGCTGGAAGTCATCTGAAGAATTAAGACTGAATCTATTTTAGTGGGGTGTGGGGTCCTATTTACTATTCCAGAAAAGCATTTGGGCTCACTGTCTATAAATCAAAGCAGCTCCAGCTAGTAACGAGAAAGCTTGCAAGCTTACAGAAATCTTCACAGTGAAATAGAGAGATGGAACAGAGTTGTACACACATAGATACATACAAAGTATCTGCCTGATCAAATAGTATGAGGAAAAATAATCTCAGCTGCCTAGGATGTTAATCTGAAGACAATTACAGAAAAATGGCTCTTTGTCAGCCTTCCTTGACTGAGATACAGAGAGAGCAAAGACATGAACCAAATGTTCCTGTTGTGCCTGTGAGTTTATAAGGAAACTTTTCTTTTGTGATTTTGCATTGTTAAAAGGTAATTTATACATGTATTTATCTGACAGCAGATGCTGTCATCTGACTTTAGTGCCTTAATATGCTACTAAAACCAGCTTTACTTTTCTCTTTCCGATAAAAAATAACAAGGTTGTATTTACTGTGTGCAGGTCTCTCTCTGTGTTAAAATAAGTTATTTTAACATTGCAGATCTTCCAACTATTGGCTCAACCGCATCCAGTCCTTTCTCTACTGCAATGAAAATGGCCTCCTGGGAAGCTTCTCAGAAGAGACTCACACATGCACCTGCCCTAATGACCAAGTTGCCTGCCATGGATTCCTTCCCTGCACAGTTGGCGATGGCTCTGCGTGCTTGAGCTGTGCTCCTGACAATCGCACCCGCTGCGGGAGCTGCAACGCGGGCTACATGCTGAGCCAAGGGCTCTGCAAGCCTGAAGTGGCAGAATCAACAGAACACTACATTGGGTTCGAGACTGACCTTCAGGACCTGGAAATGAAGTATTTATTGCAGAAGACAGACCGGAGAATTGAGGTCCACGCCATTTTCATCAGCAACGACATGCGCCTTAACAGCTGGTTTGACCCTTCTTGGCGCAAGCGGATGCTCCTTACTCTTAAGAGTAACAAGTACAAGTCTAGCCTGGTCCATATGATACTGGGCCTCTCTCTTCAAATTTGCCTAACTAAAAACAGCACCTTAGAGCCCGTTCTTGCTGTTTATGTCAACCCTTTTGGGGGCAGCCACTCTGAGAGCTGGTTTATGCCTGTGAATGAAAATAATTTCCCAGACTGGGAGCGGACTAAACTGGACTTACCCCTTCAGTGTTATAACTGGACGCTGACTCTGGGCAACAAGTGGAAGACATTTTTTGAAACTGTACACATCTATTTGAGGAGTCGAATAAAGTCAAACGGTCCAAATGGCAATGAGAGCATCTACTATGAACCCCTGGAATTTATTGATCCCTCAAGAAATCTGGGCTACATGAAAATTAATAACATCCAAGTGTTTGGCTACAGCATGCATTTCGACCCAGAAGCAATTCGAGACTTGATTTTGCAGCTGGACTACCCCTACACTCAGGGATCGCAGGACTCAGCACTTTTGCAGTTGTTAGAGATACGGGATCGTGTAAATAAACTCTCTCCGCCTGGTCAACGTCGTCTAGACCTCTTCTCTTGCTTGCTCCGTCATAGACTCAAACTGTCTACCAGTGAAGTGGTGAGGATTCAATCTGCTTTGCAGGCCTTTAATGCCAAATTGCCAAACACAGTGGATTATGACACAACCAAATTATGTAGTTAACCATAAATGTGAAGCACAACACAAAACCTTGAAGGAGTTTTTACAGTGCTTTTGTGGAACAGTTTATGTTTGGAAGAGTAAATTTAAATTGTCTTTTCAATATCTGTCTTATATCAGTCAATACTGTTGGATGGCAATTTACACACATGAACTTGCTGACAATGAATATATTATACCTGCAGTTTTGGTTTATGAATGAAATAAATACTGACACCAGTCTAGAAGACATTCTACTTTTTACAATAAATTTCATTTGTAATTTTATATGTTCCGTGGCAATGCTTTTGTGCATTACATCCTCTAGAGGGAACATAGAAGGATACCAATAAAATTTTGTAGCTGAACAGTTATTAAAAAGAAATGCTGTGGGATTCTTTTTTCTTACACAAAAGTAGTAACCTCGATACACTTTTGTGTGTGTTGAACACAGGAGGCGTAGGTAAAGAGAAGATAGCGACTCAAGATTTTAAGACAAACTGTGGAAAAGTCACAGCCATATAATATTTTATTCTGAGGATGTGGATCTAAATGTTCATGCTGAGCTGAAGTGACAACTGTAGTGATGCTTTGCTTGCTACACCTGAGACTTTCCTAAGGCATGCCCTTTTCAAGGTGCTTAACATGACATACAGACTCCCCGAGTGGTAATGCTGAGTGGTTTAGGATGGACAGGAGGTTAGCATTGTGAGATGCACGGCAATGAAAGGTTGCATTAGCTCAACAGCAGACAGCGAGACACTGTCTTTGCAACTGATATTACTCACACTACAAAAGAAACAACCTTTTCCAGCCAAAGCACTTTTTGAAAGTCTCCATAATCCTTTGCTTTGCATATTTGTAGAAAGATTTATGCACATGTATACATTACCTCCTCCTGAATACCCACACGATAATATTTATCTAGAATTATCTGTTTTGAACTATTTGCCTAAATACCATCTACGCTGTTTGGATTCAAACTCTCTGGCAATGTAACTGTTTAATATGTGGATATTTTTTTCACTGATACAGAAAATATCTTTTCAGTGCAAGATTTTTGAGTTTCAAAAAACCATACCCTCTTACAGAGGTATTTTACACATTTCAGCAGGAAAAATATATGTAAGATGGCAGAACTTGGGACTCTTAAGAAGGTTTTGCCACCTATTGCAAGAGACTAGCACAAATGGCTGGACTGTCAGAAGTCCTTGTTTATAAATACAGGGTAAAGTGAAGGAAATGGATACAAAGTCTTTTAACAGCACTTCCTTATGTTAAGTCTGAATCTGTGCCACTGATGTAAAAACATCTTGTTTTTTGAAACGGGAAAGAAATACATATAAAACTAGCATTTCATGTGCAAATACAGAAACAAAGCATTCATATTTAATTCATATACAATTTTAATTCAACTAGAGTTCAATTAATTTTCATTAAAGTCAGTTTTAATAATTTCGATTTAGTTATATTACAATTTAATTCTGAATTGTATAGCCTAGTCTGAATTTAAGCTACACTCCTCACTTCATTTCTAGCTAGACCACAGTAGCACAAGAAATGCAATGCTTCATAATTTTATGTAAGCAAAATAAAATGCAAAGCCAGAAACACTTCAGAAAGCCTACTGCCAAGGAGAATGTACTTTTGGTTTTTAGTGATTCCTTTCTCTCCTATTTCACCAACTATTTATAAGGATTACTATTTCACCACCACAGATTCAGAGAATTCCTCAGACGTTCCATACTAGGAAGTCCTGCAGAACCAAAATTAGCAATTTTTTCTTGTGATCAACCTCTAGATGAATTCCTGTTTGTTTTCTACTTATAGCTTTCTTTTGCTGATAAATAACGCATCTCAGCCCCTCTTCTATGTGTCAAAATTTTGGCTTGCTTTTGTATTGATAAGACCTTCTCAGTTAAGATTCTTACTATTCCTGTTTTCATCTCCAATTCTTTTCTTTGGTATGTCTTTGGCAACTGTAATAAATTGTAGAATTAGATAGTTTGATTTTACTAGTCAGTACCTTGTGTAGTCTTTTTAAATAAACAAAAGACTATGATGTTATAAAATGAACAAAAAGCAAAAGAATCCTCTTCTGTTCATAGAAAGTAAAAGTTACAACAGAAATGTGGGGCAATGATAAATAAAGCATTTGCTTTTGTTATCCCCTCACTAGGGAAAAATACTAATATACCATGGTAAATGATCTGAGATTCCCCACTCCCCTTTCATGCTCCTCCCTAAAATATTTTCTCCTTGACTATTTTTTCTTTTTGGGTTGATTGTTTGTTTGTTTGTTTTCCAAAATCTTTCTTTGCAGACATGGAAAGTTCTCAGCCATGCCCAAATATGTACACAACAGAATGTACAAATAAGAAGCCGCCCAAAGAAGCTTCAGTGAGACATCATTTAATTATAATACAACACAATAAGTGTATTTGACTGGACTAGTGGAAAACTCCTGTCGTTACTGTAACTTTGTGCCAAATTAAAAGTATGATATAACTTTCTTAGCCTACTAGTCATGGACTAGTTTCAGATTTTGGAACCCGTGGGATCTTGGAATAGTGAGGGTTTCTAGTTTACCAAAACTGGATTCCATAAGGATGAATATAAATGGAAGGAAAAAAAAAAAAAAAAAGTGAATAGTGCAAAAAAAAAGTCACAGGATTTGACTGGTCCTCAAGTTACAAAAAGGACCCAACAATATTTCCCTTTTGGTACTTTTCCAGTTGAAATCTTTCTATGGTCTCAAAAAGAACTTTGGGGTGTGTAAAACCAAGAGAAGTCAAAACCATCAAGGATTTGATCTATAATAAAATTTCATAATAAGATACGAGCACAGTTGTGGGAAGAAAGAACTGTAGCTACATCCATGTACACTCATTTCCATCTGGTCATTGTAGATAATATTTCGTGTACGCTGTACATCAGATCCTGACTCTGGGGTTTTTGCTGTCCATTTCCCTTTGCATTCATCAATGTTGTTATTACCTCATATCATAAACTGGAAAAAAAAACCAAAAACAAAACCCAAGAAAATTATAGTAATATATGGAACTATACCATAACCACCTAAACAGTATTCAGAACAAACTTTAGTGGCTGTAATTACAATATCTACCAGGCAAATATTAATTATAACATGGTAACCTTCCTGCTTAAGTGAAGGCAACTGTTATCTGACAGAAAACTCTCACAATGCTATTTTCCAAGCAAATACAATTCAGATCATGTCTGAAGTCTGGGAGCCAAACTCATGTCTAGAAATTCTATTGCAGGGACAACCTGTAATAAGGATGGACTACCTTATCACTGCCTAGAAACCAGAATTAGATTTGCCAGTGATCTAAACCTCTGGGTGACACAATTGAGAATACAGAGTCTGAATTGAATCATATTAAAATTATCATGAAGATGAATAAACTAATTTCTCTCATTTCGTACTGAAAATATATAGACAGAAAGAAAATGTGCTCAAATTCTAGAGGCTGAAGGTGGGGAGAAGTGTAGTTGCATTTCAGGGTGTTTCTTCCTTTGCCACAGAACAGTTACAACTGTACAAATATTTGGAGGAAGAGCTTTTGTTTCCAAAAGCATGCATATGGTGACTCCATTGCTTATTCAGCAGATACTTCAAGTTGGAAAAGAAGTAAAATCCAAAAGTCAGTTTTCCTCAGGCTGAGTAAGCAGCCAGGCAGCTCGAGTAGGAGAGAGGAGTGACACATGGAGGGTGCCACAATCGTCAAAAGGTTATTTCCGCTAAAGAACAGCACATATTCCAGGTACAAAGCAAAACAGCAGAGCATCAAGGAAGCAAAGGGTTCAACACCCAGATCACTACTCTACTGATCTACATCTCAACTTTGAGTCCTGCACAGCAATAGAGCTGTGACAGCAAACAGGTAAACGTGATACGGTGACGGATCTCTCTTTTACAGTCCAGCAGCTATTGTTTCTTTGACAGGTAGACAACAGAATCTGATCTACAGCTGGTGCTAGCTCAGTCACCCTTATGAATGGGAGCATGGTCTAGATGGTGCAATATTCTCCTGCTAAGGTAGCTAGAGTGCGAGTGGGAAGACTGGAAAAAGTGGAGCGAGGGCAGGAACCAGGATCTCATTTTACGAGGCTTTTCAACAAGTGGAATGTCCCAGTGCAGTTTAAACAAGAGACCAAGATCACCTTGGGTGTGGTAGAGGTTTGGTAACAGGAAATGTCACGGCTCCTTTTTCATGAGAATCCATGACACGAGAGACCAGGACAACACAGCTGGTGCGGTTTTATGACTGCCATACGCAGTGGGCTGAGACCTACAGCACAGGCACTTTATAGGGCTGCGCGACTGGCTTTGGGTCTATCCACTCAGCTTCACATTCTAAGCAAGACATCTGTTATAGATGTAGCCCAGCAATCAATCTAATGTTCTTCTGCATACAGATATCATTTATTAAGCAGCCTATAACCCTGGGGCACAGTGTGTATAATGCCAGTTTATCCACGTGACAGAAGGGTATATGGCTTTCTGAGACATTCTAGGTTCGCAAATTTGGCCGAGTGGCCACACCACAGATTATGCTGCTTTGGGAGCCAGTGCGTGGAGGAGCAGGAGACGCAATTTCTTTCTGTCCTCACCAAACCAACAACATTAATGTGTGAGATATAATTAAGAAAACAGTTTTACCTCCCAGAAATGGTGCAATTTTTTCCTTCCCTACAGATTTTTTCTTGGATGGTAACGTGCATCTAAAACTATCGGTGACTTTTGTCAACACACTTACATATTCCTCTTCATTTTATGGTACATTTTAGTCCAACATAATGCATATATGAAAGAGAAATAAAGCTAAAAGACAATGCCAGTACCAATAGCTGATGCAGGGTTGCCTGCTCTCTGGACAGAGCTGCACTAGTTATTGTATGTTTGCCTGTGATCTCCTCTCCAACCGACAGCAAACAGAAAAGAGGGCAAAGCCACCGGGGAGGCAGAGATGGTTTTGCTCTGAAAACAACACGCCCTTGAGAGGGCCTAATCCAGAGCGTGCCCAGCTGTCGAACACATTACAAGAGCTTTGTGTTATTTAAAAAAGGCTTCTTGTCATTTCTCAGCTGACATGAAAGGGTAAAGAGAAGAGGAGGATTAAAACAAATCTAGGTGTGTGCATATCAAACTATGATTCTTCTGCGGGGAAAGGAGGAAGAAGAAAGAATCTTTGAAGTCCCTTTGGGATCTCACCACAGGTGCGTAACTCACTCTAAGACCACTGAGATACAACAGGGATGAGGGCAACAGAAGACTGGAAATGCAAAAATTAGGTACAATCGCTTAGCATGAATGTGACACTAGAAAATTGACCACAATTAGTTTTGAACACAGAATTCTGTCTTACATCTTTCGCTCTCTCTCAGCAGGGAAGAAACTTTAAGCATTAAATGTGCATCAGAGAACAACAAAATATAAGTAATATTATAAATGTGTAGATCTTCTTTCATATGCCCTTTTTATTGAGGCCCCCCCCCAACCACTTCAGTTATTCGGTATAGCAGCTATGCATTAGGACATAACTCCTTTCTCTACAAAATTAAGGCATCATAACATGAAGGAAATTATTGTCATGTGAGTTAGATTGCCAAATAATTTTAGATAATATATGTATTGCATAAAATTATAAATTTTCCAAGTCTTTCCTCATCATTAAACAAAAACAACCCAAAACTAATAAAATGTAGTTACAAAAATTTCCAGGAGGAGATGAGAGGTGATATACGATGTATGCATCTTGCTGAATGAATAAAATTAATTCAGCCAGTTCTGTTTGCAGAAGCTGAAAGCAGTTCATATCCTATTCTAAAAGTGTAACAAATTTATCACATCTTTTAGTAACAACATAAATTGCTTTGGAGCATATAAGTGTGTTTTTAAAAGATATGCCATAGATTAGAGAGTAATTTTACAGTGTATCAGTGAGAGGAAAAATATTTATTTTTTTAAACTGGTTTTGTTCCACTGACATTCTATGAATTTAATTCCTCTATTCCTGTCCAATGCTTAAGATTTCACTACCAAAATCAGTATTTCTGGAGGGAAATAGATATGAAAGTTCTTGTTTAACAGCAGGACATCAGATAGCACCACAGCTATCATTTTTATATTTGGATCTATAATGTGAAGAAGAGGACTGAGCTGCTAGGCATTTTAAAATGCTGACTTGTCACCATAAAATAGAAAGTGGAGATTCTTACCTAGAAGTTTTATCTGGACCACTGAAAACATTAAAGTCTTTATCCCACCAGAATGTACTTATAAACATGGAAAACTACCGAGCATTTATTTTCATGTATTATTTCTCAGCTTTAAGAGTTTAATAGCAAAAAGAACAAATACAACTGACTTAGGTTGAAAATATCAGTTATTTCTAATAAGTCTTAGATTAAATGGAATATATTGATAACAATTTTTTCCATCGTAAGAAAAAGCAAGGTAATCCCTGTCATATTCTCTTATTTGAATAAATTGGAGTAATTCTATCACTTCAATTCATCTGAGATATATTTGAAATTTTTTATGTGACTATTTATTAAAGTAGCTGGGTTATACACACACACAAAGATATTCATTGAACTTACCTAGTTACTTTTCTGTTTAAGAGGCAACTTTTAGTGTCTTTGATAAAGTTGGGAAAAGCTGTTACATGCAGAGCTCAGATACACTGAGCAGTAGTCCCCCTCCAAGTCCAGATATTTGACTTTAAGGTTAGTAGATGTCATCTCCACCGAAGCACTCTAGGAATGAGCACTTCATGAGAAGCTGAAGTTGCTTTGTAAGCAAGCTCTTCATCACACTGATATAAGATAACACGTTTCAGATCACCGAAGCCATCCATACCTACATGGAGTAAAACTTAAGGCACCTAAATTAGGGTTTTCAGGCAGAAGCGTAGGCTTCTTCTGTTTGCAATAAAGCTCTGCAGGGAAATCAGACATCTTGATAGCTTACACCTGTCCATCAACTATCCGAAGATCCCAGGGTCCTAACCTAGATGGGATGTATGATGTTGGACAGTGTGAGTAATCAAGCGGTGCACAAAAATGGGCAGAAGTCCCAAGGCTGTTATTTATGTCAACTCTGTTTACCCTACTGCCATTCCCTAGGAAAATCTGCAACATAAGTAAGGGTGGGGGAGAAGGGGAGGAAGGGAGGAAGGAAGAAGAAAAAAGAAGAAAAAAAAAAAAAAAAAAGAAGAAAACGAGTCATAAATATGTGGTTATAAAAAAAACCCCAACAACCACCCAGTAAGAATACACTGAGGAACAATTTAGGCACTGCACAATCATGCAGGAAGCTTCCTTAGAAAATGTACTGAAATTCAGCAAGGTGTGATGCAGTCTAATTGTGAAGACTACTGCAGAATCTAGTCTTAAGGATGTATTTTGAAACATTAGGAGAAAATGTAAAACATTCTTATGAAATATGATGTTTGGATTTATAACTGAGTTTCCCCTGGTAAGTTCTGGGAAATTTCCTAAATCAAATTAAATTGAGGGATCTCAGCCTGGCTCATAAATCACTAATCTGAACTAGGCATGCTTCAAGTTATGCACGTCCAAGTCAGGAAGCACGAGGATAAATTTGATGACATGAAATGAGACTGTTAGACCTGGATAAAACTGTGAATAGGCATTTTTTATGTCTTGCCTAGACAACTGCAAATGAGGCTTGTTTTTTATAAAATATGGGATGAAATGTCCACATGTGTAAGCCATATTGCTACAGCCCCACTTGATCTTATTCAAGAGCTTATTGCACATTCACAGTAATGAAAAACTTTTCTGCTCAAACAATTTGGGAGCTTAGTCCAAAATTTGAATCTGAAAATGCTCAAATAAGTATCAGGTCTTGGATACCTGCTTCTCCAATGCCTGTGCTAGCAGGCAGGAGGTAAGCAGAGAACAGGCGATATGCTGTGAATGAAACCCCTTCAGCTTAAGGCATTTATCACTGGTGTAAGAATGAGATCTTCTTTCTCCTTAAAAAAATTATCACTAATTCACAATATAAAGCTGCACTATATGACTGTGCAAGACTTCATGTACAATCAATTAGATACAGTGGAAGGCATCTGTGTCTGGCTTCCACTTGCTAGGAAAGCGGCAACAGCACTTGCAGGGAATTCAAGTTTGGGAGGTGTTTAGGGAGCTTCATAGTCTTGCAAGAAAGGACCTTCTGGTGAGGGAAAGCTCCTGTGCCTGGCTCCTAACTGGTATTTAACCAGCGCTTAGGGAGCACAATGACCTGGAGTGCTGCAAAGAGGGGTTGCCAACAGAGACAGCACTTTGCATGCCAGTTTGGGGTGGAGGGAGGAACATCCCAGGATGCTGCTTGAGCTGCTTTGAGATGGTAAGGCCTGTGCTGGTGTTCTGGTAGGAAAATTGGTGATCATTTCAGACCGTGGTGACACAACACAGGATGCTGCTCCTGTAGCAAACCCCTAAGCCGTTCTTAGCATATCAGAGACATCAATCCAGGAAGAGATACTGAGGGGAGATGTGGTTAGTCGTTCAGGTGATGGGCTTCAGCAAGTGCCTGGTGCTCCCCCAGGAGCTGAGATGGGGATGGACCTTGTCTGTGGGAGATGTGCCTTCAATCACTGAGCTGTCAGGTGAAGGGATGCAGGAGGAGGTCAGTGGATTATGCTCCGTATGGGAAGTTGAGCAGGAAAACAATAGGGTCCTCGCAGTGATGCTGAAAGAGCAAGATCTGAGGCCTCAGGGTACAGAATGGGATGGCCAAAAGCAAGGCTCAGGCAGGGGGAGGGCAGTGACAAGACATCTTCAAAGCCTGGCATCCATGGCACCAAGGGAGCCGCTGTCCCGCTTGGAAATAAACAGATGGAGAAGAGACATGGAGTGCTAGCAATGGAAGGTGGAGAGATATGAATTAGTTCCTTTTCTGCTGGAAGAGACAGACAATTGGGTCAACAGCTCCTGCTCAAAAGGTCAAAGCCAGTAGGGAGAAAAGCAGGGACTACTAATATGTTAGGACTGGAATACTGTGTCAAGGTCTTCCCAGTTCAAAAAAGATACTGTATAACTGAAGACAGTCCAGTGGAGGAGGGCCACCAATATGATTAGAGAGTTGGAAAACTCGACAAGATTGAAAGAGTTGAAGTTCAGCCTAGAGAGAAGGATTGAGAGGGAGATCTAATCCTAGCCTTTCAATAGAAGACTGCATAAAAGATGATGAAGGAGCTCTGTCTACCAGGGTGCAGGATGAACAGAAAAGAGGTGATGGGCACAATTTGTGAAAAATCTGGAAGGTTTTGTAGGAAGAACTCTGAAAGTTGTGTGTAAGGTACTGTCAACATGAAGAATACACATGAAGAAAAAGGATAGGTCAGCAATACATTTATCCTGGTGTATGTTTTCCTGGGAAATCACAATATTCTACAGAAGAAATTATCTTCTCCTTCCCCTGCACGAGCAGAAGCAGCTGTTAAAATCAGGACTTGGTCTTTGCTGTAGGTGGGCATCTTCCCCTGGACCATGATTTCATTATGGCCATGTGTAAAGACCCTTCTGCTTCTGGACAAGAAGAAAGAGCAAGTGTGGAACATTGTCCTAATAGTCATATTCCAAGAGAATTTCAGAGCTGAGGGAAAGAGTACGGTGTTCTGTTACGTGAGAAAATAATTGCTGCACACATGACAAAGAACATGCAAGTCCTCAGATAATTCCTTTGCTCTCAATTAAACAGACCAAAATTTTTGGTCAAAGTATACTGGCTGAAGAGAATGAATTGAAAGCTTAAGTGTGGACCATCAAAGACCGATACACTCAAAATCTTAACATAAGGATGCAAAGATAAAGCTGAATCCTACCTGAAGTAGCCACTTAGTGTTCAAAACTTCTTCAACAGTCCTAAATACCAAAGACCCCCAAAACCAAACAAAAATCAAAATACAATTATCCCAATGAAATCCATAATTTTTAATTTGGATCAAAAAACCTCCCAAAACTTCAGATGGCTTTCTCAAACAGTATCATTCTATTCTGCCTATCTGTTTACTAGATGGACAATTTGCAGTCCAGAAGCTACATGCATTACTTTTTCAAGAATTTAGGGCCCAGTAGAAAGACTCATGATCCATGATTTGTGTATATAAAGTGTTGGTTTCAATCCTGGACTGCAGAAAAGTCAACACAAGTGTGTGCAACAGTGGATCAAAACAGCTACAAACTCATTTGGCAGCACCTGATATTTTCAGATCTGCCCAATCTACAGCTTGGATGAGGATATGGAGCTGTTGTGGTTTAACCTGGCAGGCAGCTATAACAAGCACACAGCCATTCGCTCACCCACTCCCACCCCCAGTGGGATGGAGGAAACAATTGAAAACAAAAATTAGGTAAAACTGGTGGGTTGAGATAAATTATTCTGCTACACAAAACACCTACTTCTTAATACTATTTATATAAAAACTCTGTACCATAGAAAGTTAAGCAAAAGGAAAACAAATTAGGCATAGCCAGCTAGTTGCTAGGAAAAACAAAACTGTTAGAGATAAACTGAGTAAAACCAAAGCTACTGCCAGCCAGTCAGGAAAAGTCCAGGGAAAGCCTGATAAATCTCAGTGCTAAGGCTTTGCAAACTCAGTACTGACTCTGTGACCTGCTACTACCATTGGCAATACCTTATTGCAGAGTTTCACTTCCTACTTGTCTAGAAAATCACTAAGAATATACAGTGCGATGTAGATACCTATATCTGACTGAAGCTTTCAAATATGCTATTAAAAAAATTTAAAATATTTACTGTTCAGAATTTTCGCGATACTCTGGTCTACCCTATTAATCCCAAAGGACACATGAAAAGCTTAGCACAATTTCAGATATTCCAGTGATATTAGTATGATGGCCTAGTTTCCATTTAGAAGGACATTGGCTTGCCTTTGTTTTCATTTCCAGAGTGCTTCATTAAGTTTACAAATGTTTCATTAAGTTTTATTAAATGCATTAAGCTGAGAGTAAGGAGCTGCACTTTGCACACTGGTTGAAATGGACTCCACGGAAAAAGCCTATTAGCAAGAGTGATCAAGAGTGATCTATGAATGCTTTGGCTAATTTGTGGCTTCAGGGAGGGTGATTTTTATTTGCTGTTTATTTAAGAAAATGAATTAACATTTTGCCAAACAGATCATGCAAACAAAATAAATCACCATTTTGATTAGCTATTTTCTCTTTCATTGTATTATTATTATTATTTTTTAATTTCCCTGTAGCAAATACATATTCTCCCTGTTAGCAGGCAGGCTGAACTGACTCATTTAGGAAGTACTGATGTTTTGCCAACTCAGGGATTTTACTGTAAGTCTGATGATACCTGATTTATGTTTTAAAGTCCAGGTCTTGGAAAGCTGTCGTTAAGTGAATCTTCACTATGCACACACAAAGAGTTTCTAGTCCTCAAGTTTGGCTAGAAATAATTCAGAATATAATAGGGAATAGCCTTCCAAATTGCATGCTCCATACCAGGTTCAAGTTACAAGAAAAATCTGAAGTTTTCCAACCTGCCAAAGCCAGCAAAGTTTCTGATACGTAATATCTCCCCTTTCTGTGGCAGATAAAAATCTTCTCACTGTCCTTGCTCTGAGTATAACTGATATCTGTGGCTGAAAAATCAAAATGAATACACTAAACAAGTCCAAGTCCTCAAATTTACAATGCAGTCTCATGCTTTTTAAGCCTGATTCTGAGGTTCAAACTCATTTTTGTTATTATGCTAAGTATATGTAATTTATGCTAATATACCTCTCTGATTACTGGGATTTTATTTTTTTTTACTTGGAAGTTCACAACTAATAAAAAAACTACTTCTATCCTTGGCTGAACTTAAATTTTTATATTCCAGGTTTTTTACATGTTAGCATGTTCATGTCTCCTTGAGGGAAGATACTGGGTTTGGAGCAAACTCTCCAGTCAACACATGCAACATTTTTATCTTAGTTCATATATACTTGGTGCTAATTAGGACAGAACCTTAAATAGGATTAATTAGTATATAAATGGAGCATCTAATCTGCACCACATAGAACAACTATTTCTTGTGTTAATGTAACTCTACCATATTATTATTTTTTAAATACGCTGAGAGTGAGGAAGAAAGTGTGAGAAACTGCCCTGTGACACCTGGGTGAGAGAAGGAGGAGGAGGAGGAGGAGGAGGAGGAGGAGGAGCAGAGATTCCCCTGCAGCCGCTGGAAGTTGACAGGGGGGCAGGTATCCAAGCTGCAGCCTGTGCAGAGGACCCCACAGCAGAGCAGGTTCACCCCGAAGGACTGCACCCCTGAGAACGGGCAGGAAGTTATACCTGGAATAGCTGTGGCTTGACATGAGCTGCATAAGAATCTGGGCAGAGCTCAGCTGTTCCCTCCCCTGACATCAGTGGCACTATGTTTTAACCACTTACGTGAGACATACTTTTGCGTACCAGGACTGTAAAGCCCATCTGTAATGTAAAACATTTTTTTTTGTTTTGTTTCTAGATTGTTAGAAATTACAGTATCCATATGTTGAAAGGATCAACACTACAGCCAGTAACAAAGAAGTTTGTGGTCTTTTGCATTGTGCTTGTAAAGCTTATAAACATTTCTACATCGTGACAGATTGTTTGAACACAATGAGCCACAGCCTTACACAGTGCACCTCCATCTAAATATGAGAATTTCATAATTTGCAAATTGCATAAGATAGAAGACATATGGTTCTCATACATAAAATATCTATATCTGTCATATCCTGTATCTTACATCTTACACCTTACATCTTATTAAGATATGTTTCTCCAGGTATTTGGCACTTGAGCTAAATGGAAGGTATTAAATTAGTACTTTTCCGTCATTGTCAGCCACGTCAACTTTTTCTCAGCCATTCAATCTTAGACGAACACATTTTTAACTCATAAAACCCTGCAGTGATCTTAATATGAGGACTATGAATACCAAGGAAAGAGCCAGAGAACTGAGAGTTTCCATCTGTTTCTAAATGACCCTCAGACCTGAAGGTGTGTAAGACAGTAAAAAAGACAGTGTTAGGTTCACCTCGAACTGGGAGTGCTTTTGCACTTAAGGCCTCCTGCAACGTGAGCAAACAGTCTCACTTCTCGCTGCCGCTGCAGTCTGTGGGACCTGGACACCCTCACTTTCCGACTTGCACAGGCAGTAAATTCAAATTCCAAGTGAGAGTCTCTCTCTCTCTCACTTTCCTCTTCCTTTATGAACCACTAAGCACCATTTGAGCCTGCAAGTCTTGCTTGAAAGAATCTGCATTAATTACTACTCATCAGCCCTAAGTACGGTGACAGCTCCTGTTAGCAGCACTGTTTATTTTGCGACCACCTTTTCAGCTCTGCTGCCAAATGGAGATTTTCTTCACATTCCCAAGAAAACGACCTTTCTCTGTGACCAGCTGGTGAGAACAAATCTCCTATCGCTCCCCTTTCCAATTCCAAATTCTCCATCGTTATTTCCTTGCCAATGAAATTCTATCCTTAAAGATAGGGGCCAGACTGGAGTTATATATACGATTTTATACTGTTCAAAGGAGAGGAGCTATGTATATACTGCTTCGTGCTGATATAAAGCCAAGAGTAATTCTGCTGAAAGCAAAACTCCTTGATGATACATAAGACAGAAGCTAAATTCAGCTTGGCCTTCCATATCAATAGTGGGGTTTATTTACAATTATTCCTGTTAGATGGATTCAGTGCTTGCTAGAACAGAAACATTTTAACTGTCATTTTAAAATACCTATATGATTTAAGCCTTGCTTGATGAAAAGAGCTTGATTCTCCATTGCTTTGATCTCTTGCATTATGTCTTCTCAGGATCAATTTACTTTCTCCCAGTATCCTGTCTGACCTGTAGGTATCTCCACGCCTACAACAGAGTATCTGGATTCTCCTGTAGGTTGTCCAGGCAGTTAGAGTGGCAACAACACTGACAATTAGGTGCTGTATTTTTAGCAAATCTAAACAAGGCTTGCGTAAATCCAGATTGCTATATATACATCACAGCAAAACAGCATCCCCGCGTGGGAAACCAATATTAATTTAATTTTAGTAGGTAAACAGAAATCTAAGCAGAAGCTCAGGGAGTGGTCTCTATTTCTGTTTAATGTTTGAATAACAGACTCACGGACTGGTGGGGGTTGGAAGGGATCTCTGGAGATCATCTAGTCCAACCCCCTGCCAAAGCAGGATCACCCAGAGCAGGTTGCACAGGATCACAACCAGGTGGGTTTGGAATCTCTCCAGAGAAGGAGACCCCACAACCTCTCTGGGCAGCCTGTCCCAGGGCTCGGTCACCCTCACAGTGGAGAAGTTTTTCCTCATGTTCAGGTGGAACTTCCTATGTTCCAGTTTGTGCCCGTTGGCCTTTGTCCTGTCATTGGGCACCACTGAGAAGAGTCTGGCCCCTTCCTCTAGACACCCGCCCTTTAGATATTTAGAACCACAAGTTACTCGTTTAATACCATCAGATTTACAACTGGTTACTACAGACAGAGGAGAGCTTATAGCAGTCTACAGATAGGCCCCTGCTGCAAGGGAAGTTTTTAAAACATCTCGCTAGTCCATCCCCCTTCTGAAGTGGACAGCACGCTTGATTTTCATCATGTCGGTATTAAGCCATGACTTATATCATATATTACTGCCTAAATCCTCTGTAAGCTCCTGATAGGTATTGTAGTTTAATTGTCAAAAAGTTCTTCATTTTCTGTGACTGACTGTGGTTTCACTCTCTAAAGAAATATTTCTTGTTGTAAAGGTTCGTTTAGAACTTTCTGTACCAACCTACTCAATGTGAAAATCCTTTCTGATGGAGATGATATTCAGTAATTGCTTACTATTTCCTGAGTAAACTGAATCTGGAAAAAGAGTATTTTCACTTACATGATACAACATGATTCACAAAATGAGAGAAGACTTAGGGTATAAAGCATAAGCTCTTGGCCAGCTTCAGAGGAGAGAAGAGAGAGAGAGGGGAGGGAGGNCTATATTCACTTGCATGGGTACAGTGACAGATGGTTCAAAACAACATGATCATTTTTTCCATTTTGAAACCTTAAGCCTCTGTCCTTACAACACTGCACAATTAAGGTAAGCGTGGTAGAACTTCCACAGACTCAAACTGCTTTGGCCATTACATTTGGTTACTAACTACTGATGCAGAGTTATAGGCCAATCATACTGTCAGAAGCAATCTGGGAAAAGAAAGATACCTATGTGAGACCAATTACCTTCTCATATCAGTACATCAAATTTATAATATAGATTGCATGTAAAAAGAAAAGAAAACCCAGCGGTTAAAATGTATTTCAGCTGTCAGTGAAAAGGCCCTCAGAACATAAAACTGAATGAACCTGCTGAAGGTTAATATTTGTTAAGCTGAAAATAAAACTTGTATTATGCAGTAAACAAAGACTTCATAACATAAATAATCGAGATGAAAAAATAAGGTAATCATTGCTAGCTCTTTTTAATACTCAACACAGGGTCTCAGTCAACAGGACTTTGAAGTCCTGAAATTACTAAGTAGCTGGTGGTTGTCGACTAGTATTTTTTTTCCTAATGGATATGAAAACAATATTTCCTATGTGTTATTATGGCTGTTATAAGACTTTAAAAGGTTTTTCTTTCAGTGGCAAGAAGCAAAGGGTGAGGCTGTAGACAGCAAATCCTGTTACGGTGCAGGGAACAGCCTGGGCACAGACCACTCAGCACGCAGGGAGGTCTGGATCCCTGCAAACAGACGATATATTAAACCTTTGGTGGTGGTAGTTAGCCATAACTAACTTTTTGGTGAAAGGAGGGAGGAAGAGAGAAATACTGGGTTTATGTAGCTGTGTGGCTGAGGCCCACTGACTCAACTAACAAATGATTCTTGTATCAATGGTAATGTGCAGCACATACTCAATGACTTTATAAGGACAATTGGTTTAGCTGAGATTTTTCACAGCAGCAATGAGTATGGCACTAAATAAATTGTATCTTCCCTGTCTCCGATACTTTTGTCCTTACTTTATTCTACACAAAAGTAAAGTATGACATATCTATAGAATGAGTAAGAGTTTATTGTATCAAATGTAATTATGTAATAACTTTGTGATTTGTTGTAAAGAATTATATGCTATATATTAATGCAAAGATTGTTATTAATCACTGTAAGATATTTTTTCTCAAGTTCTCTCAAGTCTATTTTGTATTTGGAACATTTCTTTCTCTTTTCCACATTTTTTTGGTTCCCCAAAAGATACGAGACAGGTTTATTGTTCTGCCTTCTGATTTGTTTGAGTCGGTACTATTGTCTTGAGACACTACTTTACTAAAGAACATGTGATGAAATACCTGAGATAGAACAGCAAACTTGCTGTATTTTAAGATATCTTGAGAGATTGGTGCTATAAATATATTGTTGTTTCTCAAATCAATTGAAGTGTAATAAGTCTTTCTTTTAATCTTTTTTTGAAATTCCATTTTTGCATGTGTACTTCTTGCATGAAGAGAGAAAGAACTTTAATTATTTAATGTTTGCAACATTTGATAGAAATGTATTAATGTCATTGGCTGTAAGCACCTCTTCTCATGAGGAGACCACAAATCCTACCCTTAAGATACTTTCTGATCTGGATTTTGTGGGGAAAATTGTAAAATTACCTGCTTTCAGAAATGAATAATCATGAATCTTTGAGTTTTCTAACTATCCTAAGTGAAAATCTAAATTAGATGGGTCAAAGGAAAGAAAGCACTTCTGCACAGACCTACAGCAATTAAATGGACTCTATAAAATTATAATCTTGAAAGTTAAAGAGAATGTTGCAAAAAAACAACCGTGGGATGTTTGGGGGTTTGGTGGTGTGGTTTTGGGGTTTTGTTAGGGGTTTTTGGGTTGGGTTTTTTTTGTTTTTTTTTTTTTTTTTTTCTGTGCAAGAGTTCAGGGATTTATGGCAAATAATTTGACGCATTCATCTATATTCAAGTTTCCTCACCGTTTGCATCAGACTTTCTACACTTCATATTTTTAGTCACTCAGAACTCTACCCTTTGTCTTTGTGCTATGAAAAAATTTGGTTAGCAGTATGAGCAGGAAAAAAATCAACATCTTGTCATTCCTTAGCAGTGAAAAAAAACCCACAAAAAACCACTCAGGAGGAATAACGCACTAAGCAGCGTGAGACAGCCTTATCCCGCAGTACTTTAGTTTTAATGTGTTTTTGCAATGAGAACTGAGAATTTAATTTGGGCTTTACTACAATGCTGCATCATTAACTTCCAAACACCTCTAGAGCTTTTCCATTTCCCTGGCTTCATTGTTAAATCTTGAATTTGACTGTGTTAGCCTCTAGTTCAGCTGCAGCATCTACCTCGGTCTTATGCAGCTGTTCTACTTCTCTTCCTTCAGGTAAATGTCCTATTTCTCCTCCTCTCCTTTCGTCCTCATTCTTTCTTGAATGTTTGAGATAAAATCATCTGCCTTGCTCCTTGCTTTCACATCTGAAAAGTAACAGTTAAAAAAGGACTGCAGGAAGATCCTATTCAACAGCTATGTGAATAACAGAGATAGTTAACAGAGACCAGAAATACAATTTTGTGAGGTTTTAAATTCTTTTTTCATTCTTATTTGGAGAAAATGTTAAACCATAAAAGGCTTTCAAAATCCCAAATTTTGCAAACATACAGTTTTTGCTCAGAGAGATTTGGGTTTCATTTCATCTTCTTCTCAACCAGTGGATTTACCAGGACTTCCTAAAACTTTCAGTGAAAAAGGATGCCAAAATAGACACAAGTCCATGAGATATGTAGCTTTCAATAAAATGGAATTTTCTACTGAAAAACTTTCTGACCAGCCTTGGTGAATGATAACAGCTCTGACAGATCTCTCTTACATGGGAAGATTTAAGAGAGTGTATGTGTCATATGTACATTCACCTCAGTAACTCCTTGTTCTTGTAGTAACAAGATCTTTCTTATTCTCTGAACAGGCTCTACATCATCACCTGCAAGGAAAGCTAGGTGTCAATGCCAAACTCAAATCAATAAAGAGCTGAAGTACCTGTAATGGTGCCAGAGGTAATGTTTCCATTAATCTTTCTGAATTAATGTCTGCTTCATTTCCAGGAAGTCCAGAGGCATACGTAATGGAACCGTTTTGCACTGTTAAAATACTATGAGAAAAATGTTGCTTCTCTAACTTGGATTACACACCTGCAGGAGGAATTGTGCGTGGTGTAGGAGGAACACCACCATGAACCACTTTGATTCTGGGAAAAAAACAGAAAAAGTGCAGTCCCTTTTTATTCTCTTTTGCAATCAGGTAGAAAAGCGAAAAGGAATATTGTTCCTGCACTGTCCTACCACCAGGAGCACACAAATTTGCTGCCAATGCAGCCTAAATATAATGACCTGCTCTGGTGACTGGTGGAGTTGTAGCATTGCAAAGACCTCTCCAACTGAGCTCCTCTTGAGGTTCTGGAGTATTTGAAGTGGCCATCTAGCATCCAAATCAACTGGAGAGACTGAATGTTGCTCAAAACTGCTGGACACATGCAAGTTCATGATGGTGATTGCACAAGCCTGGTCCTCATGAGTTCTATATTTGCTTCAGGGAGAATGAGCGACTTGTGCTCCCTTCTCCAAGCACAGGGCACAGGCGCCTGCTGCCTTTCTCTCCTACGGTCTCTTTTATAATAGTCAAGCTATTATAATCTGGCTGTATATAATGGTGATGAAGCTTTATAGCAGCAGTGCTGATAATGCTGTTATTACTTGGTAATTTCTTCCATTGTGAACACAGGAATGCAATGATTGTTTGCCTGATGCTTGATTGTGATTTTGTCAATATGGAGCTCTCACTTGCCAACAACCAAAAAAAGTATCTGATTAACTCTTTTTTCTGTACTGTTAAACATATTTGAGTCTCTCTGCTCTCCTGCTAGGCCAACTAGCAGGAGGGCTCCTCATTACTTCAGTCATTGTTTAGTAACAAAACAGCTGTAGGAGTTCAAATGAATGGCTGAGTGGCAGAAACACTGCCATGTTGTTCCAGCACGGCACCTTTTGCACCTTGCAATAGCAAAATATACATGTATGCTGCCTGTACACAGCTTACTAAGATTACCACTGTGTAATTTAGTTCCGTTGGCTGTTGGAGCTCAGTAATTCAATATAAGACATTGTAAAGTTGCCACAAAGGAGAGGCAAACAGATCTGAAATGCAAGAACTTCCTTGCAATTTCTTATTGATTCATAATGAAAACTATCCATTAGAAGAGTGTGCATTTCTTAAAATATTTAGAGCTTCATTCTTTGAGATCCTGTCTACTTCTGGAGAAGTCACAGAGAATTAAAGTGGTACAGGCATCCCTTGGAGTCTCTCAGCATCTCATTGCTTGGGGACTATAAACAGTACAAACAGTGCAAAAAGATTCCCTTCTCATCTATCTATCTATCTATCTATCTATCTATCTATCTATCTATCTATCTAAAAGAGGGAAATTATTTGATATAATAAAAAAAAAAAAAATGTGTTCAGAAGGTACTAGAATCTTACCATTTTGAAGCTGTACCAAGGTTTCCTTTCAAGACCATGTACTTCTAGAAGAACAACTCTGGGCTAACATATTGTCTACCAGATAATGTTAGGGTCTCTGTCAGAAGGAAGTAACTATTTTTTAAGTAGCGACATTCTTGTGGAGTAGAGAGCGCCTTGTAGAAATAACGGTTCATGAAAGCCTTTTTTTTTGGGGGGGAGGGATTTTTTTTTTTTTTTTTTTTTTTAAGATCTATGGAACTTGTGGAACTTGAGTGGATGTTTTCCTATGAATCTGTGCAATTACTAACAACTTCTGCTCAAAGCACTGACATTTATGAACACTCTGTAAATGAAGTGCTCTAGCTCAGACTCACCCTAACAGGAATCTCAGCACCGTAGGAATAGGCTCAGATATTTGCTTATTGATAAAGAATAGTATTTAAGATATTAAAAAACCCAGTTGTTACTTATGACCCAGATTAAGAATTATGTGCAATTCTAAGATTGTCTTATATTTTTTTCTTAATTTATCTTAACAAAATTTGGGAAACTATATATAAATAGAAAAATAATTTTGGGAGTGGTAACATTACTACATCTAGAATATAGTTTCCTTTTGCTAGTCCCATTAATCAGAGTGCGGTATAATCCTAAATTTACAAATGATCAGTAGGAAAAAAATACAATGGAAGGCAGATATCAGCTTTATTACAGTGTGTTCAAAAATATATCTAGAACTAACCAGTATGTTAAATAGTCAGAAACTATCCCTCTGTGTCTTCACAGGACACAGATTTTCTATATCTTTTTGTATATACAACTGACAGAAGTATCTAAAGAAAAATTCATTGAAAAGCACCTGCAGCACATGTAATATTTAGAAATTAAATCAATCAATTGGCATCTAAAACTCATTAAGTTTCAACATCCAATGATGAGGGAGATAATGGTCTGTGTGGTCCTCGCTCAGTGACAACTGTATGTACAACCTAGGCTGGAATTCAGCTCAGTCCTAAACCAGCTTCACGCTCAGAATTAGCATGAGGCCAGTAGAATTTCTTCACATTTATGATGTTGCTGTTGATACCAGAATCTGGCCATAAGCACTCCTGGAAAACTCAGATATGAAATAGCTCCACTACAGTTTGCAGCCCATAAGGCAATAAATGTCTCCTCCTGAACAGCTTATAAATTCTAACTCTCACAAATAACAACGTTATCACTGTTCGATGAGGGAAGGCTAATAAATTTTAACAATAACCAAAGCAAAAATAATGCCCTAAAACCCAAGTGAATGAACTGTTTCAACAGAGCTGGATGAAAACCAAGGAAACATTAAGAAACATAAATACAGTACAATGCAGTACTTCAAAATTTGGGTTACTTCAGTCCTCCAAGAATCAATAATCTTCCAAGTTGTCTCCCCTTTATGGGAACAGAAATTCCCATCAGTTCTCATCATACACATGCAAATGCATGATGGAACAAAAATATTGACACTTTAGTACCAAGGATACAAAATCATATTATCAGAAAGAAAGATTTGGTGGTTCAAAAGCTTTAAATAATATTTGGTCATTCGAAAGCTCCAAATATACACAGTACCTCATACTACATTAAACCAAAACCAGTGTAACTTGCACCACCACCACCCTTACCCCACCCCCAAAAAAATATTGAGACCTATCTCTTGTGAGGGACAACGTTTATCCAAAATCAGCAAGACAACATGCATTAACTTCAATCACTCTGCAATTGCAAACAGGGCATATTGTTATTCTAATGAAATGCATCAAGGCATAGACAATTTTTTTTGCCATCTTGTATAGAATCATAGATGCAATGGATGGCTACAAAATCTTCAGGAGGGATAGACAAGGAAGGAGAGGTGGTGGGGTAGCCCTGTATGTTATGGAGTGGTTTGATTGTCTAGAGCTTGACGATGGTGACAGCAGGGTGGAGTGTTTATGGGTAAGAATCAGGGGGAAGGCCAACAAGGCAGATATCATGGTGGGATGCTGTTATAGACCACCCAATCGGGATGAAGAGGCAGATGAAACATTCTATAAGCAGCTAGGAGAAGTCTCACTGTCATTAGTCTTTGTTCTCATGGGGGACTTCAACTTACCGGACATCTGCTGGAAATAGCCAGAAGAAGAAACAGTCTAAGAGGTTCCTGGAGTTGTGTGGAAGAGAACTTCCTGACACACCTGGTGAATGAGCCAACTAAGGAAGGTGCCCACTGCATCTGTTGCTTGCAAACAGAGAAGGACTTGTGGGTGTTGTGACGGTTGGAGGCTGTCTTGGGCGCAGCAATCATGAAGTGAAAGAGTTTTTGATTCTCAGAGAAGTAAGGACGGGGGTCAGCAGAACTGCTACCTTGGACCTCCGGAGGGCAGACTATGGCCTGTTTAGGAGACTGGTTGGTAGAGTCCCTTGGGAGGCAGCCCTGAAGGGCAAAGGAGTCCAGGAAGGCTGGACACTCTGCAAGAAGGAAATCTTAAAGGCGCAGGACCAGGCCGTCCCCACGTGCTGAAAGAGGAGCTGGTGGGGAAGAAGACCGGCCTGGCTGAACAGAGAGCTTTGGCTGGAAATCAGGGAAAAAAGGAGAGTTTATGGCCTTTGGAAGAAAGGGCAGGCAACTCAGGAGGACCTGAAGAATGTTGTGAGGTGATGCAGGGAGAAAATTAGAAGGGGCAAAGCCCAACTAGAACTTAATCTGGCTGCTGCATTAAAAGACAAAAAAATGTTTCTATAAATACATTATCAACAAAAGGAGGGCTAAGGAGAATCTCCATCCTTTATTGGATGTGGCAAGAAACATAGTGCCAAAGGATGAGGAAAAGGCTGAGGTACTTAATGCCTTCTTTGCCTCAGTCTTTTATAGTAACACCAGTTGTTCTCCAGGTACCCAGCCCCCTGAGCTGGCAGACAGGGATGGGGAGCAGAATGAAGCCCCCATATGCCACCAGGAAATGGTTAATGACCTCCTACACCACTTAGACACACACAAGTCTATGGAGCTGGATAGGATCTACCCAAGGGTACTGAAGGAGCTGGTGGGAGCGCTCACCAAGCCACTTGCCAGCATTTATCTGCAGTTCTCTGTTACTGGGGAGGTCCCAGTTGACTGGACATTAGCCAATGTGATGCATATCTACAAGAAGGGCTGGAAGGAGGATCTGCGGAACTGCAGGCCTGTCAGTCTGGCCTCGGTGCCAGGGAAGGTTATGGAGCAGATCATCTTGAGTGCTATCATGTGGCACATACAGGACAAGAAGGTGATCAGGCCCAGTCAGCATGGGTTTATGAAAGGCAGGTCCTGCTTGACTGACCTGATCTCCTACCTTGGCAAGGTGACCTGCTAAGTGGATGAGGGAAAGACTGTGGATGTTGTCTGCCTGGACTTTTGTAAAGCCTTTGACACTGTTTCCCACATCATGCTCCTGGAGAAACTGGTTCCTCACAGCTTGGACAGATGTACACTTTGCTGGGTAAAAAAAATGGCTGAATGGCCAAGCCTAAAGAGTTGTGGTGAATGGAGTTCAATCCAGTTGGTGGCCGGTCACAAGTCGTGTTTCCCAGGGCTCAGTACTGGGGACAGTTCTCTTTAACACCTTTATCAATGATCTGGATGAGACGATCGCGGGCACTCTCAGTAAGTTCACAGATAGCACCACTTGGGTGGGAGTGTTGATCTGCTCGAGGGTAGGAAGGCTTTACAGAGGGATCTGGACAGGCTGGATCAATGGGCTGAGGCCAACTGTATGAGGTTCAACAAGGCTCAGTGCCGGGTCCTACACTTGGGGCACGATAACTCCAGGCAACGCTACAGGCTTGGGGAAGAGTGGTTGGAAAGCTGCCTGGTGGAAAAGGACCTGGGGATGTTGGCTGACAGTCAGCTGAACATGAGCCAGCAGTGTGCCCAGGTGGCCAAGAAGGCCAACAGCACCCTGGCTTGTATCAGACATAGTGTGGCCAGCAGGACCAGGGCAGTGACCGTCCCCCTGTACTCAACACTGGTGAGGCTGCACCTTGAGTGCTGGGTTCAGTTTTGGGCCCCTTGCTACAAGAAAGACATTGAGGTGCTGGAGTGTGTCCAGAGAAGGGCAACGAAGCTGGTGAAAGGTCTGGAGCACAAGTCTGATGAGGAGCGGCTGAGGGAACTGGGGGTGTTTAGCCTGGAGAAAAGGAGGCTGAGGGGAGACCTGATCGCTCTCTGCAACTACCTGAAAGGAGGTTGTGGTGAGGTGGGTTTTGGTCTCTTCTCCCAAGTAACAAGTGATAGGACAAGAGGAAACGGCCTCAAGCTGCACCAGGGCAGGTTTAGATTGGATATTAGGAAAAAATTCTTCACCCAAAGGGTTGTCCATCACTGGAAAAGGCTGTCCGGGGAAGTGGTTGAGTCACCATCCCTGGAGGTATTTAAAAGACGTGTAGATGTGGTGCTTAGGGACATGGTTCAGTGGTGGGCTTGGCAGTGCTAGGTTAATGGTTGGACTTGATGATCTTAAAGATTTTTTCCAACTTAAATAGCTCTATGATTCTATAATCAAGGGACAAACAATTATTTTTTTTTTTCTCCTTGTATCTTGTCGATAAAGGTTTATCTTTGTGCTTGTACATTTTTGTGCACTGGTACAATATCAGAAAAAATCACTAGCACATTCAGAATCACAGAAAATGGGGCTGGCTGGAACACCATTTAGTCCAGTTCCTTTCAGCAAGGCAGCACTAACTGTCCAAATGCAGTTCCTGGCAGATGGTGGTCTACTTTGTTCTCACAAAACTTTAGTAATTGAACCCCCACAACCCCCCCCGTACAGTTTATTTCAGCACTTCACAACTCTTACAGTAGCTAACAGAATGTGTTTTAAATATCAAATTGTAGCAAGAACAGATTATGTTTTAAGCTGTATGTTTCCACTTTCTTCACAATGGACAGGAAAAGTGGATAATTTCCTTTCCCTTTGAAGTTTGTTATAAATACCATTGTTTTCTTTCCAGAGTAAATATGCAGAAGAAAGTTACAGAGAATTAATGATCTCGTAGTCCCTCTAAGGACTTTCAAATAGCCTAGGTAGCTCTCACTAAATTAATTATTGAACTTTTTCTAATTAAAAAATGTTCATAAGAAATGTTTCCTAACACCACAAGGGAAGCTTGACATGCCTGGTGAAAAACTGTGCTTGCACCTTCAGTGTTTGATTCCCAAAGTTAGATGAACATTTAAAAGGCCTCACAAAAGCCAAAACAAAGTTTCTCTGCAGACATAACACAGTGCTTTCTTATCCCAGTGATTCCAAGATAGATTTCATTAGCTAGTGTTTAAAAAGGTGCTTTCTCCCCGCTGCTGTCCTGCAAAAGATTTGCACCTTCTACAGGCTAACAACCCTGCTTTCTCATGGCCCCATGTCAGATTTTCCTGTTCCTGGCACAGTTTCTTTAGGAATTCTTGATTTTGCATGTGGTCGGCATCAGCTGTGTCGTGTAGCGGGGCAGGATGGGGGCAGAGTGGGAAAGAGGAGGCGAAATCTTTTCTAGCTCAAGTTGCGAGAGAGGAGGTGTGGTGCAACGCTATGGAGTTGTAACTACCGCTAACGCTGCTGAATTCTCCAAATTATGGGCAGCATCAAGGCTCAGCTCCCACCAAAAATAGGAATCCACTCTAAAAATTATTGTTCAACCTTAAACAAGACTAGAGTAGCACTGGAAATGGAATGAACGCTTTCCTTAGGCACTACCACGGTGCAAGCAGTAAAATTTAATTTTTGGTCATTACTGGTACAAGTATAGCCAGAACCATACTGTTTGCACAGATTTAGAGAAAGAAGAAATGTTGGAGTTGTAAATTTTTGTGAACTGATTTTATTATTAGCAACATAGATAATAACATAATATACAGTTCCTGTCCTCAGCAATAGAGGAATTCATAGGGAAGACTGAGATTTAGACACTTCTCTTTTTTTTCTTTTTTTTTTTTTTTTTCCTGGACTAATGCTATAGTACATGGACACACTGGCAAATCAAGAGAAGGCTTCAGCTGAAAGGCTGTGATTGGGTATAAATTTGAAATGTTGCAAAGAATGACTTTACTTGTGTATTTAAAGAGTAGGAAGGTGGTGGACAATTCTTATTTAGGGAGGACCGATGGGTACATTTCACTGGTCTAACTTTATACTTCCTGGAGTAGAGATTAAAAATACAGATAAGGGAGGCTGGTAGTTTCCTTGTAGTAGCCATAATAGACATATTTATTCAGGTTGAAAGGACACACTGTCTCTTTAAGAAGATGTCCATATCCCTAACATGTAAAAACTTTTGTCTAGGCACAATTTACATGAAGAACACTTTTAGTTATCCTATGTTCACAGTCAATTTGGCTACTTGGTTTAGAAGTGCTGTGCAATGGACAACTACTTGAGAAAAACTGATTTTGTTGTTTTAGCTATGTAATTATTCCTCTAATACACTGCAGAAGGTGTCTAGGAGAACAAAAAAAGCCAGCAGGTTAAAGAATTGCATTTCTTCTTCAGTTTCAGAAGAATTATAATTTTTCTGGATGTCTAAGACTGACATTTTTTAGGTAAGCATTAGTGACAGGATATATATCATCGGATGTAAGAAGGCAGTAAAGAAGCCAAAAATAAATGCAAAACCAATTAGCAAGCAGCAGAATATTCATGTCTACTTTCTAAGTTGAATTTCTCTGATACTACCTTAAAATGAAATTTTTCCTGAAGGAGGGCTTGAAAAGTCTGCGGTGATTTTATTCCTGAGCACCATAGCTAGCAGTGTCTCAGCAGCAATCCTTTCACACTGGTACTCTAGTCTCTCTCTATATACAATGAATGGAAACATCAGGCAGTAATGGATTCAATATATTGTATAAATCATTCTTTTGGTTTATTATCCATATCTTCAAGAGAAAAAGATTGAAACTATTCACATCAGAAATCCCATCTTTTATATTATAAACCCTCTAGTCTCCCTTGGGGAGAAACTGTAGCTTGTGAACCTGTTTGCCAAGTCTTCTAAAGACATGAGGTACAGTTACAATTTAGATACTCCTGAGCTTTGTCCTGAGTGAATAAATTACAATTTAGGCTTACTACCTGTATCAACTGGAGAAAACCTTTGTGAATCAACACAGGATTGCAAGAGCATTATCAGCACAAAGGTAAGCTCTTCCTGCTATCCCATTGAGCTGATTTCCCCCTCCATTAAAAAAAAAAAAAAAAAGTTTACTTTCTTCATACAAAGTATTTGATCCAACAGTGTTATTAGCATTTAACAAAACAGCATCAGTTTGCATTTGCATATACATTTTATATTCTCTCATGATTGTTCAGCAAGTAACAAGATACTAAAAATGAAATATCAGAATAATATAACAGTATTGGAATGAATGAATGAAACTGTGATGTATTTAATATATTATGTACTTCAGGTGAACCTTGATACAAAAAGATGTTCCTGTCAGTGCAACAGCAGTTTTTGCTATTTTTAAAAAACATATTTTTGACTCATTATATGATGCTATGCCATTAAGTCATAGTATGCACCATTACTATTTTATCACATAATGTAAAAAATCATTAAATTATAGAATACTAAACAAATACCCAATTTTAAACCACAACTTATTCATAGCTACCGAACCATGGTAGTTACATTTTGCAAAAAGCTATTTCAGCAAGATCTTTCATCCAATCCAAAATAATAGCGTTGCCAGCCAGAATTTGAGTGAAATGCCGTTCGGAGACGTGTCTGTCATTCCTGCGCACAAGTGATCTAGAGGAGCTGGTGCGGTTTGTACGGTAGCTCTCAATACACCTGAGGGTGGTGCCTTGCAGAGCTGCTGCTCTGTGTTTCGGTTTAGACATATCCTGAAGTGCAGCAGAATGAATTTGTAATTTTTAGGTGTCTTGATGAAGAGAGACCCTTCCAATTTTATTAAATCATGCACTTCTGTATTAACAAGACTTGCAGGCATTATGCTTTAGGCCTGACTGAAAATATTCTGAAGTCAACAGGAGTCATTTCGTTGATCATGATGATCCATTGGATTGGATCATCACACACTGGGCAAAATCAAGGGACCGTGAATTCAATACAGTATTTTTTTTTCCCTTTTTTTTTTTTTTTTTAGAACTTTAGATAATTTTCACCTCTTATATGTCAAGTTATGTGTGCAGTGAAGACAAACTGACAGTATTTTTTTATTCATTTGCCTGTGTTCCATGATTGTATCCTAACTCTTCCACTGGGCTTCCATTCTTCAAGTTTTCATGGGGATTTGTACTGATGCATGACTGGCATTTTTTGGTTTTTTTTGTTTGTTTTAATTTGTTTTATTTTACATTTTTCAGTCATAGGATTTTACGATGGAAAGGTTGTGAATAGTTTGAAAAAGTTTTTTCTCTTTATAATTAATGTCCTATGATTTATGAGTAATTCAAGGAAAAAATATAAATAAAGAAAACAGCATTTTATGGAAACTTCACACTGGCCTTCCTGTTTTAGAATGCTGGTAAGGATATAGTAAGAATGATGGATGCTGCATAATAGGTGACAGAAGTTTGTTGTGAATTGAAAGAAGTGCACATGCTTACAAAATTAATATCCCTAAGTTAGGCTATCTATAACATATAGTTAGTTATTAATTGACTAAATGTTATTTTGTTGAGAAAGGAAACAAATGAAAAAAATGCTTAATTCCAGAAAAAAAAAAAATGTTAAATTCCTTAAGCAAGAAATATGAGGGGGTTTTGCTTTTTACTCTTTTTGGACCTTTATGTTGAAGGGGACACTCAAATTGTAACTGCTCAGCAGTGGTGCTTTGAGACCGAGGACGGACCTGGCATGGAGGCCCAGCTGCAGGAGGGGTTAAACTGGCTGGAAGCAGGAATGCCCGAGGCAGAAGAACTCCCTGCAAGGGAGCGAAGTTTCCCTGGGTGCCGGGCTGAGGCACCCGGTGCCACCGCTCACGGGGCTGGGGATGGGGCAAGCCGGCAGAAGGAACCAGCTGGTGGCACATCTTCGCGGTCTCCTTGTGGAGCCGCTTACGGTGGAAGGACTCGGTTCAATGCATTGTTTGGTGGCAGGTTGGTTTTTTTTTTATTTGGGGTTGTTTGGGTTTTCTTGTTGTTGTTTTCTTTTATTTTTTTTTTTCAGGTTTTTTTATATTTCAACAAATATGTATTTAATTCTTCTCATGGGGTACAAAAAAAATTCCCCAGCAATGTATGCAGAGACTCTCATTATATTTAAAAAAGGTGAAAGTAATGTTTCCTCCTGCTTGTAGCTTAAAAAGTTCTCCTCAGAAACAAGTAAAATATAATTCAAAATACTCTGCTTTCACCTGAGACAGTCTCCTGCCTCCCACTTAACTCTTCTGCCTCAGTTAATTAATGCTTCAAATATTTTGTCTCATTCTTCTCTTTCTAAAAAAACCAAAATAGTCTCTTCAGAAAAACAAAGAAATTAGAATGCCATTCACTGGTATAAATGGCTCACTTGGGCTAGTGATTTTTCAACATAATATGGAATGTGCATGTAATAACCATGGCTCACTGTAAAGGCTCAGAATTTAAAGATGCAGATGATCAGATACATACCATATACTCCACTTTTTCCCTAAGCATCAGATTTGCAGGCTGAAATAGATGTAATGTGAATGCAGGTTAAGTTCATGAATACTTCAGTGTTTTTTTCAAAATATATCAAATTCATTTAGTGATATTTTAGTACGGTATAAACATTCCTATGAAACCAGAGAAATGAGAACAAAGCAACATAAATAATCAGTGAAAAGCAATTTTTTTCTGGTTTTTAGTGTGTGTATAGGGTTTCAGGAGTGCAACTCCGGATCAAAACGCAAAGTCGTGGTTAGTGAGATGTCCAGTATGCGTTTCATCCACTGTGGCAACCTCTGTGAAACATGTCTGGTCTCTGCTCTTAGGATCACCAGCACTAATTTTTGTGGAGGTATTTTTTAGTAATCTTGTTTTGACTATGTTTATTCCTTAGCATATGATTTCTTTAAGCAATCAATCCGGAGAATATAGGCTATTTAAAAAAACCAAACCACAAACCAACCCAAACAACAACATTATTCAAACTAAAGAAACAAAATAGTCTGCAGAAGTAAACTTAAGAAAAGTGTGTAATTTGGTTAGGTTCTTATTTATTTATAATGGTAAAGTTCTAACTTTAGCACATATTTGTTTAGTAGGATTTCTTTTTGACACGTTTAAAAAGAATGGGGTTTATTTCAGATTTTTTATTAAAATTTTCTTTTAAAGTAAAAAAAGTATTCTCATTTCAGCTATAATACAAATAATTCTTTCATATTACAATGCTCAAAGTTTTAGTTTCCTCTGGCTTTGTGTTTCATGATTAGATTTCTCAGTATCCACAGCAGGTGTAACCTCTGAGTGAAACTTACTCATTAGGATGAAAATCGCTGATGTAATTCTTTTATATGGAGTCTTTGGTGTCTAATACAGTGGTCATCTTCTATAAGGCAGTACTTCATTTTCTGTCTTCTGTCTTTCCATCTATCTTAGCAATAATTTAATACTCTACTGTTTATGTTCCACCACTAGTTGGTGCAACTTACCTTGTCGTGGTGTGGTGGCTTGCGTGCCTTGTCGGGCCAGACTAAAATGTTGCACCCTGGCCCTCCAGGTTGGGGGTTTTGTTTTGGGCTAACAACCCAATCATGTAAAAAACAAAATCTGTTACAGAAATTGCAACAACACTATCCCACTGGGTTCGGTGGCATAGTGTTGTTGCAGCCCTATGCTCCTCGAGGAGCAACAAGGACCAAACAACAACAACTGTTTATGCTAAAAACTGTTTAAGGTTGGCCAACAGATTACAATAGTTTATGGACAAGGGAAGTCATAAACACCTATCTGCAAAGAGACAGCGTAGTGAAATAGAAATAGGTACGTTTCTGGAGAGAAGAAATAACAACACTAATTTTAAGATTCGAAAATGTTTCTCCATCTTCACCTCTTGATCCCTACCGGAAAGCATAATAGGGATTTAAATGAGTAAGAAAAACAAAACCCAACAACAACAACAACAACAAAAACCAACCAACCAACCAACCAACCAAACAAAAAAACCAAAATGAAGCTTTCTTTTAACTCTCTCTCATTTAAAAAAAAAAAAAGTGAAACAAACCCAAAACAAAACAAAAAGCAAAACACAACCTATCATTTTTCCCTCTAATAAGCACAAGCATAAGGGTTTTTTTTATTTTTTTTTGTTCTGTTTTCTTCAGCTTTATTTGACAGAATCACTATTAATTTGTTTAAAAAAAATTATAAATGAAAAGGCAAAAAAAAAATTTCATACACTAATGCTTATGTTGACATCTAGGAATCTACAAGATCTTTGCAAAAATCTGTATGAACCTCAGGTTCGTCCTCAGAGGTTAAAGGCACAATGCATATGTGTATTGCCTTTTAATTTCATGTATTCATTAGCTGACCACAGGTAATGAGAGGAACAACGGATGCAGTAGTTACTAATTTATAACTGTGCAAACTCTTATGTCTTTCTCGCACAGCCGTGCCTCCTGGGAAGGGTTTGTGCTATAGGAGCGTAGAACCGCCGGGACACCATGAGCAGCCTTGTGGACTGAGTGGGTGCCCTGTCATTTTAACTGGAGTCACCGTGTCACCCGCTTACAGCACGGACAGTGGGCAGACCTACAGACCAAACCTGCCTGCTTGCTGGCAAGGAGGGAACCTCTGGTGTTAAGGCAAATTAGAATCCAGAAATTAGCCATTCCTATGCTCAAAGCTACCACTTGAGTCTCACTGGGTACATCAAAACTGAGTGGACATCACTTGTCCTAACACTGTCCAAATACTAGAAAAGTTGTAAGACATTTTAGATGCTCCTCATGAGTCCAGACACTTACAGGTTTTGGCATAGTGCTCTCTTCTGTAAGGGAACTAAGTCTTTTGTTTGATTTAGACTCTCCTGATTATTTCTTCTCTATTGGATTTTTAGCTACGCAATGATTATTTTTTACAGGAATAATGCTTTTTGTTGCTGTTACAATATTTGATATTTTTATAAAGAGATTATACAGACTTTATTCAAAATGGTTCACACAGATGGTTAAAATGCCAGGTACTCTTTGAAGTTAAGCGTTTGAGTTCCATTCCTGATTTCATAGTTCTGCAAAAGAGGAACTTGAAGTTACCTGGTTTTATAGTATTTTAATTTCTGCTTCTCAATTTCTCTCATTGTAGTACCAGTCTGCTTTTCTGAAAAATCAGGAGCTTTACCAAATCCATACTGAACAAATTCTAAAACAAATTTCTCTTACAGGGAAAAAAACCCAAACCAAACAAACAAAAAAAACCCCAAAACAAAACAAAACAAAAAGAATATTCGCTTGCATGGAGCACTGTTCAACAGTGATAGCACTTTGCTTAATATGTATGGACAACTGCATTTTTCTAATGTACTACCAAGTAAATATTGATCTCTCACTGTAATCAAAATTCAATGAAATTTTCATTGAACAGAACACATATAAACTAAGATACTGGCACTGTAGAAAGTCTCTGACTTTATTAGACTCCTTTTAAGAGAAAAGAGATCTGATAATCCACGACGTCTGCAATAGGAGCTGTTTCCAGGTTCCATCCATAGAGAACTTTTCTCCATTTGGATGCTGCATATATGTGCTTTAATCCCTCATATCAACATCACTGATGCCTCACCCTGCTGCCTTGATTTCGTTTCTCCTTCATTCAGGACTTTGAAAATATGTGTGGACTTTACTACAGGATCTCAACGTCTTACCACATCTCAGCCACATCTACCATATCTCAACACCAACACACTTTGGCTTCATACCACTTCTCTGAAGGAACATTTTTTTTCCATTTTGAAGTATCTGAGTCCCTGAGTCATCCTGGTCTCGGGGAGTATGCACACACTTCCCATTAGCTCCGGTGCTTGTATTTGAACTTGAATATATTCTCCCATATCATATTTCTTACTTCTGAGTATCATCTGCATCATAACTGATTCGACAGGTGTTTGGCAAGGTGTTTCAGGCCCAGGGGAGACTGTCAGAAATCTGTACCTCATATTTCCAGGCAGCCAGAGTGTAACAAAGCAAATCTACTGCTAATACCAGAAAAGGTATAGGAAACTGGC
This sequence comes from Aramus guarauna, assembly GCA_013400195.1. Classification (NCBI taxonomy): domain Eukaryota; kingdom Metazoa; phylum Chordata; class Aves; order Gruiformes; family Aramidae; genus Aramus; species Aramus guarauna. The sequence goes on from VXBL01009865.1 coordinate 548,546, forward strand.
CAGGAAATGCAGGAGCATCTGTCACAAATGCCTTCTTTCTCTTGTAAACACAATCCTCTCACTTCACACTGAAATGAAAAACAAATAGCAAGTTGAATTTATTAAAACAAACAAAGCTGAAAACTCCCAAAATAACATGTAAGCAACTGGTTAGGAGACCTAAGAAGTGTAGAAAAGATGCCTTACTTTTATTAGAGAGGGATTGTTAACTGCTGTACCGACAAACCTCATCATCAAAGGGATGTATTTGCTAGCATAGCTCATACCAGTTCCTCACATAAAATTGGCTAACTATTAAAAATTGCCTCTTTTTTTAGTCACGTTCTCTACTCACACTGTTATTTTCTAGCAAAGATGCACCTGACAGGGAAATTATTTTCTACACTGTTGTTTGACATACTTGTGCTGGCAAAACCTTCAAGCATAGCTCAAGCCAGAAAAACAGTGGAGAATATTCCCTGAGCTGAATATTCCCGTAACTGAAAAGAAAATTAATAACCCTTCTTTAGATAAATCCAATAGAAGACAAGAATTAAATATTTTTCAGTGGAACAGCTAAAGGAGTGATTCAATGCTTTTCTACTATTCAAGGACCTTTAAAATAGCCAATTAATTTGTTGTTTAGCAACAGCCAATGCAAGTAGCTCACTGCCTTTAAAGAGAATCTTCACATGTGCTGACAGAAACTGAAATTCCCTCACAGCCTAACCCTATGGTTCCAGTTCAGACAAAGTGCCAATTGACTCAAAAGGCAAATAAGAAATAGTCTCACCCCTATGTTCAGTATAAGAAGCAGAAATATTTTACAAGGTCTGTTAAAGCAGCTCCCAGTTCCTTGTACAATATTTCTGACATATGCTATTTCAATGTGATGTTTCCATTGGCACTCTAACCCTTCAGCCAGCCATGAAAAACTGAAAAATGACTTTGGCCAATTGAAATGACAAATATAGATCTACAGGATCAGCCTTCAGCAAGAGTCAATGTTCATAAATTCCATGTTTCCATTGTCTCCTTGAAAAATTTATGATGTAGTTTGGCTTACTTTTTAAATGAATGCTGAACACACATCGTCAGCAGAAGGATTCCACAACTCTGTAAGCAATAACACTTTTTTTTTAGATCCTGACTATTTGTCCCAGTGGGAAGGTTTGCAGCTTTACAGAAGCTGGTTGGACAGCAATTTATTATTTTATTTAGGCTCTCTATTGCATTTTTATTGTGTTTTAGTTATTTATGATTTATTCTATAGCATCTAGAAACGTGCTTCTAGAAGATGCTGCTAGACCAGAGCCATGCTGTGCAAAGCAGTGTGGAAGTTTTAAATCATCTGTATCCTAAGATCTTTACACTATAAAGATAAAATAAGAAGCAGGAAGAGAATACATATGAAAATAGGATAGGATGTTCTTTGACAAGAGAAGGAAAAATACCCCAAAATCTAAAAAAAACGGGAATACTCCTAGATTTCACTTCCCTTCTCTCCCATGATCATATTCATAATCTATCTGAATCAAATCACTTAGTGATGCTTCAATTCTCTATGTACAAAACAGGAATAATAGATTTTCCTCTGTCCCAACTGCGTAATTACTATAGGGAGGAAGGAAGCTGTAAGGATTTTGGTCTTCCTTACAAACCCTCCACTTCTCTTCCTCTGCACCAACACAGGAAATTCACTCATTCCCTCTGACTCCTCTAATATCACACATGACACAAGAGGAACCTGGGAAGAATTTGCAAGATATTCAAAACCAAGCAGTATGTGCTTCTCCCCATCAGCAGGTCTGCAATATTGAGGCATGCTGGGTAGTTGTAGTGTCTACACTCAGCCAAGGATTTTTCAGCTTCTCACGTCCTGCCAGGTGCAGAAGAAGCTGGAGAGCACAGCCAGGACAGCTGGCCCAGGCTGGCCAAAGGGATATTCCCTGCCGTAGGATGTCACGCTCCGTACATAACTGGGGGAGCTGGGCGGGAGGCGGGATCGCTGCTCGGAAACAGGCTTGGCATCAGGTTTTGGGTTTTTTTTCCTTTTGCATGTGGAGAGCAACTGCATTTGTGCATCACTTGTTTTTATAGGTTCAGTTATTGTTGTTGTTGCTGTTGTTGGTTGTTGTTGTTATTATCATCTTCCTTTGTTATCCTACAAAACTGTCTTTATCTCAACCCATGAATTTTGGTTTTTATCCATTCTCCTCCCCATTCCACTGGGGGAGAGGGGTGAGTGAAAGGTTATGTGGTGCTTAGTTACTGGCTGGGGTTAAACCACGACATCGTCACACCCATTATCTGATTTCTTCCCTAGTAATTAATTTTCATCTCTCCTTGTAATCCAGGGGGGCATAAAGTGGGGGATCCTAACCCAGAATTTTACTTTTGTTTAATTACTTTCTGTTCACATTTAAACTTTAATTATTCCATTAGCTCTTATTAAAGAGTGTTTTATCCAATGTATACCTATGCTCTTACAGTTACATATATTTAATTTCTATACCTCTATAAATATATATATAAAATATGCACATATATACATATATTTATATACTTTTATAACTTAGCATTTCTATGTATACATAAAAGTTTATATTATATATTTAATATTTATATTTGCTATTTAATATTAAAAGCTAAATAGTATATATTTATACATATTGGTACACTCTTTTATATATGTATTTCTATATAGTCACATATTTTATAGAAATCTATCTATAGATAGAAATCTATCTACATATAAAAATTTATCTATGTATAGATTGTATTTAAATGTATATATTTTTACATCTTAGCCCTTTTTGGCCCAAGGGAAGTGGGCAGCCAATCATAGGGCTGCCTGAGAACACAATGGTATGATGTCCAGAAATGTCCATCAGCCAATCACAGAGCAGTATCATGTTCAACGAAATGGCAGCTCCCCGCCATAAAACGATGGACAAAACAAAATGGCGTCCCTTGTGTAGGTAGGATATGGGCCTGATGTACTTCTGGGTAAACTGGTGGGGGGTGTGTTACAGATCCTGCCAGCCAATCAGAACTGACCACATGACCAGGAGAGAGGCGGGACCTCTGGGGTAATTGGCCCCTGAGGCTGGTGGGAGCGGGCAGGGTTTGTGCTGGTAGGTGGAGCTGGGGCACCTCACTCCTGGTGCTGTGTATGTCACTAGTAGCTGAAGTGCTTACAGCGTCACGGTGCTTTCCAAACTTGTCAGAGATGCTACGATCAGTTCTTTCTGTATTGCAGTTCTCCAGTTCATACTTCTAATCTGTTCTTGATTCATAAAGGAATTGATTATCTTTAGAAGGGCTTCTTCTGTAATGATTTCCTTTGATTTGAAACAAAGCTGATCATGACCTTCTCTTTATCTATGTGTGTTTTTAGATTAAAAGCAACAGTTGCTGAATAGTAATTTTAACAAATCAAAGAAACACATTTAAGATAGGCATTTCATGGACTGCTTGCTGTGACAGTTATTCACACAGAATTCATTATCCAGGACGGATCTAATGACATAAAACATCTCAGGTTTTTATTAAAAAAAAAAAAA
>VXBL01009865.1:552118-566871 GCA_013400195.1 Aramus guarauna
AAAAAAAAAAAAAAAAAAAGGTACACCAGTCTGGACCATTTGAGATGAGGAAACATTTTTAATGTTACCAGTGCCAATCCTTTGCTGCAAAAGCCATCTCTGCTGCTCATGAGGGTTAAAGACTTGTCACCAAGTTGCACTGATGGTAGCAGGGAAAAACCAGTAAAAAGGGTGAAGGGGAGAGCATAGTTAGGTTCATTGAGAAAAAAATAACTATGTTGTAGGCAAAGGACAGGAATAAACTAGGAAAGCAAGGAGTCAATGAACTAACCAGCCGTACAGAAATACAGCTAGTGAGCAGCTGGCTCAGAAATGATTATCCAGGACTCAAAGTGTTTTGTGGAATTAGTATTTAGTGTAAATTTTATTAGCTTTATCACTTATTTATGGGTTTGATTAGTTGGGTGCAAGTATTTGATTGCTACTGTTCACTAACTACATCCTGATTAACTTGACATCTTATGCTGTGTCATTTCTGATGACCCATTCCCTCTTCCGTAGCTTCCAAGTGAGATTGGAAAATGCGTAAGAAAATGATTTTGGTTTCTTAATAAGAAAGCTATAACTGTGTGTAAAACTGACTGGCTTATAATGAATTATTTTTCCTAGTGGTTTAGAAAAATACTAAATCTATTTTTTCCATATATTCCAATATGGGAATTTTTCAAGTTGTTAGACTCTACAAGGAATAAACATCCACGTGGATGGTGTTTTTTCTTATACCCATGAAAAAAAAAACAAATCATAAGATCAAAAATACTACACGAATGGTAACAATAATGAAACAAAGTATTTCCCCACTATGAATTGGTAGGGCCATTTGTAAAGATTTTTTTTTTTTTAAAAAACAACACCTCTTTCTTAAAACTGTGACAGATTCAACTGTCTCCCTGTCTCAAAAGCACTAAAAAATACATTGCTTGAACTTTGTGGGTTATTTGTATGATCCAGAAAAATGCAGAAATATTGTTGTTCACAAATAGGGAGACAAAAAAGTCATTATCCTGGTAACTGGTGAGTGTTGCTTTTGCTGAGGGCTCTAAAAGCCTCTTAAGCTTATTTCTTCTGAAGAAAGAATATTTAAAGGATCAGTACCTATGCAGGAGAAAATAATGGTCCTCAACAGCAGCAATAAAGCAAAGATCACAGCAATGATGTAATGAAAAAAAATTTACAAGTAGGAAAAAGACGTATCAAAGAGAAAGTCACTGGAAATAAAAAATTAACCAGAAACTGCTGTAACTAGAAAACATTTTCAACCATGCTTGCTCTGAAAATACATTTTGTCAAGATCTGTCCTTGAAGTGAATTCTCTAGCAATCAAAAATTACTAGAATTGGCACACTGATGCTTATTTTACTTCAGGAACTAGGACTAGAGATATTTACTGGTTTGTAATTCTGTTACTTTAATATTTGGCCCAAATGCTGTTATATATGTTTTGGTTGACAGCTGGCTGAATGGTTGACAGGCGGCTGAACATGAGCCAGCAGTGTGCCCAGGTGGCCAAGAAGGCCAACAGCATCCTGGCTTGTATCAGACATGGTGCCAGCAGGACCAGGGCAGTGATTGTCCTGTACTCGGCACTGGTGAGGCCGCACATCGAGTGCTCGGTTCAGATTTGTGCCCCTCACTCCAAGATGGACATTGAGGTGCTGGAGCGTGTCCAGAGAAGGGCAATGAAGTGGTGAAGGGTCTGGAGCACAAGTCTGATGAGGAGCGGCTGAGGGAACTGGAGGTGTTTAGCCTGGAGAAAAGGAGGCTGAGGGGAGACCTGATCGCAACTACCTGACAGGAGGTTGTGGTGGGGTGGGGGGTTAGTCTCTTCTCCCAAGTAACAAGTGATAAGACAATAGGAAATGGCCTCAGGTTGTGCCAGGGGAGGTTTAGATTGGATATTAGGAAAAAATTCTTCACCCAGAGGTGAAGCGCTGTCAAGCGCTGGAACAGGCTGTCCGGGGAAGTGGTTGAGTCACCATCCCTGGAGGTATTTAAAAGACACATAGATGTGGTGCGTAGGGGCATGGTTTAGTGGTGGGCTTGGCAGTGCTAGGTTAATGGTTGGACTTGATGATCTTAAAGGTCTTTTCCAACTTACATGACTCTATGATTCTGTGATTCTGTGTTCATAGATGTTTTCCAGAACATTGACATTCTACTTTAGTTCTTAAGATAGCACAGTCACATGTAAACACATCGTTCATTTTTGACTTAGGGACATGCTAATCACATAGTGACATATAAGCTACATTTATACTAAAAAAGTGTAAACCGTTCCAGAAGATTTTTCTGGGCGTAAGAACTCAGTCCTTGATGCTGTTGCACTGGTAGAACTGCTTTTTACTGACATGGTGTGGGCCTCAGAAATGAGCCCAAAGGAAGTCCTGAAAACTGGCTGTGAGTTCACACAGACAAAAGGTCATTACTCAGCCAGGACAGAGTCAGTTTATTTTATAGCATGGAGTTCTACTACCACGTATACAAACAAAACCAGAAAATTGTCCTGAACACGTCTAGTGTACCACTGTAGAATATTTTTTAAATATTTACCCATATAGTTCCAGATATCCTGTATGAAAAATTCTGTTAGATCAATTAAATTAATTTTGTTCTGTTTCTTCCTTTGTTAGAACTGAAGCTGCTGTTGAGGTTGTATGTGACATCTCATTTGACCTGATGATGACCATCTGTATAACTGGTTCATTCACATCAATTTTTCCAGAAAGAAATCCTCAGTTCTTTGAAATGTCCCATGATATAAAGTAGAGAGATAGAGGTTAAAACTTTAGAAAAAATATCACAACCAGCACTTCCAAGCGTCTTCATTTGCAGTATAGTAAGGGCCCCTGCAACTGCTAGTGTAGTGAGTTTGTGTTTCCTAATACGTAAATTCAGCTGACACGCACAGATGAGAAATTGAATTTACTAGGCCTTTAGTAGAAAAGACTTATATATATATATATATATATATATATATGGTATTACTAAAAAAAAATAAAAATCCACTGATGAATTTATTTCTGTGAGCTAGAATAATTCCACAAAATTGATTTGAAGAGGGTATTTGGACATGTGATGCTCATAGAAGGATGCTAGGAGCTGTTTCTGTAAGACCCCTGACTACAGTTTCTCTTGCTAGCACTACATGTTCGGGCTCGACTCAGGAAGACAATCAAGTTTTACTACTGGCACCGCTGATGGCAGTATCTGTTTTTAGACCTTGCTAAATCACGTATTCTGGGCAAGAGAATGGAACTGTCTATAGGTTTTAGTCATATAAGCACTTAAGAGTGACCCAAAGCTTACTTATACTGACTAAAGAAACCACAAGATGATAAATTCTGTGTCAAGGGACCTGTATCATGTCAGTTCCTCAAGCCCGTAGAGATGTTGACAAATCCTGTAAAGTCATCACACCTACAGAACAGTAGGAAAAGGTAACAGGGGAACTCCAGGCATTTGCTTCTTTGCTGCTGCTTTTCTGCCCATCATCAGTACAATTCCTTTTCTCATGAAGTGTTGGTCTCACAAACTATGCAAAAGACTACAAAAAATGGAATAGCTTAGCACGTTTGATCATTTTATCCTCTCTTTTTCGCAGTACACTTGTGTACAGCAGCAGCTGAAAAACTGTACACTGCTGATAATTTTGGGGAGTGGGAGGATAGCAATATGTTGGTGTAATATAACTGAGAAAAACTGGTTACCTCATTCTCTTGTTTTAAATACAAAAGGAGGCAAAGAAAAACTGATATATGGCACATGCTGCCCCTGCCATATGTTCACTTCTCACATGAGCATTGCCATTATCAGTGTCTTTGCTCCTGTACTTGCTTCTGTGATAACAATATAGACAGAACGAGGAGGTGCCAATATTGCTGTAGCAATCATTCTCTTGCTCTTTTTAGTTCATGAAGGAAAAGTGAAGTATTGGGAGCTTTTGATATTCTAATTCTTCCCTGGTTTGTGAGTTCAGGGATTTTTTTTTTTTGGTGTTGGTTTGGGGGTTTTTTCTCTGTACAAATTAAAAGTTTTTAGCACTATTCTGATAATTCTCATTTTTTCTTATCTCAGAAGTAATAGTTGATGATGATAATAAATTATACTCTTTTACCATGTTACTCTCTATGTGTGAGGAAGTTCATTATGAACTCATCAGAGCAGTCAGTGAGGGGTATCATAGAGAAGAAGCGCAAGTGTCTTAAAAAAAGGCCTCTGATATTTCTTGAAATAATTCTGTATTTGAAAACAGGAGAAAGCAGAAAGCACAAACCTCATAAAAACAAAAATTATTTTTTGTGTGACTTGGCAGTACTTTTAAGCATATCATAGTTTAAATACATTTATGTCTATGTAACTCACTTGTTTTAATGGGCTGCTAATGTCTGTCACTTCCGAATGCGATGCATAATAGTACATTTGTTTTGGTTGTTACATGCTGTAAATTAAAAAAGCAAACACAGTACAGCTGATAAAGCAAGCAACATACTGAATTTGGAAAGGATGAGTTGTTGTCTTCCAGGGAAATGAATCCTGTGTGATGCTTATGCATAGATGGACCGGTAAACTAGGAACCTGGAAATGTAAAAAATAACACCTTAAGATTGCTGAAACTATCACGCTCCCATGTCTCTCTGTGGACAGTGAATTCTGATACTAGAACACAAAGTTTCCAGCTGATTCAGGCTCTTAAAACGACGTTTGATCCTTTTTACTCCATTTTGCCTTGCATTGGTTTCATGGGAATGTGTGGAAGAATGAAACCTAGAGGAATTCCACTACAGGGAGTCCTTCACAAGGTTTCTCAGTGATGAGACCGGATAATTAAATACTTTTTTTCTCTTAATTTTTGTCCTTTTATAATATCTAATAATGTATAATATGTAGCAGGTATATATTGCAATACATTGTATTATATAATAATACTAATTTTTGACATGCCTATTCTTGCAAATGTAATTTATAAATACCTAAGTTTTTCTGATTTGATTCAATGCAAATTAGAAATGCAAAGGATTATGCTACAATGGTTTACAGTTAATATAAATATTTAATGGCTTTCTCAATCACAACCTTTCTTTTAACTAGCTGACGCATACTACAGATAGCATTTTACATAACAGTTTATGTGACCTTTCATTCCCACACCGTTTCTGTAAACATATCCCTAAAAGAATCTATTTTCATATCTTGAACAGATGTTCCCTGTGTATACGTGTGCAAACCGATTGTCCCGGTGAAGGATTAGAGGTGTGCACGGTTTAATGGCATTCACTGACACGTAGCAGTAGATATGATGAGATATTTCTGAGTTAAATACTGCTGAGCTGCATATTGCAGTTAGTGTGCCATAACCAAAGAAAGTGTGTTATAGTCATGTCATTAGTGAGGGAATTCACGTAAGTACTTGCAAGGTCGTAACTCTATTTAAAAAATACACAACAAAGACATTTGGAAAGAAAGCGATCAGAGCAACGCAGAGGAAAAGCTGGCTACAGAAAATAGTGATGGCCTTTGATTTCAAACCCGCTGAACATACTTTAATTAGGTGCTGAGACTAAAACCCATAACCTTCGAAGGGTTTGTGTGTTGCGTGCTCACAGCTGCTCGGAGGAGTGCACAGATGGACGTACAGACGGTTGTCCAGCCAGGCCGTGGGAATAGCTGCAAATCAAGCATTTGGTTACTGTTTCCAAATACGGCCTTGGCTGTCAACTTCCAAAAATAAATGGGTGTTTATGTCCAGATCCCGTCAGAGCCCATGAGCAGGGAGGAGCTGAGGGCAGGCGGGACGTCAGCCTGTGGGTGCGACCCAGCGAGCGGTACGGGGCCAGGCAGCCCTGGGACAGCCGGCCAGCGCCGAGGCGGATGTCAGCCCGGGGTGGGACCTGGCTCAGGAGGTCCGTGGCCAGGCAGGGCAGGGCAGTGGTGGGGCTGGAGACCAGCAACGTTGCTGGACAGCCCAGAGGGGCTGACATGGGGTTTTGGGCCCAGGGGTGGGTACTGGAGGGCACAGGCAGGGCTGATCAGGGCTGTTGAGCCCTATTAGTGGCCTTTTAATGCAGCAGCCTATTTCTGCCGTTAATTGGAGGAAAGAGAAAAAAACCCTCTGAATAGGGCAGTCATCAGAACAAAACATCCCTCCCTGACAGGTTTGCCCTTCATTCTCAGCCTAATGGCCTTTTTCATCTTCAAGGGCTTTGTCATTCTCAAGCGCTTACAAGTAAAATCGAAATTTCAGTTCATTTCTGCTAATTGCACTACATCTCAGTAGTTTATGAAATTATCTTTCTCTTTTTCATTATAATACTAATCAGAATACTATTTTCTTATTTGATGTTTCCTCTTGATCTAGCAATATATTGCCTACATCAATTGCTACAAGCCTTATTATTGTCTTTATTATCATTAAATATTTTAACCATGGTGAAGTCCAAAGGCCTTGTACTAGGGCAGGAATCATTTGTAGTGGATGCTGTGAAAATATAGAAGAGGATTTCTGGAGTTTTCTTTGTAGTTTCCTGTGTCCTGATTATCTAGACCCTTTGTCCAGTCAAAAATAATATTGCTGTTTGAAAGTGAAAGTAGTTTTGATGGCAAGAATATCCCACTTGGAAAACCTTAGAAGTGGTTCTCTAATAATTAGTGTACTTCCTTGTAACGGATTGCATGCACAGTTTTCATATACTCTACTGCAACCAACACAACAGTTAAGAACACTAACAGTGTGACATTTTCCTTAAGATGATAATATAGTTCAATGAGAGAAAATGTGTCTTACATAGGCGGTAGCTTATATGGCCTCCCTAGAAGATATTTGAAACAGTTTTGTTGCTTCTTCATCGTACTATCTCAAAATCAGGGACATTATATTTTTTAAACAATACTGAGCGTTCAGACTAACTTACATTTGGAGGTGAGTTCTGCAGTCTGACACGGGGACTATGCCGTGCTCTGTGCAGCAGACAGCTGTCCTGCAGGTGTCTTGAGGCATCGCTAGAAGATTCATAGAGGAGAGGTTCCTTTGAAGATTAACATTTGGCAGGAGAAGGCACCATGGTAGGTACCTTCAGAATCTCACTCATTCTTCCCTACTGGAACAGTCCACAAAAGCTCTTGACAATTACTGTGGATTAAAATAATCAGTTTTCCTTTACCAGTGCTGTAGAATGGGCCAGTTCCTAAATACATGCTGTGCTGGAATGAATTTAAACCAACCATTATAGTCTTCTCAAGGTACATGGAAGTTCCCATTTAAATATGCGGCACAAATCATAGAATCATAGAATCTTTAAGGTTGGAAAAGACCTCTAAGATCATCACATCCAACCACCAACCCAACACCACCATGTCTTCTAAACCATGTCCTGAAGTGCCATGTCTACACATTTTTTGAACACCTCCAGGGATGGTGACTCCACCACCTCTCTGGGCAGCCTGCTCCAATGCCCGACCACCCTCTCAGTGAAGAAATGTTTCCTAATATCCAAGCTAAACCTCCCGTGATGCAACTTGAGACCATTTCCTCTTGTCCTTTCGCTAGTTACTTGGGAGAAGAGACCAACACCTACAAAAGATGAAGTCTAAAGTTCCACAGAATGGAAATAATTAAAGAGAGAAGAAGAAAATTATTTTCAATTTTAACAGAAACTCTGTGTTCTTTTTCTAGTAACAGAAGGACAGGCTTCCCCATAGTGTAAACCAGAGCAGGAAACTCACTTGTGTTATTTTAACATGCTAGCTTCTTAATTGAGGTATCTATGCTAGGAGTCTAAAACTTGGCAATATGAATGTCTACTCCATACCATCTTGTTATAGACCATTAGGTAAATGGTTAAAAAAGGACATTAAAAAACTCGCTATGACTCAGAGTATGTGTCAGTAACTCTCAGCTTTAGCCTACTATTCTAAACCCAAGGATGGCTTTCTAGAATTAAAAATGTAGCATTGCAAACAACAGTCCCAGAACAATGTATCATTTTTATTTGCATTTCTTGCAGCCTTCTGGCCGCTTATTATTCCCCTGGACACAAGGTCAGTAACCTTAATGAAATACCAGAAGATATGTTTCATATATGACTCCAGCACTTCTAGTTTAAGAAAAAAAATGCTGTAAACTTCTTACTGCAGCCCAGATTATTGGCTGTTTGTAAAGAATTCCGCTTGGGAGAGCAGCTGGTGCATGAGTGAACCGAGTGCCCTTGACTTTATGTATAACCTATTATTCTGGGATGCTGTTCTGAGATACAAATAAAGAGCAGACACTTTTTGAAATTAGCACCAGGATTAATAATCACTAACTGAGTCTCAGCAGTTACCCAAATATTTCACATGTATTGCTCAAAATATTTCCCCCACCTACTGTAAACATACAAATGCAATCACAACCAATCGTATTTGCTAGGTCAATACCAGCTTTTGGCATGTGCAGCTTGCCTGGGGGAGCGGACCCTGTTCCAGATGCTCTGTGCCTCTGAAAAGCCAGGGTGAGGGACCCGGGATGCGGGGTGAAGGCAGCTGCTGTAGGAGGAAGCTGGGGAGAAGAGCTTTAAGTGCAGTCATCCTGGCTGCCTCAGTGTCCCACCAGGTCTCCAGTCCAGCTCTGGTCTCTTCCCCTGCTCTGTGATGTGCTATGCCCACTGCTTCATCCTCACATTTGCAAAGCGTTCAGAGTGAATTAATTTTAATTACAGCAGTGACTACAAACTGACAAGATCAGGTGTGGGAATAGAAAAAGGTTCAGGCCCTAAATAAGTTGAAAGCTAACAGATAGAGAGATGACAAGGGACAATATGAGAACATGAAAATATTTCACTGTTAGTCATGCCACAGTCCACTGGAGCTACTGTGCATACTGCAGAGAGAGATGTGATTTATGCTGCTCTTCATTTCTTTGTTTAGAAGTTTGTCTTAGAGGCTGTAATCAAGACCAGCATCCCAATGACATATGCAAACACATCATAAAGTATAATCTCTGCCTTTAAAGTGTCTGATGTAGTAGAAGTACCTCTGTTGAGCTGAACATGGGTTATTAGGATTTTGTAGCTGAACGTTTCAAATAAGCGATTCTCTAACTTCATGGAAGAAAGATCTCATATTTCTCAAATGAATGATTTACCACACTCTGTTCCTGATTACCAGTGCCCTGAAAGTCACAGCAAGCAAACTGGTGGCACAGCTTCATTATTCTGAAGAAGTCTTTCAATAATCACCTTTGCCACTGGATTTTATTTGTTTCCACCACAGGAAAAACTCCATTCTTTCATTATGTTCTGGATTAGGACCAGATTCTTTGTCAGACAGTGTTTTCCAGGATCTCATCTATAATACTCTGAATTGGCAGACAACTTTGATATCAAATGAGGTCTTTGATACTATTACTCTCCTAAGAACATTGCCATACCCTTCTCTAAGAAATTTCAATAGGCATTTTGTTAGCTTGTTATACAGTGAAGTGAAACCCCACAGATTTTAACCCATATAGAGAAATTTTAATTAAGTTTGCCATTTTATAACCATTTGCATGAGGGTTTTTTTGGTTTGCTCTTCCCCCCCCCCCCCCCCCCAAGGGAAATGCACATCTTAGGTTCTTGGCACTCTATTAAATAGATAGGTCCTGAATTTTGAAAGGCCCTGGAGAAGAAAAGCGTTCCTTTATAAAACTTTCAACCACCTTTTGGAAAATGAAAATCAACAATGGATTTTTTGAATAATGAATTATTTCTGGGAAAGGCTAAGAAGCTGATTTGTTATTCAGAATGACTGACCTGCTGCACTTATTCAAACTGAGCATGGAAAAAAATATAATTGGGCTTCCTAACAATGGTATTTAGCATCAATATACAGTTAGAGTCTTCATTACTTAAGCTATGGATAGAAGTGACATTGTAGCACTCTATTACCATACTACTGTTCTGCAGAACATTTTGAAGTTTAACTGCAAAATAACAAAACAATTCAGTGTATAGAAAATCCATTAAGGCTGTGCAATACTTGAATGAAGATGTGTTTACAAAGGCACTATTCAGAACATGGAAATACTTTCCTTTGTTCACAATTCAGAACCCAGAGTCAGTGCATTTCTGCACTGCCTCTTAGCCCCTAACCTTACAAACATCAAAAGAGATTTTCCTCTTATGTCCTTGACTCTGCAGTCTGCTTATAGCTGCGCCTTCAAAGTGCACCAGTGAATTTTGCTGCTTAAAAGAATATGTAACTGCTGGTTTTAGCATTTAGCCTCGTTCATAAAATACACAGTCTATAACCTATCCTGCAATTTAAATGCAAATAATATTTAAACAAGGCTAATCTGGAGGGCTTTTGTGTATAGAGTGATATATGGGAAGGAGCTGTTGAAGGTGCAATAGTTTACCACTATGATTTCCTTTTCACATCAATCATCTCTCCACATGGTTCAACAATTAAAATGGTTCATGGCTGCAGGGACTATGACAAACTAACTTCATCATTTAAATACCCATGGTAGTACCTTTGAGCATAAGAAGCTGATAGAAAATGATAAAATGTTAATTATAAGTTGTAAGCAGAATGAAATACCTCTATTCATCAGTGACTTGCTGATTATAAAGAGAGTTTGCTTATAGACCCAACGTACACACAGCAAAATATTCTTGTGGTGGAGGCTGTTCTTATTCGATGCTTTTCAGTATAAATCAGACCTGGCCAGATCTGCTCGTTGCTGGGGGAAACGCATTTTTACTTTCCTTTCTCATCTTAGTACAAGGATATAGTAGAGTAACTGTCCCTCCACCCAGAGAAGATATCAAAAAGTTAATCATGAAAGTGGGATTTTTCATCCTTTCATAAAGCAGTATTACAACGGATATGTCATGATCAGCCGTTTCTCTGAAATGCTCTTCATGCTTTTGTCCAGTTCAAAAGGGACTGCTGACACTTATTTTTCCATCTTCCCAGATGGATTCTTAGCTTTGCAGTGTCAATTTAAATTGATGCTGACACAACCTAAAGAGGGTATTTTTTTCCCTGTCCTGCAATCAGGATAGTGATTCTGAATTGTGTTTAAAATGATCCTCCACTTTCCTTTTCCTTGGCTGTAAACCAATTCTCATTATTTTATAGTACACTGTGACCATGTTCTAAAAAACATCATGAGTCACTTGGATGGTCTGTTTAATCTGAACTGTAGCAATGAACTGCAATATTAAAACAGGAATTAGAGACCTACAAAATTTTTTGTTAGCATTTAGAATTAGCATGGGAATACTTTTTTTAAGTAAAAAGTAGACTTTATTCTAAACACATTTATACCTGTTTCCTGTAAATATAACCTCATTTGCTGCAGGAATATTTTTATTTTTCTGGTGCATATTTCCATGTTCAGTTACATAAATTGAGTGACCTTTTTTTTGTCCCAAGCAACACCTGTGAACTAACACTCTATACCTTTGCCTCATTATTTCCTCAAATCTTTTTAAACTTTTTCCTCTGATCTTTTTTTTTTTTTTTAAATTAAACTCATCCTACTTCCCAGCTAACAAAGGTACCTTTCTGCCTATGATCACTTTAATTTTCCATTTTATCCTTTTTCTTTCTATAACTGCTTTCCCACAAGCGAATCAATACCTGGAATATAATAATTAATGTTTCCATGCCTCCAAATCCAAGAGCTGTGAGCTACCTGTGAAACTTTGTTTTCTACAAGCAAAATGATAACCCAGTATATATCAGTAGGAGTTTTCAGGTGTAACCCTTACATTTGAAACCAATACAATAGCAGTGGGAGTCTGAAGAAGAATAGTACAGTGAATAAGCAAGAAAGTCAGTCTACAACAATTCACTATTTCAGGAAAATATGAAAAGGAAATAAGAACAAAATGGAGAACAAGTATTTCCTTGCTTTGTTCTCAAAACAGACATTTTTGTTCAAAGGAAGGACAAGTCAGAAAAAAGCAAATCTGATAATGAAGTGTAGTCTGTTGATTATAGAGATTTTTTTTAAAGCATCAATGTTTTTTTGAAATTTATTACTTTTATTCAGGAGTACATTTCATATTAAAGCTACCTTTTGATGCTGCCAAGGTTTTCACCTTAAGTGTTTGGAGGTGACTGTTACGAGGCCTCTACGTTGTTTGGCTGTTGGATTCTTTGGGAAAGGAAGCCAGCTTGGTATGTTGGATTCTTGTTCCTTCATTCCTGCCTCTTACATGTTGGTGTGATATGTTATAAACCTGGTAACAGCAGCTTGTTCAAAATATATGTGGCATCCATTGACGTCTCACCTAATCACAAACCTATTGTCCTAAAAAATAGAGGGAAAAGTAACTTCCACAAGTCATCATTCCTACTTTTAGCAGGAACTGAGAAAGCAGATGAGGTTACTGAGGTGAACTCAAATGTAGAAGGTATGCATAAAAATGCCAAGTTTTGTGAACAGGAGAAATTTGATCACAGAAGGATGTTGGGGTACATCCAGCGTCATGTCAGTTGTTCCGTGTCCAGCTAATAAAGCGCTTTTCTAACACGTGGAATTTGTTGTTATGTAGGCTGTTAAGACAAACGTATCCTTGAACGAAGGCTACTCACAAAAAGTCCATGGCAGTAACTCACTGGTCTTCCTGAAGTCGAAAGGAAGAGCAGAAGAGGTGAGAGAATCTGGCTGTCTTTGGAGGTTAATACTAACCTGTTTATGAACTAGCAACACTACTGAGATTTTGAGAACTGGGCTGGTGTGGACCTGGGCAGAGGAGTTATAATACTCTCTGCTGCACAAAATGAATACTGTCTGAAAAACAAGTGCTGTCTGAACAAAGATTACTGTTTAGACATGGAATCATGAATGTGACCCAGTGTCATCAGTCATTATTCTTGGAACATTTAGTTTGGGGAACGCTATTCTGAGTACACTAGGGGAACCACCTCGTCCTGTATCGATATAGAATTAGATCTGTTGTTGTTACAGGTAAGTTGAAAATGGTGAAATGCAAATTTAAAACACATTTTAATTAAAGCACAGCACACATTTTTAAAATTTATTTTTAAAAAGCTGTGAAATCAAAGAGTATCAAGTGGATCATGTTTGGATAAGGTTCCCTTGCAGACCAGCAGCTTTTTCTTTGGGTTTTTTGTTTTTTGGTTGGTTTTTTTTGGTACTCAAACAATAAAATATGTACTTATCTTCCCATCTGATTCTGAACTTCTGCAAGAGAGGACTGACGATTATGTCATTTAGCAGTAGATGCCACTACCACTAGAATAATTAAAGGAAATTATTTTCATTGTTATTGTATCAAGCACAACAAAGACTAACCTTAAGTATTGTATCAGTGAAACAGGCACTTCAGACTGTTTCCTCAGAAATAAAATGTTTATTACCTTAACAGTTATATCGATGAAACCAGGTTAATTGTAGATATGCTTGCAGAACTACCTTCTGGAATATTTATTTTTAATCAAGTGACTTTGCTGGTGTCACCTAAATAGTAATGAAATCATAGAATAGAATCATAGCATCATTTAGGTTGGAAAAGATCGTATCTATCCATCTTAAGATAATTGTGTCCAACTATTAACCTAACACCACTAAACCATGTCCCTAAGCATCGCGTCTACACATCTTCTAAATAGTTGGTGACATAACCAGTTCCCTGGGCAGCCTGTTCCAGTGCTTGACAACTCTTCCTGCCTTCTGCTCCAGACATCTTGGACATCAAGCAAAGGTATGAAATCTGTAATCTACAATGTTAGTTTCTGAAAATATAAGATCTACTTTTCAAAAGGGAAGACAGAAAAATCCAGGTAATTATATATAAAAGTTTTATCTTTGCAGTTTCATCTTCCAGTTTTAGCCTGTTACATAAAATATATATTTTGGTCATCATCTGCTGGCATCTGTTATGTTCAGAATCTGAAAATAGATAACTTCACAAATACTCATTCCCTTTTCTTGGCAATCGGAGCATAAGTGTCTAAACATGCTTTGGATCTTGTTCAGGCTGAACAATGAAATCTAGTGTCTCAAGTGTTCTGGTCAGGCCACCTTGATAATGAAAGGAAATGAAGAATTAGGAAAAAGTCATTCAGAAATGATGCACATCTCTGGTCTTAGTATGATAATAAATCCAGCCTCCTAAGTAAGCAAGGTCTCCATTACATATATAGAGAGCATATGTCAAGAGCAAGTGGGAAGCCAAAGGAAAGCTCTCATCTGTCCTGAGCTCGCTTAAGTTCGCAACATTTTAAGACACTTTGATAATACAATCATCAGGTGTATACAGTTACATCTGAAACCAATGGTTAAATACAATATTTAATACATTTTCTCTGCTTCAAAGAACCACACAGAACAACCTAATGATTGAGATTGGAAGTGGCCTCTTGAGGTCTTCTGGTTCAACACGCCCCTGCTCAAGAAGAGCCACCCTAGAGCCACTTGCCCAGGACCATGTCCAGACAGCTCTTGAATACCTCCAAAGATGGAGACTCCACAACCTCCCTGGGCAACCTGTGCCAGTGCTTGGTCACTCTCACAGTAAAAAAGGGTTTCCTGATGTTCAGAGCGAACCTCCTGTGTTTCAGTTTGTGCCCATGGCCTCTTGTCCTGTCACTGGGCACCACTGAAAAGACCCTGGCTCTGTCCTCTTTGCATCCTCTCTGCAGGGATTTACATATATTGAGCCTTCTCTTCTCCAGGCTGAACAGTCCCAGCTCTCTCAGCCTTTCCTCATGAGAGAGATCCTCCACACCCTTCATCATTTTTATGGCCCTTTGTTGGA
>VXBL01009868.1:47753-75723 GCA_013400195.1 Aramus guarauna
TATGGACCCCCCCCAAAAAAAAAAAAAGACGCTTTGAATGCAGAGACGGTTTAGCCCTTGATCCGGATCGTTCCCATTTGAACAAGCTGGGAAAGTGGAAACGTGATGTGGATTTGCCCCCCCCAAAAAAATCTCAGGATGGGCTGCAAGGTGTGGGACCATCTCCAAAATCCAACCTCGACCCCCACATCCAGCCCACTGGGGTGCTCCAGTAGAGTTTCTCTTGGACAAAATCCTCTTCTTACAATAATTTAACTCCATAAAGATGCTCAGAAAAGTTTTTTGACCCTTTAGAGCCATACCGTAGATGAAGTCTTCCCCCCACCACCACCCCCCCGGCCATGGGTTGCCAAAAACCGCTGTAAAAAATAAATCAAAAGGCCATTCCTATGGTTAAACCCGTCCCAGTTTAGCCAGACGTTTCATCTTTCCAGTTCATTAACCTGCTCGCTGCAAACACGCCACCGCATCAGCTTTCCAGGAAGATCCCATGACCCCAAAATTAGCCAGAAAGGGGGGAAAAAACCCAAAAACCCCATAGTTTGTCCCAAACCCCTTCAATCCTAGAGATTGCATCAAGAAGGGTTTAAATTTTTGCCAGTCTCTGAAATGAACGTTTTGGGGTGAAATACTTTGTAATGGTCATTATTTAGCAAGGGAGGGTAATTAATGTAGGAGCTGGGGGTAAGGGGGGGTCCGGAGGAGCCCACGGTGCTGGTGGACACTAACCTGTGGAGTGTCTTGGTAGGGAGGAGGGGGCACCGTCTGGGTGGCCATCATCGTCAGAGCCGGTGCCGGGGAGACATGGTGCATCCTGGGCGGGAGTCACATCGAGAACCTGTGGGAGAAATGTCGCTGGATTAAGGGGGATCTCGCCCCCCAGAAATAAATCTCTCATAAAGGGAAAAAAAAAAAAGGATGGAAAGGAGAGGTGACGCTACTCTCACGAGCAACTTGGCACAGTGCTCCACCATGCAGTCCCTGGAAGAAACCAAAGAGGATTCGATGACCCTTATCATAATTTGATGATTATATGCGATTCATGATTTTTGGATAAGGAATGCATCGGGGGTGAAGCGAAGAGGGTCACTGGCAAGGAGATCTGCCCTGGAGAGTGGCCAGGCAAGGGCAGAGCTCTTGGAGATGATGGCTGCCATTGGTGAACCTCATTATTTCCCTCTTGTGAACCCTGGTGGCCCCAGAGCATTTTCTTTCCATCCCTTATGCCTGAAACCAGAGGGCCTAAATGAGGATTCCCATCCCCTTTCCAGTTATTCCTCCTTTTTGGAAACAGGAAGACAAGTCATAAATATAAAACTTTCCATTTTCTAAAATTATACACTAAAAAAACCCATGCAAATGATGTGTTTCTTTGCCTTTGGCCACCATGGAGCCACATCCCCAAGCATTGTATGTTCAGTCCAGAAGGGACATTGAGTATCCAATGTTGAGTTGACCAAGCAAGTTGCCTCCTATGTTGCATTGACCAACCCAGTTGAATCCTATGTTGCGTTGACCGACATCATGGCACAGAAATCAGGAAAGAGGGTTCAAATGCTTGCTTGATTTGAACCGTGGAGCAAACCCTCATTTTGCACATCCTGTATGGACATCCTTGAAGCTGGGAGGCAGTCTGAGACGTGCCACCCTCAACCTCTGTTGCAGTTGCTCTGCTTTCTGTAAATGTATAGTTATCTGGGGGAAAACCTGACTTTTTTGGTATCTTCAGGTCCCACAGTGATGGAGAAAGAAGATGGACACTGGGAAGGGACAAACTTGTAGAGGAGCTCTTCGCTGGATGCCTTGGGGATGGGCAGACAGGGTGGGAGAGTGCAAACAAAAATTAGCTCTTTGCCCCAAAATGCCTCCTGTCCTATTTCACTGCAGCTGCCCAGTTGCTTCAGAAGGAAAGCCAATAATCTTGCTTAAATCCTCAAAAAACCCTGTCCTGGGTCCTCTCGGAGGCTCTGAGCTCCATATTGAGCCAACTCACAACGCCACCTGGCAGAATCTCCCCAAAGCCTCCAAAAATGCTTTTCTCCCTGCAATGACGCAAGAGAAGACATCTCTCAAAGGGTTCGCCCGGTTGCGATGTCCATCATTGCATTGGGTTCCCTGTTGGCTTCTCATCTGGAAAAGACCCGCAGCACCATCCCATGAAGACATGTAAGAGTTATATAAAGTCCTCTGACACTGTGAAGGGATCTACCAAAAAATAGCATCAGCGTCACTTTTGCCATGAAATGGTGACACGCATGGAAGACACGCTCTCGCACAAGGCAGAGGAACGTGGATAACAATGAGCTCAGTAAAAACCAAGGCACATTTGGGGTCTTTGGACCAGTCTCCACAGTTGTTTTTGGAAGATTCACAATATTCTGGTCTTCTCTATGAGCTCCACAGTTGTTTGGGGGAAGATTCACAATATTCTGGTCTTCTCTATGAGCTCCACAGTTGTTTGGGGGAAGATTCACAATATTCTGGTCTTCTCTGTGAGGTCCGCAGGTGTTTGGTGGAAGATTCACAATATTCTGGTCTTCTCTGTGAGGCTTCGGGTTTTACAGACACTACCAGGCACCAAAAGAATAAATGCACTGAGCCCACCTGGAAAGCCAAGCGGTATCTGCATGGGGTGAGAGTCAACCACTCATTATTTTGCATGACTTAATTACCTATATTTTTTTTACTTTGCACTAGTAGGGATGCACCATGAATTGAGCATTGACCCCACCCAAACTCCTGTGCATTGGGAAAGCAGACTGGGGTCCTCGCGTGACGCAGACCTCTTGCAGCGAGGACATTGCGTTTATGGGAATAAAATGTTGCTTTTCATCTTTTTTCCCCAACAGTAAAATAGCGGGAGGTAAAATAATCTGCCCGAGTGAACTCACGGCTTAAAATCTTCTGCGTCCGATGTCAAAACTCAGCTCGCAGCTGCCGGCACGTCCTCAAGGGGTAACACCAAATCTCCCCACCAGAAATAGCTGCAGCTGGAGAAAAGCAGAATTCAGCACCGTGATGGTCTAGACATCTCGGTGTGAAGCTAAAAAAAAAAAATCAGAGATCGCTATTTTGAGGAAAAAAACCCTGCTTGGCATCTATTGTTCAGGCCAGGAATGAGCCTACCTCTACTGCGCAGAGATTTATTGCGGGGTGCGAGCTTTTTGGTCAAATACATTCCCAGAAGGTGGCAGTCCGGAGCCCAATTTCGTCGCCAAATATCATCTAACCTGCTAAAATCGAGCTGTTTGTTAAGGCTTTATGGGCGTTGATTTGTTTGGAGAATAGGACTTATAGCCAAATTTAAAAAGAAAAAAAAAAGGGATAAAAATGAGAGACAGCTGTTGCCGATTGCGGTATATTTATCTTGGGGGAAACAAATGCACCCGGGTGCCGTAAATATCCGGGGAAGTGCCTGGCGCCCACGGGAAAAGCTGGCCGGGTGTTTCACGTGGGAGCCCCTGGCCATGAATCTCAGGATAACGGTGCAAAGCTGTCAGCCCCATGGATTTATCGGCAGCCAAATGCAGGGAAGGGTCAAAAGCTGCTATTTTATGCATTAATCTTTTCTTACTTTTTTTTTATATTTTTTTATTTTATGTATTAATCCTCTCTCTTTTTTTTTTTTTTCCCTCCCCACCTCAATTCAGCCGTGTAAGCTCCTGACCGCGGGCATCCAGACGACGAAGGGAGCAGAGCATCACCAAACCCCCGCCAACCCCTTGCAGGTCAGCTCAAGGCAATGATCAAATCTTGGGCAAAGAGGGAATTTTGAGAGGCTGGGGGTTAAGGAGAGCAGAAATTGTGGCCAACTCCCAGGGCGTTTGCGCGGAGGAAAGAAATGGTGAGCAATAAAAGCCATAAAGGCTCTTACATTTCCGGAAGCGGCAGTACTTTAGGTTTTGGCAGTGACCTGAGATCAAAGTATCCTAAATTTCTTTATGAAATAAAATTATTTCAGCTATCGCTGAAATACCGCCATTAAGTTGGAAATGTATTTCCCGAAGAGCTTGCGTCTACCTAAACGAGTCACAGATTTATAAGCTGCTTTTTTGCCAGCACTGTATTACCTCCCCTTTCAAATAAAAATAATTAAAGACAAAGTTGAGAAGTTGATTATTTTTTTTCCCCACCCCCAGCATGGTCACTGATGCCTTAAAACATTTTAAAAATCTAAGTATCGCAGACAGTCATCCACCACCCCCAGATGAATATGACCTCCTTGATTAATAAAACAGCCATAAAACCGTATTAGAAGCGGAGCTGGATGGGGAAAAAAAAAAAAAAATTCACATTGTTGGACTGCACGTTATCGTTTTCAGCGGTTAACGTTAATATTAGCTTTGCAAGGTGCAACTCCTGTTTACAAATCAGTGGGAACACAGGGATCGGTCTTTCTAGCTCATTCAGCAGCTTCTCCCCCCGCAGCAAAACACGCAGTTGATAACAGAGGATTCAACGTGAGAAATCAGAAAAAAAATCAGCTTTTCAGGCATTTCTTCTTCACCACCCAAAGTTTCAAGATTATTAGCGATGCCTCAGGATGTTTTTCCAGCCATGGGAAGGTATTTTTCCGTATTAAGGGAAGATCGCCTTTCCTAAAGGGTTTTCTGTTTTGGTTTTCTTTAAGAGGGGGATGCTTTGGGATTTGCAGCAACGCTGCGTCAGTCGTGCTCCCTCCGCAGCCGGCTCCAACTTTTTTACGCCACCGTCTTCACAGAGGGCTTGTACATGTTGAAGTTTATGATATATGCGTTCATTATACGCATCTATCTAAGTTAAAATGAAGAAATATAGCTGAGGGGGAAGGAAGAGGCACCTCCAGAGGACGATACATCTCGCGCCGAACCGCAAGCGAGGACAGGTTCACCCTCGCCGAGCGACGTTGACTCTTCGTCGGCCATAAAGTGAATTGCGAGCGACCCTCTGGCTCTTCAGGGTCTCATTTCTATCCACCAACCTTCACCCTTCTGGCTTGTTTTTATCAACTTGCACCACCTTACGCTCAGTAAAAACACACCCGGTGCTACTCAATGGTCAAAAATAGGGAAAAATTGTGTTTTTCAAGACGTTGCCCATCCTCAGTCTTTTCTCATGTTTGAGGTTGCTTCTACGTGATGCCTCATCTGAGGAGACCAGGAGTGACTGCGCTAGAAATACCACTGGGCCACCAAATATTTTTAATTTTTCTAGGAATATTTGGTAGCCAAATTTCTTCTTTCCAAAGCCAGGAGGGTTTTTGCACTGGGAACACCCTTTGCTCTTGGTCAAGACACTGGTTCCCTAAATGTTGACCTTCATACCCTTCCCGGCATCCAATTTTCCAGTTATTTCCCAACAATGAAGGATGAATCGAGTCTGCGCTTCTGCTACAACCATGGGCTAAAGCAGGTGGAGATTCGCTATTTCTGCAGGATAAACCCTGGACCAGAACAAACCCCTTTTCTATTTTTCTCCTAAAAAATAGCTCTTGGCCAACGCGTAAGCGCTGGGGTAAAATGGAGAGGAAATGGGAAACGCCTTGTCAGACAATGCCAAAAACCACTTGCCAAGCAGCTGTTTGGTTTGTCATCGGATGGGACATCTCCCTGGGGTGCGGTAGAAAACAGCATTTATTCATTGAATATTTGCATTTATTTATTGAATATTTGCATTTATTTATTGAATATTTGCAAATCCTCCTCCCAACTCCAGCTCCGTAGCAAGGGGGGAGCCGCTACAGTGAATTTCCGATGAGAACAACAATTACCACTAAATATTTCTCTCCTCTCCGAAGATACCCATCCCCGAAAGGCTCCAGGGATATCTCTGCAACATAAACACCAGAATAAAACCTGCAAGAGCCAGTCAGAGCTTTAGTAGACAAGGTTAATGTACCTTGAACAGCAGCATTAAACAACTTTGTTCTTTTTTTTTTTTTTTAAGTGGATTGCTGAGATACCTACCTACATTTTAAAGTGTTATTTTTATAGAGGGAGACCATTAAAGCACCTTCCAAAACAAACCAGTGCAGGGAAACATCAAAGAAGCTTCTTCAAAGTAACCTGAAAATACTTTGCATTTTGTGCAATCCAGCCCCCGGCCCAACAAAAGTTCCCAAAAGAGCAAATTGTGAATTTTTTTGGAGGGCAAATTGAAAAGCTTTGAAGTGAAACGTAGCTGAGGAACCCAAAAAATGCACAAACTTCCTCCTGCCGGACACAAATCATCCAGGAAAAGTTTCCTGATTGCCTTAAGAGTGCTTGAAAAAATTAGGGAGCAGATTAATTTTCCAACAGTTCTGCGCTGCGAGCAATTAACTGTGAATAATTTATGATCGAAATCTCGCCTGACGCTTTCAAACCTCGCCTCGCGCTCTTCATTTTTGCATCGCAATCTGCTAATCCCATGAGAGAGCAATCGCTGCACGTCCACGTTTCCATCACGCCAACGCCAAATCTCAATCCCACCCCAATCCTGCAACAGGAAGGTCCCATCCCCAAGGTCCCAGCCAGGTTCAGAGGAGCTTCTTGGAGGACAAAGACGACGACGGTGACTAAAGGCGATGAGTTTTGGAGAGCCGGGCTGGGAGAAGAGGCTGAAGCGTGAGTCTGAGATGAACGAGGTGCTGGGAAAACGGGAGATTTCTGGGTTTTGCACGTTTTCTGTACCACCGGCAAACGTGACGCCAGAGCTGTTGCTCGAGGATGGGCAGCCAAGAAGGAACATGCTCAAATACAGTCTTCCTCAGCAAAAAATGTAACTGTCAGCCACATTTTTCCACCCCAAACTGCTAGCCGCAGCGCTTCACCAATCTCTGCACCAAGTTTTGCAAAGTGCAGAAAACGCCGATGCAAAACCCACCCGGAACCTCAATGTAGACGTGCGCCAACGATTCCAGCAAAGATCCCGCCACAAACTACGCAAAGACTGTTTGCAACAATCGCTGCAGCCCATAAACACCCCGTGAACAACAATGCAATTTTTAATAACGCCTTTTTGGGATGTTTATTTTGCGAATCAAAGCCCGCAGGCTTCATTCAGATCTCCCAAAACCCGCACGAATAATTGCGCCGGGTAAACGCAAATGGAAACCTGCTTTTTTGGTGGGCTTGCAGGAATTGGGCTAAAACCAGTAGATGTAACCCAACTGCAGAAACACGGGCGAGACGTGCACAGGAGCGTGCAAAGATCTCCCCAGCCACTGGAAAACCCCGAAAACAGAGCAATGCCGCAGCACACCTAATAAAACCCTCTCCTCCCTTAAATCTGCCTCGTTTCTTGCTATATCCTGCTAACGTGCTTGCAAATTTTCCCTTCGGGAGACAGAAAGAAATCCCTCTGGAGCCGGCTGTTTTCCTCTTTCCCATATGGCAGATAAATCAGAGCTCCCAACTCAACGAGTTTCTGCTCCGCATCCCTCTCTCGCAGCTCTCCAGCTCCTCCTGGTCTTACCTCCCCCATCTGAATTTCCTTTTAAAATGCAAAATTCCCAAACCAGAAGACAAATATAAGGTTTTCCTCAAGGCAGGCCCAGTTTCCCAGCATCACCAGAGAGTTGTCCCCATCCAAGCC
This sequence comes from Aramus guarauna, assembly GCA_013400195.1. Lineage (NCBI taxonomy): Eukaryota > Metazoa > Chordata > Aves > Gruiformes > Aramidae > Aramus > Aramus guarauna. The sequence goes on from VXBL01009868.1 coordinate 55,308, forward strand.
CTGAGCCGAGACACCAAAGATCGCGACGTGAGCCGTTAGATTAATTGCCTCAATTTAAACAACGTTCATTTGCCCGTTTAACAGCAATTTTTTTGCCATATTTCCAGCCTCAATGACAAAAGAGAGGTTTGAGACGCGACGCAGTGATTTATCCAAGCTCCGGCTAGCTAGGGAGTTACAAATAGGTTTGAACTCCTTTAATTACGCTTAATTACACTGTCTTCTCCATTTACTCTGAATGGTAGACCCTAAGATACGTTCAGCCCAGTCTGGACTCAATGCAATGAGGAAATTTGGGACAAAAAAAAGCACTGGGAAGCGTTTACATTGTGTGACAGATGTGCCAAACTTTTTTGCATGGCGACAAACGCTACGGCCTGGCCTCAGACGTGCATCTCTCTGGATGTACGGGCTTCACGAGGAAGAAAGCTGAAATGGTTTCGTGCCTGAAAACGGCGGGACCCACGTACAAGGTGGAAAAGGCCAAGGGGAACCAAGTTATTTCTCAGAAGATGCCTTCAGGAAAGTTAAGTTCTATCATAAACCACTTAGAGCAATGCCAGCCCTTTGTTCCAGAAGGTAATTAGGTGGACACCTATCACCACATCTTTCCGTGCCCTTAGAGTGAGGTGTCTGGACCTCGTCGGCGCAATTTGCTGAACAGGTTGGGTTTGGTCTTCTTGCTGGAGATGCTTTCCAGGGCAGGTTGTGCTTGTGTCCTCCACAGACACATGCTCGTGTCCTCCACAGCCTCAGTGTCCTCCAAGGAGAACAACTCAATGTGCCCAAAATACATTGCAGGGCACCGAGCCCTTCCACACAAGCACTGGGCAGCTCCCATCAAAATCCTGATTGAGAGGAGGCCATCAAGGCAAGGAGGATCTCCCCAACCAGAGGTCCTTGTGGTGACCCCAAGCTCTCACAAACCCACTAGACAAGTCATTTCAAAGTGAACCCAACCTGAATCTTCATTAGAAAGGGGGCAAAACCAGAATAAGGAGAAATTCAGCCGTTTCATCACATCCTTAATCCTGAGTTGGTTTTTTTTTGGTGGAGGGAAGGTCACCAGCAAGAATCAGAGCTGAAAGGGCAGCGTGGGGGAAATAATCCTGCTGTTATTGGCTGCTCTTTATTAAAAGGGACTCTCAGAAGAGGCAAGACCCAAAAAGACTCAAAGAAAAGATGCTCTGCAGTATCACGGACTGAACGAAGCTTTTGGGTTTTCCCCTGAGACGCTGGCACCCTAAATATCACCAGTTTAGGAAGAAATCAAGCGCTTTTTTTCAGGATATTTGCACAAATTGAAGGCGGCGTCTCCATTTTCAACGATCGAAGATTTCTCTTTGCTCCTTTAGGGGGAAAGTTGCAGCCAACAGGGTTTTATTTTCTTTGTCACCTGCCGGGCGCCTATGGTTTTGGCACAGATCGAGGACATTTGTCACACTGTCAAGCCCTAATTTTAGCGATCGGGGTTGTCTAAAGGACTGCGAGACCCTTGGTTTCACATACGTCTTATTTTAAGCTCCGCGTTTCAGTTATTTTTAGCTGGTGACCATTTCTCCACATCCTACTGACGTGCCAAAATTTTGCAGCGATAGCAGCCCGTATTTCAGGGTATTTTTACAAAAATATATCTGTGTTTTCCTCCAGGCTGGCCACAGCTTGTAAGGCTCACAAAAACATGTTTTCAATACTTGAGCAAGATTCCCTGCACAGCCTGATTTCTAAAAAAACAAAGAAAAACACAGCAAAGAAGTCCAATTCCCCCCTAAATGCTTAGCTTATTTAGAGAAGGGGTGATACAACTTGAGCGTACCAGAAGAGAGCAGAAATTCCCCCAAATAAAGCCCCACCGAGGTCATGACTCACCACGTCCCGCTCGATTAATACACAGAGTTGTGCAATTAATATATATAATTGCCTAATTAATATAAAGCGAAGCAGGCTTACTGTTTGGGGGGTGCACGGGGAGCCGCTGCCCTGCAAGAGTCTTCCCACTGCCCCGAAAACGAGATTTTCTGGGTGGGGGATCACAACCTGGGAAAGCAAAGGATGAAATATTTGAATATGGAAAGAAAATGATGAAACGAGAGGGCAAAATCTTAAGCAGAGGATGGAGCTTTCCGTGCTAGGAAAGGTCTTTTGGCGGCATCAGCGAAGCCGTGGTGGGCAAGTCCACTCTTAATGCACTTTTTTTGCAGGATAGTGGGGAAAATAGGAGGAATCAAGGAAAATTTAGGTGGGAATATCCCCTTGGAGGTGAAAGCAGGGATGGTGGCTGAGCTACCTAAGACCCTGAGGTCTTATCCAAGAATATCTCCAAGGAAGGCCAAAAAATAAATCAGATTTTTAAAAGTCGAACCCAGCTGTGTCCAGAAAATGAAGGCGTGCTCGTTGCCGGTCTATCTGCAAAGGATGAAAAGCAATGCGGTCCCGTCCCGTCCTTCTCGGCTCCTGGAGGGTGGTGAATCTCCGGCACGGGATCTCACTGAGGGTTAGCCGTACAATCTGGGTCTGAGAAGGAGAAAAAAGGGGAAAAAGCAATGAAAAGGCATTGCCATTGCCCATGCCCACATCTCGAGCCAGCTGTTGCCATCCCCCCCCGGTTAATTATTATCTTCGTTTGAGTGTAAAAGTGCTTTTACAGTCAGGCTCCGATGGTGCAAACTATGGAAGAGCCATAAGCTCAAAAGCAAGGGAGCTCCCAGCCGTTATTTACTAAGGAAAAGTCCACACAGACATTGGAGATGATGCTGCATCTACCGAGGATCTGGCCTTTACGGAGGCTGAGGTTGGGATTTCTAGAGCCGTCTAAGCAGATCCAGGGGATAAATGAAGATGAGCTGAGTGAGGACTAGCATGGCCGCAGGGTGTTTTGTGTTTGACTGCGAAAAAAAAGGAATAAAAGAGAAAATTCCCCAGATCTCTGAATATACATCACCTCTAGCGAGCCTCTCAGATACATCTGATAAACGTCCCTTGATATACACCACCTCCAGATATTGCCTCTATCTTAGGTGATGAACATCCCCCAAGATCTCCGATATATGTCTGATATATCTACCTTGATATATATCACCTGGTGGAGAGCTCCTCCGATCTCCAATAGATGTCTGATATATGTCCCTTGGTACACATAATCTCTGTCAAGCTCCTCAGATCTTCAGTATACATCTGATATATCTACCTTGATATAAATCACCTCCAGACAGCTCCTCACCAATATACATCTGACATATACAACTCTGATATATATCACAAGACTGGAGCTCCTCGAATCTCCGTTATGTATCCAATACATCTACCATGATATACATCACCTCCAGAGAGCTCCTCAGATCTCCGATATATATCTGATATATGTCCCTTGATACACATCACGTCTGGAGAGCTCCTCAGATCTTCAATATACATCCGATATATCTACCTTGACATATATAACCTGGTACAGAGCTCCTCAGATTGCTGATATATGTCTAGTATATATATATATATTTATATATACCTTGATTCGCGGAGCTGCTCAAATTCCAATGTACATCTGATATATGTACCTGGGCACACATCACCTCCAGAGACCTCCTCAGATCCCCAATATACATCTGATACATCTACCATCACACGCAGCACCTCCAGAGAGCTCCTCAGATCCCCAATATATATCTGATACATCTACCATCACACACACCACCTCCAGAGAGCATCTCAGATCTCCGAGGCACTCTGAAGGATGCATCCCTGCTATACGTCGCCTGCAGAGAGCTACGCCTCGCACGGTGAGGCCATACGGGAGATCCACGGGAACCATTTCCCCTGGTTTTAACTCCATCCCAAACCCCTTGCAATAACAAAGCTCGCCTTGTTGTGCTCTCACGGTCTGTATCCATCATCGCAGCCAGGAGTACGGGTCCGAAAGACAGAGGTATATGGGGAAGCTTGCATCGGAAGTGTCATTTCCGGAAACCTGGATGTCACCAAGGCCATTGGCCCAAGGAGACATATGGAAGCAACTGGGTGTTTTCAAGGCAAAATGGGGCAGAAACCCCCAAACGTGAAAAACTGGGGGAAAGGGGTGAAAGCTCAAGATGCCCCTTGACTTCTGGGGCAAGCATAGGTCCTGCCAAGAGGTTTAGAGACTTAATCTGGGTTATGCTAAATGCTCAGAAGGGGCTTGAGTCCAAAACTCCTCCACCAGTTGAAATACCCTTACAGATACCTACAATCAGGAATTAAAAAAAACACCTACGGGCTCACGCCTTGGAAGAGCAGGCACAGGTTGACACCAAACACGCATCGAGGACCTAGGACATGATTCGCATTGGATCTGTCTTGCCAACGTGATGAAAAAGCTCATGTTTGGTAGCAATCCTTCATCCCTGTAAAGACTTTTGTCCGTCTCATGGGAGAGACTTTTGTCACCTGGGCTCACCACTTGAACAAAACCTGAGGAGTGGAGGAAAAGGAGTGGATAAATAAGACTCTGCCGGTGCTAAAAGAGCTCTGGTAGGTTGATTTTTCATCCTTGGAGGTGATCAGGGCTGAGGTCTTGGATGCTGTATGCATGTAAGACAAACAAATGAGCTTGTGTAGCTTCTGCACAAAAGATGCCGTTTTTGTCCCCATCTTGAAGAGCAACTAAGAGCCAACCCCACCTGGGACACCTCCCTGAACAGAGGGAGGTAAGTCTTTCTGAGCCAGCGCACACTTCTAGAGACTTCAAAAAGGCATCCTTTGAAGTTTAGCAGAGACTTTCGAAGTCCCTGAAGGGAATGGAGAAGACGTCTCCTTCAAAGGTGCTCCATCACGGGCAACACAAGCCAGCAAGATACATGGTGTCCCAGGCACTTATAGTTGCATGGAGCAGCTGCCTGATGGGTCATAAATGAGACACTATTTATGAGAAGCCATCAATCCCCCAAAATGCCCTCATCAATGCCCCAAAATGCCCTAATCAATCCCCAAAATTGCCCTAAATCCTGATCTACTTGACTTGAATAGCATCCAGTGGTGGACATGGGAACCCAGCATCCCGGGATCTCAGCCTGTACCCAGGCTGCAAAAAGCCAAGGACATCCCCATTAATAAAGACTCAATAAAGTGTAAGAGAATGCTAATAAAGCTGGCATTTAGCAAAACAAAACCTAGAAGTTTTGGAAAAAGTCTAGGATTTTAAAGCAAGAAGGCTTTTCCCAGTGTCTTGCCTTGTTTCCAACGTGAGTAGATCATGATGCTTCCAACCTCATCATAGCAATGCTCTTTAATTGTCCTCTGACTTAAGTGGAAACAATAAATGGTGAAATCTCTAATAACACTGCTGGTTTGCGCTGAATTATTTTTACACCCCGCACTACGCCCAGGACTCCGCTGCAAGCTGGACTGGCCCCAAACTCTACACTCATGGGGACAACCAAAGAAACCCTGTACGAGTGAAAAGCAGAAATCAAACCTCAAATTTCAGTTTAACTCTTTAAGGAGCTCCAAGGGGTGATCATGACCCTCCAAGCGCTTTGGCAACACCCGCTGCCATCTGCAATGAGGACCACTGCCTTAAAAAACTTTGATTTTGGGTTTTTTTGCAGTGCAATTTCTGTAGCATCTCCAGCCTTCAAGTCAGAGCTGGGGCTGGATGTTGAGGATGCTCAAAGGTGAAAAGAGCAATATGGTATTTTCATCCGTCTACCTCTGAGCCACGCAAGTTAAACCCGGTGAGGCACTAACCCCATCCTCGCTCGGAGAGAGTGAAAAGATTTAAGATTTGCCCCCACACACACAATATTTCTGTTTTTCTGCAAAAGCAAAAGCGTTTCGCCGCAAAAAAAACGATCGAGGAGAGACGAGCCCATCAGTGGAGTCCCACTATCGGCGATTCGCGTTATCCAAAGGGCGCGCGTATGGAAATATCGGACACGCACATGTGTGCACATCTGGACCCAGGGAACAAAAGCGGCCTCACTACACCGCACCGATAAATAACGGAGAGTCGAAGTGCCCTGCAGAAGCGGCACCATACTGTTCAGCCTCGGGCGAGACGGAGGAAAATTCAGTACCCATGAGGTCTGGAACAGTGGGATTAATAACACATCAATTTTAATGCGGGGTGGGTTGTGGGGGTTTTGGGTTTTTTCTTCCTTTTTCTCTTTTTTTTTTTTTTTTTCTGCTTCACAAACAGCAAAGTGAATGTTTGAGCATCTCGGCGGGGGGTTAATGAGGACTCTGATTAGTTATTCAGATTTGCCAGCGCTGACTCCATCCATCCTCGGATGGGGGAAAAACGGGAAAAGGTTTGCAGAAAAAGCTCTTAAAGAGCAGCTTGGCTTTCACAGCTCAGGTGGCTGCAGGTTTCAGGGGCTCATGCCACAGGGCTCCCCAAAACTGAAATCCTAGTGCCAGCTTTGGGGCGGAAAAGCACATTTTCCCATTATTTCGAGGAGGACATGAAAAGCTGCTGCGTGTTGGGCCATGCCGATTCCTCTAAAGGCTCAAGGGAAAATGTTTGGATTTGGAGGGGGGCGGGGGTGGTTTCAGGTGAGAAGGACATGACCAAAAATGATGGATGCAGGGATGAACGGATGCGACGATGCGAGGATGCACGGATGAACAGCTACATGGATGCAAGGATGCAAGGAGGCATGGACGCAGAGATGCACAGAGGCATGGATGCAAGGATGGAAGCATGATGGATCATCCTGTAAGACACCACTGGGCTGCAAAAATGCAACATATTCCACCGTTGCAGTATTTTACACGGCATCCCATGAAAGTCTAATCGTATTTTATGTCCTAGCGCAAACGCAAGGAGCTCACCTCCTTGCTCCTTGGACCAGAAATATGTTAAGCAGGTTGAGCTCACCCACCGCTGGAGTGTTTTGGGATTTATTTCCAGATTTAGGCTTCTCTTCTTCACTTGCATTAAAAAAAAAAAAAAAAAAGGCAACCTGAGAAAATAGACGGCGGATATCTGAAACGATGCTGCAAAAAGGCTTAAAGGATGAAGCCAGAGTGGTGTTTTGTGGTATCGCAAAGGTATCGCTCGTCAAAAAACCTAGGCATTAGTTTATGATTCACTTTAGGATTCATTATTTCTTTGTCAAGAAAAAATATTTTAAGGATCGGCAGGGCGGTGACAGCGCTCTCACAAGGATGAATTCATCCCAGCGATGAACACCAGCACTTAATTTCCAGTTGGGTCTAGAGACCCAGTTGGCTTTTGCTTTGAGCGTCACCCAACTTAGCATTCAACAGGGTTTTTGGGGGGATAAACTCCCTGGTATTCGCATCATTCCTCCCAACGCCTGCCATGATCTCAAAAGACAGACAAACTGGAGTTATTCATCAGATTGTCGGGGCTCTCCATCCCAAACAGGCTTTTTTCCCTGGAACCGCCTCCATATGCTTCCTCTCTGTTTAAAACGGCGCGTTAATTGTTCTGAATTAACAGCTCCAGCTGGAGGAGCAAACAAGCAATTTGCAACCTTAAGATAACGCCCAACTTATCTCAAGTGATTTAAGCTGGGGCTTGTTTTGAGGGGAATTCTCGCCTTTCTGGTTGCAAACGCATGGCTCAGAGGTAAAGTCCCATCATGGAAACATCCCTGCACCCATTCAGCAGAAGCGGCTGTTAGCACATCATCACGGGAGGAGGTGGGATGGTTGGACAAAAAGAAGAGATAAGGAACCTCCACCTTTGGCTTTACTTTAGAGGCAGGAGAAACACAATCTACCCTCTTCACTGCTGGCCAACCCAATGATTGCAGTAGGGCTCATGAATATTTTCTCCCCAACACACTTTTTTTTGGTATTAATTTACATTTTGTTTCAAAACATTAAAAAAAAAAATCTTTAAATCTTTCAAGCTTTATCCCTTTGCGATCTTTCATCTCTTTTTCCCTTTTCTTTTTTCATTTGCTGCTAGACAGAGGAGGTGAAAAAGAAAGACCACAACGATTATTTGTTTACATGTCTGGATCTTCAACAGATTTTTTTTAAATCGGCGTTTTCACCACTTTAAATACTTTCTAATATCACCTGAGGTGTGGGATTCAAGAAGCAAGGTCCATCCCCATCTCTCCACCCTGTCATGCCTTGTTTCAAGAGGAACAAATGGTGCTGGCAGTGAAAAGGACTCTACAGAAACGTTATTTCTCCTATGGGAATGCATAACTGCTTTGGAAATGCAAGAAAAGCTTTCTATGATTACGATCAAGCGTCTGCTGCCAGATCGAGTGGAAACTCCTCTTGCTACCCCAGCCAAGGCTGAGTTGGGAGTCAACGTCCATCAGCCCCCAACGGCTTTCCGAGAACATCAAGGTTGGGTCCCATCAGATGACCAGAGTAGTGGATGGAGTCATGGTCCTCCAACAAGGTCTTCCGCTGAAGTCGGGATAGTTCGTCTCTCTTTTACAGGGAAACAGGGGTTTAATTGTGTCCTGAAGACACCAAGAAGGGATAAAAAGGCAATCCTCAGCATGGACGCTGGATCAAAATGCAATGACGCATCCTTCTCCGGCATCGGGAGGTACCTCCAAAGTACAGACCCAAGGTCCAAGGCCACGGGCAACACTGCTGGGACATGAGCGGCCTTGGATGCCTGGATCCCCGGTGCCAAGCCGCTACCTGATGACCTCCTGGCTCACGTATAAAGTAACAGGAGAAGCGATAAATCACTTTGGCACCTTCCCTGGGCACGCAGCCCTTGATAACAGACCCAAATTCAAGGGAGGCAGCCTGACACCACACTATTCCCAGCGCACCCCTGCTACGCAGATTAATCCTTCTTGATGGAGAATTACAATTAGGGCTCCGTCTTAAGGAGATATCAGCAATCAGATATCTTATCAAATGCCACCTCAATTATTCAAATAATCCCTGGCTCTTCGATTTGGGTGCTGTTTAGGGAAAGCAGTCCGATTAATGTGCTGACACTTCCCCATCACGTCCGACATCCTCAACTTCACGTCTGATTACGGAATTTGCATTCAATTTAATTTTTTTTCCATCTGGAGTAAATGAATAATCCGAGTACCTACCCCAGCCTTAATTACATTTGTTAAATTAAAAACCCGGGATGTGAGAAATTTAAATGCGTGTAGCTCCGCGGCCAGACAAACCTGCACGTTCAACCTGCCGCAGCCCTGCCATCTCCTGCTCCAATTTCTCTTCCTTCCCCACAGCCATGCATCAAAGAAATTACAACTAGAAAACAAAAATTCTTTCAAAACGATGAAACAATAGATGATCTTTTGACATTTCCAGCGCTGTTTGCAGGGGAACGAGATAAAATGTAATAAATTCATATACTTCTGTGTGTTTCTTGGCTCCGGCAGCTAAAATTTCCATCTCTTTATGCAGGAGTCCTGGGGAGCAGAAATCCTTGATAATGCCAAACAATTCGACACTTTATTTTCTCTTTACTCCGCACCACGCAAAACACAGGCTTCAAGCTGCCAGCTGCTGGGAGCGAAACCAGATGCCACATCCCTTTTCCATATGGAAACAGAAATCACCCCGTCTGGGGGCACGCGCACGCGTGCTCCCCTCCGTCGCAGCCCTTCGTGACCCCGGGGTTGCTACTGGCGCGCGGCAAAGCCTCTCCGCAACAGCAAAAAAATATTTTTGCAATGGTGCAGTTGTCGCTTTCTACACTCAACCTGGTTCAGGCAAGATCCTGGGTCCATCAGCCCTGGAGAACAATAGGGAAGATTTGCCCTGAGCCACCAAATTTTCTGGTTTTTTTTTAAATAAAAAGGAGGCAAACGAGGAGGGGGGTTGAAATAAATCACCAAACTTGACTTTTCTTTTTAAATAGCTTTGCAGAAGCTTGCTAAATTCCGCTTCTGTTGGAGAAGATGAAACTTAAAAGGCTGGAATTAATAGGTGATGGCAAGAAAAGTGTCCGAATACTTAAAGAATAATTAAACAGAAATAGAAGATAAAGCATTTCCAGCTCCGGCCATTTTAGGAGCAATACTCCATACATTTGTGAAACGTCAAATAAATATATTTGAGTGTTGATCTAGATGTCAACGACAATGAAAACCTTGAGGAAAGTCTGTTCTTAGCGCTCCCAAAGACTGAATTAAATAACTTTGGTGTGAGTGAGTGCAATGGCAACAATCCTCCCCCCCTCCCAGTTTGAGCCTTGCAAGGCCAGTAATAAAACACGGCTAAAAATATTCAGGAAAGCCACACTCGGGTAAAGTGAGACAGGTGAGAGCAGAGCCGAAAATAGCTTTTCCCTTTGCTCCCAGCACGCTCACGGCTCAGGCGACATTTCTGCACGCCGGGGAAGCTGGATTTAACTCCCCACCCCCAAAACAATCTCCTTGGAGGGTGTAACCAGAGCATCCTCCCCCAGGCACAGTGGCAGGATTTGGCCATCGGAGAAATCCCTGCCAAGCAGGCGGCTCTGATGCTGTCTGATGGATATTGAGGTTCCTCATCCTTTCTGGTTTTCTTCTGCTTTGTTTTGAGTTAACGGTTACGGTGCCGGAAGAGAAAACATCATGTTTTAGCAATGAGGTCCCCAGTGAGGCTGTTTAAAAATTAATTAGCGCCATGCAACATATTAGCGATGAATAGTAATTTTAGCTTTTCTACCTACTTCGTTGCCTTCTACGTCGACATTATTCCAGCTTTTCTATGGTCCTCCTAGCCAACCAGGACCTAATATAGAGAGTACCCAAGAAGTTGTTGTCCACATCTCCCGGAAATACCCCACTCAACACCAAATACACACACCAAAGTGTCTTCTGTGGAGCTTTTACATAAATTAAGGTCATGTTTGCTGGGCTGGCCAGAGGTAGGAACCCGGTCTGCTCACAGAGCAGGTTCCCAACATCCCAGAACAACAGTCATCCAAGGGCATGAGCCTGGCTAGACCCCTCACGGTTCCTATGCAAGGTGGGTGCTGTAGTATGGAGGAGGTTCTGTCCAGGACCTGAAGAGGTCCTCCCTCCATGGACGGAAATCCTCCATGGGTGGAGATACCCGTAACCCTGAGAATGGAGAACCTTCAAGGATGGAGATCTCCTAACTATGAGGACAGAGAATCTCTGAGGATGGAGATCCCCATAATCAAGGATGGAGATCTGCCCACCCAAGGATCGAGATCCTCCCTCAACTCCAAGGAAGGCGATCCCCATAACCCAAAGATGGAGACCAACTCTGAAAGTGAAGATGTCCCAGCCTCAGGGATGGAGTTCCACAAAACACAAGGATGGACATCCTCCTAATGCCAAGGATGGGAATCCCTCCAGGCACAAGGATGGGGATCCCCCAACTCCACAGGTGGAGATCTCCAAAACCCAAGGATGGAGGCCCCCAAACCTCGAGGATGGAGATCCCCCTAAACCCAAATATGGGGATCACCCCAACCCCGAGGATGTAGATCCCCAAAACCCAAGGACCTTCACAACCCTGAGGATGGAGATTCCCCGGTCTCCAAGGAAATCCCTCAACCCCCCAGAATTAAGACCTTCCAAGGAGAAATCCCCTCCAGCCATGACGATGAAGATCCCCCCCCAAAACACAAGGATGGAGACCTCACCTTCCCCAGTCCCAAGGAGATCACCTCCCAGGACCTTACCGGCCACCAGCTGCAGCCTTCACCCCGCACTGCTCTAGGCAAGACCTGGGGGCATCCCCCTGGCCCAGCGATGGCCACCCCCCGAAACACCACCACCAAATGAGCCACCATCCCGCTCCTTCAGGCAACGAGCGAAGCAGCGGGGACCAAAGGAGCCTCGCCGCGTCGGCCGCCTTCAGGTGGATGGCGAAGGCAAGGGGAACTTGCAGGGCCATCTGGAATATATTCATTTTACGGCATGTTTCATATCACAGACAGGTACTTTGAAGCAGTTAAGTAGTAGCAAGGCAGCACGTCCCCATGGGTGGGCTGCGGTTTGCGCTTTCAGCCCAAGCCGTCCCAGCATGACAAAGGAGCTGGGGAGACGGAGCTGACGTTTTCCAAACACAGCTTTGTGCCTCTGGGGGCAAATCCAGAAAGAAATTAAAACCTGAAAGGCCAAAAAAAAAAAAAAACCAAACCCCAACCAAAAAAACCACCAACACCAAGAAACCAACCCCCACGTCTAAGTGATGTTGATCCCCACATCAGGCTATTAACAGTCCCATCACAAATTGTAAATGACTCAGATAAATTAAATGGCTTAGCAGCTGCGAGGAAAGGCCTTTCCGAAGATTCATTTGTTTGGCGGAAAAGAAATTAGTTGGGAATTTAAAATCTTTTCCAGCAGCTTGACGCAGACGCCCTGCCAAAGCCCACATGTTGCTGCTCCCGCAGCCCCGGGATGCAGCCGGCCCCCGAAAGGAAAAGTCTTCTGTGAGCATCCAAAAGCAAGGGGGATGCAGAGATGCTCCCGTTAGCGTGCCGATAATGATGCTGCGCCTCCTCCCAGCAAACCTATTAAAAGCCTCGAGCGATGAAGAGTTCGGAAAACGGGAAGATTTGACTCAAAACACCCCCGTGGTGAGGGAAAGCCAGAGACCAAGCTGCGATTAAAAAAAAAAAAGGGGGGGGGGGGCACAACAGTNAAGAATAGTAAAAAAAAAAGAGGGGGGGGGGGGGGTACAACAGTAAGTCAGGGACGGCTTGGAGCCGGGCGAGAAGTTGGGGTTGCACCCCTGGATGCAGTGAGGTGCTGTGATTTACCCCCCCAAATACAGCGAGCCGCAGTGATTCACACCCCCCCACACACAGTGAGCTGCAGTGATTTCACCCAGTTTACAGCACAGCCCCTGTGATTTACCCGACGTCTCCCCACAAACTGCAAACCTCCCCGCTTTCTCAATGCTTCCAGGCAGGGAAACACCAGGGCCAAGCTGCGCTCACCGCAGATGCCCCTTGTGTGGGAACACAAGAAATAAATGCGTTAAACCTCCCCATATTCGGATACTTCCCTGGCACAGACCTGCTCCTCATCCCCGTCCCTCTTAGCTCATGCAAAATTGAGGGGGTTTTCACCTTCAGACACTATTTCGCAGGCAGCAGCATCCCAAAACCCTCTTTTAGTGGAAGTTCAGAGGTATAAAAGATGCAAAATGACCCTAAATTATTCACATGGTGTTTCAATCCAAGCCCCGCTATGGGATAAAGGGAAGTATCTGGTGACAGAGCCACGACCCTGGGATGTCTCCTCGTCTCTGTTTGGATGAAAAAACCTTTCTTGTATTTTACTGGGGAGAAGGGAATGGGTGAGAGGATAGAATAAACGGGTTTCCCCCATCCATAAAGGGCTGGAGACCAAGGAAAGGCAAGGAGCACGTGTTTTTCAGGTGCATCCTAGCAGAGCGACCCAGTTGCATTTGCCCACTGGCAACACCAAAGGTTTTCCAAAATTTTACAGGGCGGGAGGAGTAAAATTAAAGTGGGGCACAGGAAGAGAAATTGCAAACCAAGAAACCCCACCCTGGCAAGAAGGGATAGAAGAAACAAAACAGAAAAACTAAAACAAAAAAAAAAAGTGAAAAATTAATAAAAAGCTCAGAAGTGATTTTGCATTTCAAATACAGGAGGTTTTCAAAAAGGAAAAATCCGGGAAAATCTTTTTTCTTCCAGGTTTTCCTCTCTGTTTTGCTTCTTTCTTTCCTTCTGTTTCATTGAGCATCCAGGTGCTCCCGAGCTAGGATTTCCATTTCTCCGGCTCCTACTCAGGGCAAAGACCCCAACAATCCAGTGGGGAAAAAAAAAACAAAAAAACAAAAAAAAAAACCCCAAAAAACCCCCCACAAAACCCAAAAGTAGGACACCAAGCCCTACTCAATCCAAACTCAGCTTGATGCTCACTAATTACCCGGTAATAGTATTTATATGCTGCTGGCACGCTTGGAAATGCAGCTCCTAATAACCGAGGTCCGCATCAATATTAATGTCCCGGCTTGACTCTTGATACCCGGGGACCGAGGAGAGATAAAGAAACATCACAGCAAAGTGAAAAGAGGGGCAGAAAATGAATTTAAAAAATATTTTTCTGTGCTTGGCAGGAAGAGAGTGCTTGAGATCAAATGATGGGATCCCCCCTCGGCGTGTATCAGCAATAAAAGCAAATATAAATTGTAAGTTCCCATCTCTGGGGCACAAGATCTTCCAGCAGCAGAAAATTTTTCACCATCCGTAAGCCCTTCCCCAAACTCTGAGTTTCCCCATAGGTAGGAGCAGGCTGGAAAATTCTTCTTTTCTTATTATGGGAATAGATTTCAAAAATTCGGGGCTCTCCCCTTACCTGAGTTACTCCGAGATGCTCGGCTTCAATATTCACCCCTGCAAATTTGGTTGCTCATGCAAAACCCTGGGCTTTGGGTTGGTTTAGCAAGAAACGCTGCTTGAAACGACCTCCTGGGAAGCATTTTTTTTTCCCAGCGATGCTTCAATCCTTATGGAAAAAGGGAGCACAGCTCCAAAAATTCGCCAGTATTATATCACACGTGAACGCGCACGCGAATATTTGCAGGGATGTGGCCACGCAGGGCACAGCGCGGGTTGCAAACATGCCCCAGCGCCACTTTGTAATTCGATTAAAAACCTCTTTTTCTTAATAATTTCTATGCAGAGACACTTGGCACACCAGGAGCGTTTAGGCAGAGTTTAAACGGAGTTAATAAACTATTAATAGCCTGCAGTAAGGCTGTGATAGATTTGAGCCGCATGTGCTCCGCACGCCTCGGTACAAGGTGTTATAACTGATGTCTGAGCTCGGCGTGCATCAAAAAAAAGTCACGGAAGTCTTCCATGAAAAATGCAGTTCCAGGAAATCAGAGGTTTTGCAGGGAAAGATGCGTATTTTCAGGATTTTTTCCATCGAAATGAAATCTGGTAATTGGAAAGTGAGCGTGGACGTAGCATTTTCCCCATGGAATGTTGGGTGTGGTGTTAACCCGCATCATTGACCTGTTAATTAGTGTTGATCCGTGCTTGTTAGTTATTAATATTAATATTAATGAAAGCCATAAAGTTCACATCCAGCAACTCAACAGTAGGATGTTCCCAGATCATCAGCTTTCGGTACTTTCATTTCCATGGCAGTTGAGAATTTCCCTATTGTTAGTCAAATTCCAAGGGAGAAAAAGGCAAATTCTGGAAAGATATTAAAACCAGATGTTCTCCTTCCCCAACAAACCACATTTCTCAAGTATTTACTGACACGGATTTATCTGATCTGTTATTAAACAACGGCAACAAGTAACGCGTTGACCCTTCAGAGAAAAGCCAACCTTGGGTTGATGACTACAACAGCAATGAGTAACACGTTGACCCTTCGGAGAAGACCCAACCCTGCATTGATGACTACGGTACGCAGAAGCAGGACTCAAGACAACTGCCCGAAGACTGCCACGAAAATCAAATGCCGCTATAAAGTGACTTCAGATATTGCAAGAAATTCCCCGAAAGAGCTCATTGATAACCTCATTCGGCAATTTGAGCTGGAAAGAGCAGTTTGCAGTTGTAGCCTTGGCCATCAGTTCTGGTCAAACTCAAGAAGATCTTTAAAGAGCCACTGAGTGGAAATGATGCGGTGGAAATGGTAATTTTTCATATAGAAATTTTCCTGAAGCTTAAATAGCCTCTTTTTTAAATATTTCTTAGTTCTAACTTGTGGAAAGAGGTCACAAGGTCTATTCCAAGAGAAGTCACCTATGAGAAGAAGTCAGAGGGTAGAAATGAGCCTTTCTCAGAGAAAAAAGCGAGTATTTCTGCTCAAGAGACCCTGATCGGCACCACTGGAGGACCCAAAACCAACACCCCAAAAAGGACGTTTCTGTCTGTCTTTGTTGAGCTGATGGAAGAAGAACCATGAGAAGAATCAAAACTTCCTTCCAACTTCCACGTGCGGCATTCAGAAATGCCATTTTTCCAACCAAAACCACATCAACCCACGAGAAGACCCTTCCCCACCGCTTCCAGCCTTGCCCCAACCCTTCCATCAGAATCAGAAAACATCCAAATCACCACGACTTGCAAACACATCCCTGCCTTTCCCCCTCCTGATGGCTGCTTTCCCCCAAGGAACCTCCAAGATGCCCACAATCTACCCAAAATCATGACCTACCAAAAAAATAACTAAAATCAAATAAGAAACGGAGCCAATTAATTAATTGGGAACCGATGCGAGTCAACATGCCGCACGATCAGCTCCTATGGCCACCGGATATGGCTGGTTTATCGGCGCTCAATGTTGGCCCCCATTTTATCTACCATGAAACGGGAGCTGCAAGGACTGGGATAAGTAAGAGTAAAAGCAATTTTGAGGGTCACCATAGCTTTTTGGCTCTCCCCACTGAATAGATGCCTCCCACCTCCAACGCCATTGGCCATCAACCCAATGGATGGGAATAAATACAAGTTTTGGGGGTTTTTTTAGTTGATGTGACTTATTTGGGGACTTTTATATTTTGGGGGGGAGGAATACACAGTGATTTATCCAATATTGCAATTAGATGGGAAAAAAAACCCAACCCTTCTTTGATGTCTCATCACCACCAAGGTGGGCAGCTGGAGGAGGTCCATCATGGCAACCACTGTCCCTTGGTGAAGTGAGTCGGGACCATTCAATACCAAAATTGGTGTGGGGGTGTGGAATATTTGATTTCTTCCGCAATAAACGCTTCTTTTTCCAAAGAACGGCGAAAAAACACAAAGTTTTGAAAGGCCTCAATGAAATTTAATTTTTGGTTTGAATCAACAGCTTCACTTGGTGCCGTTTTAATGCTGTTTTAAGTTGAAATGTCAATTGGAAACTAACATTTAAAAATGTCAAAACATTTCACGTCTGCAGACGGAGCCGATAGTTTTTTGCTTCCATGTGTCCAAACAGAAAACGCTTTTGAAATTTTACCGTGGGGAAAAAAAAAAAAAAAATTAAATAAATATATATTTTAAAAAATCAATATTTTGACTTCTTGGAATGAAAACAAAGTTAAAATATAATATTTCCTCCAGGATGCAAACAATATTTTCTGACAAGCTGCAATCACCAAAAAGTAATCTGAACCAAATGTTTGCTACCATAGTCTGTTATAGCTACGTGGGAAGAAAAACAGGGATTTTTGTTATTGTAGGCTCTCTGAACCCTTTTTTTGCCAGTTATTTCCATATTTCCACCGCTTTACTCTCTCCCAACAGGATAAAAATCAGGGTGCAGGAAATCCCTTCCACCATCCAGAACCATTTCTGACGCACTGATTTTCCTTAATAGTGGGGAAAAAGCCTGGGGAAAAGATATTTTTCTCCTCTAGAAGAGGTAAGATTTGATTTTGGGGGGGATTTTCACTGTATTTTGCACTAATAAACCCCCCCCTCACCACCATCGGTTTGGGGGATTTGGGGGGGAAACGGCACCGGGAATTTTTTTTTCCTGAGCTTGGCGCCGGCCGCAGGGAGCACGTGCAGAGGAGAGGTGGGGGTTTTATCCAATATAAATGTAATTTTCCTGTGATCTCACCTTTTAAATTNAAAAATTAAAAATAAAATAAAATAAAATAAAATAAAATAAAATAAAATAAAATAAAATAAAATAAAAGCAATCCAGGCTGGTTGCAGTAAAAAACAAAAAAAAAGAGTTTTACTGATTTTTCTGCTTCCAGGAGCAGGGTGTAAAAATGCAGCACTGCAAAATGGGGGGAAAACCAGCAGTTTTGGAGCTGTCACTGGGCTGTAATGCAAGTTTTTTGTCCCAAAGCTCACAGCTCTACCAGCCTCGCNCTTTATCGTAGACTTTTTAATTTAGCAAACCTTCCTAGCTATTGCTCCTTTATCATATTTCCTTTAAAAAAAAATATATATATATAGGCATGCATGTGCACATGAGTATATATATATTCATATATCTACGAACGCTCGGATACGCACGCACCCCCTCAATATAAAAAATATATATAA
Organism: Aramus guarauna; assembly: GCA_013400195.1. Taxonomy (NCBI): domain Eukaryota; kingdom Metazoa; phylum Chordata; class Aves; order Gruiformes; family Aramidae; genus Aramus; species Aramus guarauna. The sequence continues at coordinate 73,201 of VXBL01009868.1, forward strand.
GCGCGTACCCTAATCCCCTGTAATCTCCTTGAATTACACCTAAACCACCCTCCTTGCAGGTGACCTTTCCGCGAAAGGCTGTTTCTATGCCAACAGCATTGTTTGAGTCAGGCGAGAGAAGAAAATACGGCGCAATAATCTTTAATTTTTCCTTAATTCGGTGTTTTCAGCGATGGCCGAGAGCCGCCTGATGTTAGAAACCCCCTCCCCTGGTCATGGGAAAAAATTAATGATGAAAAATTAATAGGGAGAGAGTTTGAATATCAAGGGGAGAGCGCGGTGACCTCGACCCGATTTAGATTTTGCCTAAATTTCCCGCATTGGTTTTTGGGTGAAATTCCCCTCGTTTTGGGGTTTTGGAGCACAATCCTATAGTTTTAAGGTCCTTCTCACCTTAAAATCTCCGTTTCTATCTCCTTCCCCATCTCACCCGGCAAACACGGCCCGCGAAAGCTCCAAATAGATAAAATTCTGAAAATCTCCAATTTTTTTTTTCCATTTTCACCGGTTTTTAGGGAATTCCAGCGAGGAGCTTGTCTCCAATGGGGAAAAAAAAAAAAAATTTGCAAGAAATAGCGGTCCTGAACTCTGAAAAATTCGGAGAAATCCTTTAAAAAACTCATCCGCATCACGCCGGCGAGTAGCCCTGGGTAATAAAGAGGTGATGAGATTTGCTGGAGCAAAAGCGGCTCAACGGAAATAGTTTTCCGTGGATAAATACGGTTTTTGGGTCCAGATATTTGAATATTTGTGTGTTTTTCCTCGCTTTCTTGAGTTCCTTGAGTTCCAACTCAACCCATAAAGCAGCATCCCAACCCGCAGTGTTTAAAACCGATACGGACAAGGAAAAAAAATGAGATTTTTTTTTTTTCNCTACAGCCCCACGCGGGGAATAAGCGCAATTATCTCGTCTCGCCACATTTTTCCAGCCCTGCCTGAGGTTTAATTAAAGCCAAGTGAAAAACACAGAGGAGAAGCGCTTGGTTCCGATATCGCCCCACCGCATGCGGCGAGGAGGGGGGAAAAAAATCGGGGGNAGCGCAAATTTTCTTTTTCATTTGTTCCCGGGGTTTTTTGGTGCGTTTTAGAGAAGGACAAGGATCGGGTTGCAGAATCCCCAAAATTGCCCTTTTTTTTTTTTTTTTTTCCCGCTCGTTGCGGCATCCAAATTTCTGCACGTTATTATTTATTGGCGGGTGGGGATGTGTTTTTCTTTTCCTTCTGACCCCAACACCTTCACGGGTCTTCGGAGGGAAGATATTTCCCGACGGCTCCATCTCGCAAGGCGCCGAACCCAGAGGATAAAAATACTGGTTGCCATGGGAACGTAAACTCCGGAGTTTGAAAATACCAGAATTAAACCTTGCACTAATTTCGGTCCTTAAACCCCCGGGTTGCTTCTGCATTTTGGTGGGTTCAGAGCAAAAAAAAAAATAATAAAAAAAAATAAAAAAAAATCCCAATTTCAAGTAACCCAAGCAAGGTTTAACATCCGTACAGATGTTTTTCCACAGCTGGATGCAACCGAAAACCGGACAAACCTCGCAAAGATTTTTTTTTTTTTTTTTAATGAAAAATACGGATTAATCCCGGCTTGCAGAATTGCCTCTCGCTCTGCATCGGCCCCGTGGCTGCATCCCAGCGCCGGGGCGAGGAGAGGAGCATCCCGGGCTAATAAATATGAATTTTTGCGTATCATCCGGAAAAAAAAAGCTCGTGAGACTTAATTTTGCTTGCTCAAACACACCGCGATCACTTAACAAATACGAAATTATAATAATAAGGCCCCAGCACTAACGATGCTCGGCCGGAGCATCCCGTTTTCCGGCAGCATCAATAGTTTCCAACAGGCTTAAAGCAACTTTTGGAGTTGGCGTCTGCAAAACCGCTCAGCCCGAGCAGGGAAAAAGGAAGCTCAAGGGAAGATAAATCATTTTTGATTTCCTAAAAAAGCAAGAAATTTGGGATGGCGAGCAAGGGGACAGGCAGCGGGTCACATCCGAAATGCCACAGGGTCATAAAAGGATTAGGAATTAAAAGGGCGCACGGGTAATCCTCTGGGCAAGGGAAGATTCCCATCATTAAACTGGAGTTTCCACAGGCAAAACAGAAGAGGGAATTCATTCCTCGCAGCCGAAAAAGACGGACTTACTGGAACTAATTTGTTGGCGGCGGCAATAAATCCACTCTACGCTGGCACCCGAAGAGCTCTGCAAGGCTGGAGGTTTTGCCACGCAGCGCACGTGCAGGTTGTGCAACGCACGGCGCAACGCGGCGCAGCACGACTTGTCGGTTTCGCAGCGCGTTTGCATGCGTTGTGATGCGAGGGGTTCGCAAGGCAAGGCAAGGCGCTTGCAGGGTTTGCAACGCGACGCGCTGGTCTGAAGGTTTTGCAGTGCAATGCAAAGTGTTTGCAGGTTTTGCAGTGCGAAATGTTTGTAGGTTTTGCAATGCAAAATGTTTGCAGGTTTTGCAGTGCGAAATATTTGTAGATTTTGCTGTGCAAAATGTTTGCAGGTTTTG
>VXBL01009872.1:53391-66517 GCA_013400195.1 Aramus guarauna
TTTTTTTTTTTAAATATATAAACAGGGCTCTGAAATGGAAAGATGCAATTAGGCATGGAAATAGTCCTCAATGAGCAGCAGCGAGCAGCCTCACTATGAAGGAAATTGATTTTATTTGACCGTTTTATGAGTGTTTGAAAATTGCATCCTGAGCATGTGCTTCGGTAGTTAAGTGCACATTATATTCTTCATTCCCCTGAATTGCTCTAAACCAGCCCAGAAAAATATGCCGGGGAAACAAAGGGAAATAGGAAGGGACGCAGGTACAGAGCATTCCTGGGAAAGGGGGGCAGCTGAAAGCGAGACCACACAACTTGGGGGGCCCAGCTCAAAGGCTGCTCCAGCTTTGGGTGCTCCAGCTTTGGGTGCACCCCCCAATTCCCCGCAGAGAGCCCCCGGTCACCCATAAGGACTCCCGCGGCACCACCGGCACGGGCAGCGCCGGCTCCCGGCCCCTCGTGAGCACCCGCCCGTGCCGGGGACGAGCGAGGACCTCGCCACCCCCCCGTCCCCCCCGTACCTTCTTCCCGATGAGCTTCTTGCGCAGGAACTCCCGGGCCTCGAACATGTAGGGAATGTCGTAGAGGGGCCTCAGCTTCCTGTTCTTGTCCTGCAGCAGAGGCAGAGAGGGGGCACAGGTCAGGGCAGCCCCCCCAAACCACCGAGCATCCCCACGGGGAGACAGCCCGCTCCCCGCTCTGGGGCAGGCACCCCAAAGATGGGTGCACCCAGCACCCCCCCCCATTCCCATGGGTGCCCTCCCGCTCCTGCACCCCAGGGTGGGCTTCCTCAGCATCGCCGGGTCCGCCAAAACCCCGAGGGGAGCCACTGGCCGAATTTGGGGTGAGGGGGGATGGCCAGGGTCCCTCCAACGAGGGACCCCCCCACTGAGCACCCCGTGCCCTCTCGCCAGCCCCCCGGGGGCGCTCACCCCACGCCAGGGAGCTCAGTGCTGCCCGGGGAACTCTGCTCGCAGAGGGAAGCACCAAGAGGTCTCGCCTCCCCAAAACGCCGTGCACAGCACCCGCTCCCAGCGCACAGCACCCCCTCCCAGCGCACAGCACCCCCTCCCAGCACCCGGTGCCTGCCCTGCCCGCGGGAGGGGAAAACAAAGCTCAAAGAGCTCCGAAACGGCGAGAGCTGCCCCAGATGGGTACACGGCCGCGGCTCACACCGGCCCCTGCACAGAAGTTGCTCGTTAGCCAAGCTCGTTATCAGGCAGTGATTAACGGCACTCGCGGGATGAGATGCCCAGGAATCAGAGGGCATCAGCCCGTCAGCTGTTGGGGGCGTCTCGTGGTGATAAAATCCCTTCAAACACTGAGCAAAAAAGGGAGTTTTCCAGAGGAAATGGCAGCAGGGATGTGGGAATGACACGGGGCCAGGAAGGGCTCGAGCGGCACAGCACGGCACGGCTGCACCAGCACCAGCCTTGCGGCGGGTCTCGTGGAGCAGGATTGGCAGCGGCGAGCGATGCCAGGTAATGTATAAACCACACGAGATGAACTGTACAGGACGTGGGGTGCTGCTCACCCTCCCCGGATCGCCCTCTGCCCCCAGGAGCCCCCGGCGCCCCGCAGCATCCCAATGGGATCCACGGCACGGCAGAGCATCGCCCGATGGTGCGGGCTCACATCCCAGCCGGAAAAGAATCCGAGCTGCCACTGAGGCCGGCATCCCCCCCGCAAGCTGCAGGAACGGCACCCCCAGCACTGGCTTCGAACTGGCTTCGACAGCGGTGCCCCGGCACTGCCGCTGCTCGGCATCATTCCCAGACGGAGCGACGCAGCTTTCCCCGGCAGATCCTGCTCCATCCCGCTGGTGCTGGACTTCGGACACGCTTTGTGGTTGGCTGCACTGGCACCGTTACGGTTACGGCACATCTGGGCCCTGCCAGCATGCGAGGGGAGGGAGGCGAAGCCCACCCAACCCGACCCCGGGAGCTCCCCAGCCCACGCCGACGGAGCACGGCCCTCGGCACGCAGGTCCGCTCACCGGCGCGGTGCCGTGGAGAGCGGCTCTCGGCACGCCCCGGCGAGCTGGGGAGGAATCCAGAGGGAGATAAGGCGAAAGCAGCAGGAAATGAAGGAGAGGAATCAGATGGGAGAGGGAGCGAGCGGACAAAGGCACGCCGGCACTCGGGCTCCGCGTTCTTCCGTAATGAATGAGGCTTTGAGAGAGTTTATTATGTCCTCGACGCCGTTCCCAGGCAGCTCCTTGGAGCCGGTCCCTCCTCCACCCGCGCTGCCACTCGCCCAGCGCCGCGGCACCAGCGATGGGAACGGGCCGGATCCTGGGACGGGATGCCCAGCCGCAGCAGCGAGCCGGTGCTGCAGCCAGCGCCAAACCCGTCCCCGGCGGAGGCTCCAGCTCCGTGCAATGGCTGAAAACCCCTTTGCAGGCAGGGCGAGAGCAGGTCCCGAGCCTGGCAGGGTGCGGGATCGGCAGAGACAGGATTGCTTCTGGAAAGGAGCTTTTACGCTCACCAGGGATAAGCCCGGTATCACTCATGGCACAGAAAAGCTTCCTGGCCCCTAACGAGATGGACCTGACGAGGCTGGCGGGGAGCACAGGTCGCGGTGCCAGCTAGCCGGCCGTGGAGCCGGTTTGCCGGCAGGGAGGGAGTTTCTCCTCGTCCCGTATAAAGCAAAGCCCCGGCTGAGCACGTGGGGACGGCGCGGCAGGCGGGTGGCCGGAGGGAAGCCCCGGCTCAGGAGCACGCAGTTGGCGTGGGAAAGGCCCTCGGTGCTTCTGCCGGCCCCATCTCCACCCCACGTTCGGCCTCGACGATCATTCGCACCGCTCCCCTCCCCGGGAGGTGCACGGGGACGTCTCTGTTATTTAGCTGGTGCCAGAAAAATTCCCGGCCCCGTGCCAGAGCTGGAGTCAAGGCGCGTGATAAATCCCGTGGTGCCACGAGCAGGGTCCGAGCACGGCTACGGGGGGGCCGCCTGCTCCTCCCGGGGCATCCCCCCGTGTACCGGGGGCACCGTCCCGTGGGGCGTCCCCCCGGCAGCAGCACACACGAACCCGTCCCCGTCCCCTTGCGGCAGGGCCCCGGCCGTGCGGAGCCGGAGGAGCGGGGATGACTAACTCCTCATTTCACAGTCCAGTGCCGCAAAGCGGTGCCAGGCGGCCACGGCCGTCGCTTCGCTGAAAAATCACCGCGCGGAGATGGAGAACTAAGCCAAGGGGCTGAGACGCGGGGCGGGCTCAGCCCTCCGATGCCGTGCGTGCAGATATTCCCCGTCTCGCCATCTCCCGTCCCCCTGCCCGCACCCCGAAGCAGAGACCAGGCTCTGCCCCAGCCCCCGGGGCAGGCAGGGGCTCGGCTGGCCCGGCAGCGGCAAGGGGCAGCGTGCGGCACGGCCGTGCAGGCAGGGACAAGCAGGCAGGAGCCGCTGCCGGCCGTGCTGCCTGCCTGCAGGGCCAGGGGAGCCCCCGAAAGCCCTGGAGAGCCCCAAGAACCACTGCAGTGTCCCTCCGCTCCTGGATAAGGATTGATCCCGGCTCTCCACGTGTCTTCGTGGTGAGGAGCGGGGCAGCTGCAAGCCCCAGGCGTGGAGGAACCGACCGGGCAGGCGAGCCCCTGCGCAGCGGGGGGGGTGCAGCGGGACCCGTGCCCTCCCCGTCTCCGCAAGAGCAGCAGTCCGAACGCTGAAGCAGCCACCGAAATAAAGGCTTGCACTCAAACGCTGCCTTTTCCCGCAGCCAAACCCGGGATTACCGTTTCCCTGGCCCCATCCGAGCAGCTCTGCAACACAAGGGCGCCCGTTTCGGGGTCACGCAGCAGGCTGCTGCCTGCACTCGGCTGCCTGCTCTGCCTGCCTGCTCTGCCTGCCTGCTCTGCCTGCCGGGCTCCCGCAGCGTCCCCCGGCCCCGTGTCCTCGGGGCTGCTCCCACCCCCCCGGGGTGCGCAGGTTTTGCTCCGCTCGCCTGCGAAGCGCAGCCACGGTGGGACGCGGTGGGACGCGGGTGACGAGCCTCTCCAACCTCGACAAGGGCACGGCAAAGCTTCAAGATAAATCACGCTGCCCGGGCTCCCGTCTGCTGCTTTGCACAGGCAAAGCCCTGCGCAAACACTAATTAATCCTCACTAACGAACTCCAAATTTATTGCTTATTTAAGTGTCTATCTGGCACAGGCTGTTAAGTCCCTAATCCCGTCCCGTGCAGTGCCGGAGCACGGGAAGGGGGATGGTGGGAGCAAGTGGCAACGCCCCGGGCGGCCCCGGCGTCACTCGGCCCACGGTGCAGTGCCGGGGGCTCGGGTACCGGCGGCGATCGGAGCAGTGGAGATGTGACCGGAGAGCGGCTCGGCAGCCTCTGCACGAGGAGGGTACGGGAGCTGCTCACAAAAATGCCCCAGCTTTGCTGGGATGCGCCCTCCATCCCACCCGGCACAGCACCGGCATGGTACAGCTGTGGGTCCTGGCACGGTGCTGGTGCTCCGGATTGGCTCTGCCGCCACTTAGCCAGGGATTTACCCAGCTCGTGTAAAACCCTGCAGCTGCATTAATGAGAAGAGGGGAGATGCCTGCCCTGGAAGCAGCACTCAAGTGCTTAAAAGCCTCTTCTGCGAGCGCGGCAGTGGCGGCGGCGGCTCTCCCCGGCGCTGCACAAAAGCAAATGTTTGCCTGAAAAACCTCCACCGAGCCGCGACCTCAGAGCATCTCACGGGTCTGCAGCCACCTGAGGCCACCCCAAAAAGGGGACCGCTGGCACAGGCACCCCAGCAACGGCCACTGTCCCCGCCGCCCTCGCCGTGCCGGCACCCACGGCCGCACCGCGCTGGGCCCGGAGAGGCAGGGGCTGAGTCCTCACCGAGGCTGCGTCGTCGTGACGCTGATGAGAAATGCAAACCTCCCGCAATCCCCAGCAGAAGTAAAACGCGATGGGCTGTGCCAGGAGTCGGATAACAGAAACGTTTAAGTGTCCAATACATATCGCCCTTAACCGCTGCCCTGTCAGCGCCCATTAAACACCGTTCTGCTGGCCTGTAAAAATGATATTTCATAGCGGAGGGGAAGTGGCCCAGCAGATCGTTCTGGGAAGCCGTTCAAGAGCTTGGACGCACGTTTGAGGTTTTGCAAATAAACATTAAAAATCGATATAACAGCAAGGATGTTAACTAAATTCTACGGCCATCAAACATCCAGCAATTATAGAAGCATAGAAAGATATTGCTTTTTTTAAACTGTTTTTCAAGCCAAGAGCCTGAACCGCAGCAGCATCCTCCCAAGCCACCTTCCCCGTCATCTTCCCGGGTGCAGCATTTCACGGTGCATGGGGAAGCATCCTCCTCGGTCTCATCCTGCCACGGGAACAGGATGGGCCAGAGGGATGGCACGGCTCCACGGGGAGCTGGGGATGCTGAAACGCCGGCCCCAGCATTCCCCGGCTGCTGGGGAGAGTCATCAGCCATTTGAAAAATAATTAAAAAAAAAAAAAAAAAAAAAAAAAGCAGCATATTAGCCTCATTCAATTAAAGGTGCGCGGCGAGGAAGTTGTTTTATTAGCAGAAAGTCAATGCGTGGAGCTTCATCTCGGGCGAGCTGCTGGAGAAGGGGAGGGGTAAGCTGCTCACCCTCCCTCCCGGGATGCGGAGACGGGGATTTCAGCCCAGAAATCGATGGGAACGTGCCGCTTCCTCGCAGGCTGCCTGCGGATACACGCCGGGGAGCCCGGGGAAAGGAGCTGGGGTTTTGTTTCAAATGAAAGACGGAGCAGCTCAGAAGTGGGTGCTGGCCCCGGGGCCGGCGCTGGCTGTGCTCCCCGGCAAGGGGCGGTGGGTACCGGGTGCCGGCAGCCCCCATAACCTCATTCCTCCTTAAATAACCCTCGTCTGGCTTTAAATACCTAACAGGCCGAGTGAATTACGCCTCTCCTCTCAAATTAACATCCTTACGCCGTACAGTAGTCAATTAAAGTCTCTTTTCAGGAAAGCAGCAGCCCGTATCTGCCGCGAAGGATTGCGCCCTGCCGTGGAGGGGTTAACCACCGAGTGCCCCCGGTTCCCCGCTGCCGGGGGGTCCCGTTCCCAGCCCCCGGCCCAAGGGCAGAGGATGGGGATGACGATGGATGCGGGTGCATTCGCGGCAGCTGGAAATGCTCCGAGACCCTCGCCGGCGAAAAGCAGCCCGGTGTGCCGGCGGCACCTCCCGACACCCCACGGGTCGCTGGCTGGCTCGCAGAGCAGGGGAGGACAGCTCGACCCCCCAGGATGAGCCGGTGCTCCCGGCTCCTCGTGCGCAAGATTTTGGGGTGGCCGCCAAGAACCCCGGTGCGGGATGCTGTGGGTGACCCCAGAAGAGCCGAGGGGCCGGGACCCTCAGCCTGGCAGCACCACGGGACCGCAGGTGGGGAGAGCCCCCCCCCTTTCCCGCCAGTGCAATTAGGGAAGCTTATTATTTGTAAAGCAATTAGCATAGCAAATCAACTCCAAGTGACAAGCGAGAATAAGCCGTTCAAAACGGCGAGGCGAGGTGGAGATTACCAGCTGCCACCGAAAGTGGCTGGGAGCGGCGCCGGCAGCGTGCCCGGCATCCCCGGGGTCTGGCGGCTGCGGGGCTGCTCGGGGACACGGCAGCCCCAGAGGGACCCCAGGGTGGGGGAAACCTGCCCCCCCTCCAGACACTGCCCACCTTCTGCCGGGGCAGAGCCGGCTCCAACCCGGAGCAAGGGGGGGTCCCGTCCCCCCCCCGCAGGCAGAGGAATCCTCGGGGCGGCGGCGGGGGGAAACTGTGCCACATGGCAAACGCCTGGAGTCAGGTCCCGGCACGGGGAGCGCGGAGGCGACGGAGGGATGGGGAGATGGTTCGTTAGCGGTGTCACGCCTGCAGTTCCCAGCCCTCCCGCCCCGGCGCATCCTCGGTTGAACCCGGCACGCTCGGCTCGCCAGGGGATGTGCTGAGCGGGAAATCCATCACGGCGGCCGGCGAGGCGGTGACAGCAAACGCGGCGGCGTGCTCCGTGTTGGTGTAACAAGCACACCCGGCGCAGGGCTCCGAGGGGAGCCTGCAGCCGGCGAGCGGAAGCGTGCCGCTGCCGAGCGTTTGGGGACAGGCTTTTCCGTCTCAAAGCCTCCGTAGCGCGTTGAAGCTCTGCTCTGCGAAGACGGCGAGGCGCGCGTCTGGTCTAACGGCACGCACGTGGGCGACGCTCTTACAAACGGCGGCAGCTCGTTCACGGGTCCGTCCCTCGAGCCGGGCAGCGCTTCTGCAAGGAAGGGGGTGACACCAGGAGCAGAAACAGCTTCAGGAAAGCAACGGCACGTGCTGCAGCGGGGAAAGAAGGACGAAGGGCTCGCACCGCACCGGGGAAACAAGCAGCATCTCTGCCTGGGCAGCCCCAGCTCGCACAAGCAGGTGCTGAAGGCTGGATGCAGAGCGTGAAGCGCTGTATTCCGCTTCTGCAGCGCTCTGCCTGCCCTGCCGCCGGCCTGCTCTCCTGCAGAAGTGTTCTCGGCTCTCTGATTGCCTGCAGAGCACCTCCCCGGCAGCGGGCACTCGAGTCCAAGGCACCGCGCGCCCCTGAACCACTTGAGCGATAAATGCCGGGTGGCCGCGGCGGAGCTGGAGAGGGTTTTAAAACGGCAATAAGGGAGAGAGCGCACGCCCAGAGATTCCCTGGGGCTGGCTGAGAGAAGGGCAGCACTGCAGGCAGCACTGCAGGCAGCACTGCAGGCAGCACTGCCCAGCCCTGCCCAGCCCTGCCCAGCCGCCCACGCTCAGCCCCAGGGGTTGCGTGGGTCGCCGGCACCGCCTGGTTGCGTCCTCAGCTGCAGCGACGGTCGCGGTGACGCCACCACGGCCGCGCTCGGTGGGGCGGACAGGATCGGCACAGGGACCGGTCCCAGCCCGGCCAGAGCTGAGGCTCAGGCGGGGGCCGTGCAGGAGCGGAGCGGTTTGTGGCAGCGGTGGCCGAGGACTAACGAGTTTGAGGGGCACGGGTGGATCCGGCAGCCCCCCGGCAGCCCCCCGCCCGGCTGGGAGAGCAGCTCCTCTCCAGCTGCTGTCTGAGAGGGCGAGGGAAGATCAGAGCATCTCGGCAGCCGCTCGCCGCCTCGGCTCGCGAGACCAGCCAGCGTTACGGCCCGAAGAGGATTAGCGCCAGCGGCCGCTCTGGGAGCTCTCTGATACCACACAACGGGATGCCTCTGAACTCGGGGGGGTCAGGAGGAGGGGTCCCCCGGAGCCCGTTATCCCGCGGCTGCTGCAGCCCTGCGGTGGGAGAGCCGGCAGCTCCGAACGCCCCGGCTGGTCGCTGCCGTCACACGAGCTCAGCCATAGGGGTGCTGCAGCCGGCAGCGCCGGGTGCTCACCCCGTGGCAGCCCAACGTCACCTCACGCCCATCCGAGCCGTCCTTTTGGGCCAGCGCTGCCCGCGGGTGCCGTGGCACGGGGACAGGCAGGGCGGCGGGGGAGTCGCCGGCAGCGGGGCGGCACCGCGGTGCAGAGCCCTGCCGGGACGGTGCAGCGTCCCCAGCCGCATCTTCTCTCCCATGATGAGCACCCACAGGGATGTTCGCACATGCCGCCGGCAGAGAACACCGTGAGGCAGGAGGGCGGCAGCGCTGGGACGGTGCTCCTGGCACCAACCGTGCCGGAGCTGGGGGGAAGCTGCGCCGGGGAGCGAGCGCCGCGGCTGAATGCCCCCCAGGCCGGCACCCCAAGGGTAGAGGGTTGTCCCCAGCCCCCCGGTCAGGCGAGTATCGGAGCATCTCAGGCCCAGGAATTACTCAAACATCGTTAGCAGAGTCCAATTAAAGAGAAAAACAAATTTCGCCGGAGCTGAGCATCCATACCCAAACAACAACGAGAGGTCCCCGTTTTAATTGCTTTCATTATCAGAACAGGCTCCCCGCTGCAGCCTTGTAATTGGAACTCGACCATTTTAAGGCAATTTCCATTTTATCACAGCGTATTGGTGGGGCTCACAGGACCGCTCTCCCCTCGGGCCCCGGCCCTGCACCGCACCGGCACCACGACCCGGGGTGCGGGGAACCGAAGGTGCCCCTGTACCCCAGCACCGGCTCGGCGCTGCGGGGACGATGCCATCCCCTTGGAGCGGGGACCTTGCGCGGTGGCAGTGACTGCGGCCACGGCATCTCAGCGCTGCGGCAGTGCCGGCCGGGCTGAGCTTGCCGACGGTCGCCCACCGCGTTGCGCGCAGACGGGCTGAGCTCGGTGCCGACCTTCCTCGCTTCCAAACACAACTCGCCGCAGCAGCCGCTCCGAGTCGTCCCCGCTGTGCAAAAGCTCTTCTGCTTCCGCAGCAGCTTCCCGGCAGCCGAGGGGCTCAGCACACCCGAAGCCAGCTCGGGAAGGCAGGGGACAGCCAGGTTTTCGGTGGCCCCAAGTACAACCAGCCCAGCCCATCGCCGGCACACCGCACAGGGAGCACCGAAGGCTTTTCTCCATCCTCATCCTCAACACGGAGCTGCATCTGCGGCCGCACGCGGGGCCAGGCTGAACCACGTACAGCACAGAGCAAGTTTTCCGCATCCTCCGGTCCCCTTCCCGAAGCCAGCCCAGGGCAGGAGAGAAGCCCGGCCTGCAGAGAGGGCTCCGGGAGGGGACAGGCTGCTCCATCCCAGCCGCTTGTCTTTTCCCTGCCTTTTCCTCCGCCTCCCCCATAAACCCCGGCAGAGCCCAGCCCCAGTATTGATGGCGTTGCTGGCGTGTGCCGCTCCGGTCTCCTCCCCGGGGCATCGGGGCTGCGCTCACCGCACGCCTGGGCTCCCTCCTGCAGCCTCGCCAGCAACTATCAATCTCCATCAAGCCTGAAGGCACCTATTAATCACGTTAGAGAGGCCCTAATTTAAACCTTCTGCCTGCTGCCACACGCTGCCTGCTCGTCTCCTTCTGTCAGCCCGTTTCAACGGTGAAGAGCGGGAGGACCCGCAGCCCGCGGTGACAGGGAGCATCCTGCAACGGGCCCGGGGCGTTCGTGCCGCTCCCAGGGACGCGGCGGTGAGGAACGGCACCGGCACGGAGGAGCGGCAGCACCAGGGAAGGTGGTGGCAAGAAGAGGGCTCCCCCAAAGTGGGGTCCCGCCGAGCCACGGGCATCCCTGGAGGGACCCTCACCCCCGGTGAACGGGACCCCAAAGGAGGAAAGGAAAGGTTTTCCTCCTCTCCGCATGCACCAGCAGCCGTCTGAGCTGGGAGCCCCTCGCACGCGGCAGAAGTCGGCAGCAGGCTGGATCCCACCCGACACCCTCCAGGTTCCTCCAGGCACCCACCGCCTGCCGCGGGAGATGCCGGCGGGAGAACGGAGCGGGGCTTACGGGGCCGCACGACACCGGTGCCTCTCGGGATGCGGGCAGCACCGCGCGGTGGCTTTCAGCAGCAGAGATGCAGAGCGGCGCAGCCCGTCCCAGGTGCGCGCAGGACGAGCGCGGTGCCGTAACCGGTCACCTTGAGGCTCCTCTCGCCTGAAGGAGCAGCAGATGAAGCAGGACACAGCGTTTTCCGCAGGAATTTCCATCGCTGCAGATAGCGCCTTCCACCCGGCACGTGCTGCTCCAGACCTGCAGTGGGTCCCCGGCGGTGCCCAGCCTCAGTGCTCAGTCGTTCTGCATCCCAGCGGGATGGAGCCGGGTTGCACGCTGACACGAGAAGCGCACATCCCGCTGCGTGCTCCGGCAGCCAGCGCTGCAGCATCCCCACGGCAAACGGCACGTGCAATGCCGGCGGCTCCTGCCTGCACCGGGAAACCATCCCCGCTCCCTCTCTGGGCTCAAAACCAAGCCCGGGCACAACCAAGACCAAATCCGCCGTATTCCTAATGGCGACGCGAGAGCAAGAGCCCGTATCTGTGGTTGCCGCTGCGCTCAGCACCTCCAGCTCCTCAAAAGCGGGTACAAAAGCACATTTTGTTTGCAGCCCATAATACTCCGCACCGGGGCTTTGCTCCTCACCACAAGAACAGGGTTTTACGAAGAGGAACAAAACCCGCAGTGCCCACCGGCTCCCCTGCCAGGGCGGCCACGCCGGCCGCAGCCGCTCCGGGCGGAGGATGCTCCGTCCCCCCCCAACCTTCCTTCACGTGGCTGCTTGCAATCGCGTTAGCAGCGGGCTTAAATTAATAAAGTCGTTTGTCTTGACAGCGTGCGTTACACGTGGAACAAGCAGCCTCTCGGGAGCCGCGCTCCTGCGGTGCAGGGACGAGCCGGATCCTGCCCAGGATGAGCCGGCTCTGCCGCTGGAGCTGCTCCATCCCAGCACCCCTGCTGCCGTAAGCCGCCCTGGTCTCCTGCCTCCTGACCACCCTGCTCATCCCGGGGCAGGGAGCTCCACGTCTTCAGCATCACGCGCCCGCAGCCTCCGGCTGGGAGAGCCCAACGTGGGGGGACGCTCCCCCCGGGGCACCCCAGAGCAGTCCGCCCTCGGTTCACGGAGGGCCTGGGGCTCTCGGGGTGGGTGCTGGCTCCCCGGTAGCTTTCCCGCAGCCGCCAGCGCGGCCGGTGGAGGAGGGCCGGGCAGCGTCGCGGACGAGACCAGCAGAAAACTTGCGGCACGCAGCCGCGGCGAAGCCTCTGCTGCTCCGGGGAAATAAACCGGCCCCGGCAGAAAAGCCGCGGGACAAACGGAAACCCCGCGATCGATACCGCCCTCATCTCTCTCCCGGCACAAAAACAAAAGGCCGAGCTGCGGGCCNTGGCAGCGCCGGCCCCGCAGACGGGCACCGCGCGTCCCCGCTCCCACCACCAGACCGGGAACCCCCAGAGCCCCCTCCTTCCCCGAAACCCCCCCCAGATCACCAGGACCCTTGGAGGCAGCGCTGAGCGCGGCTGCTGAAATCAGCGACGGAAAGTTATTTCTGAGGCGATTACCACGTTGGCTGTGCAGGCGCCGAATTAAGATAATTTGTAATTACGTGCAACACTTTTAGAATACGGCACGCTTATGTTTTTAGTCACTTGTTTTATTAAATTAAACGCTCGGGCTAATTACATGCATCCTTTGGATATCTCGCTCTCAAGTCTCGACCCGCGGGAGCCTGTCACCAGCAGATAGCGCGTTCATCGCTCCGGCGCGTTCGCTCGCACAGGACCGGTCGGGGCCGGAATCAGCAACACTAAATTACCTCGTTAAAAACGGGATTACTCTTTGCAAGGAAAAACTCTGCTTAAACCTATTGAGATTCTTGCAAAAAAAGTAATTTCTAAGAAATTGAACTTTTTGTTTCGCCGTTAATAGAGGAGAATATTTCTGGCTGAGGAATATTTGGGGGATAACTCTTTAATTCAGGCTTTGGCGCGGGAGCGAGGGAGCATTTCACGGCTCCACTGTAAGCCCTGCCCAGCTACGAGCATCTTTAGGTAGCGGCAGGGAAGGCAGTGCCCTTTCCTGGGAACTAATCGGGGAAATCACCCCAGCACGACGTTACCTGTCCCCCGGGAATTCATTAACCGGCGGCGCTTTGGCAACACGCACAAAGAGCCGCCTCTCCGCGGACGAGGAGATGATGTCGCCGCTAATGAGGAAATTGAGATGTATAAAAATACTCGGTAATTTCAGCAGGGTTTTGGTTTTTTGGGGTTTTTTTTTTTGTTAATTTTACAACCCCGCAATGTTTGAATTCTATTTTAAAGGAACCTGACTTCCCCCCACACCCTCACGGAGCCAAGGGAGCCCCGGAAAAGCCGCCCAACGTGAGATGCTCTGCACGTCTCACGGCAGAGGTCCCCGGAAAAGCCGACCTAGCGCGTTACCGCGTTGCATCGCCGTATGCTGGAGATGCACCGGCGGCATCACCGACCCACGGGGAGCCGACGGCCCCCAGCACAGGCGAGGGCAGCCAGGAGCATCCCCCCGGGCCAGCCCCGGTTTTCCCCAAAAGAGACGGTTAAAGGGGAGACAAGGCGTTTGCCTTCGCAGAGTTCTTCCTCCCAGCACCAGATTTAGTTCGCCCACAGCTCGCGTGTCTTCCCCGGGTCCAAAAGTACTGGAGAAATCATGCGATTTAATTTGGGATTATGCTGAATACCCACCTGCTTGCCGTAACGCAGACCCTCGTAGGGCTTACGGAACATTTTAAAAAATATTTTCCCCCGTAGTTTCAACCTCTCATCCTTGCCCTACACCTCAGCAGCCCCACGAACAGGCAGAGAGGACGCGC
>VXBL01009872.1:75146-86531 GCA_013400195.1 Aramus guarauna
CTTCCGTCCTTCCTTCCGTCCTTCCTTCCTTCCGTCCTTCCTTCCGTCCTTCCTCCCTCCCTTTCTTCCTTCCCAGCCACGAACACGGCAGCAGGGACCGTGCTGACGGCCTGGGCAGGCGGCAGCGAAGGAACCACTGCACCGGAGACACCGGCGAGAGCTGCTGCCGCTGCGCCGAGGGGCTCGCAGGCAGGGGAGGGATGGAGGGAGGCAGGAAAGAGCCCTGCAGGAAANAGGCTTATTACTTACAAGGCATCAGTAAGACCAAGCACTTCAGCGCCGCTGCTATTCGCAGAGCATATGGTCTGGAGCCGCTTCTTCCTCCCGGCTGCACCTTCCTCCCGGCGACACGGGCCCCGGAGCTGCGCGGTGCGAGTTAGCTATTGCCTGCGGTCACGGAGCCGCTGCCTCGTAGAGAAACTGCTCCGTAATTGCCGGCAAGCTCCTGCCCATTTCTCCAAACCGGCGGCTCCAGGGCTGGCCGGCTGCCCGCAGCCCGTCATGAGCCCGGCTCCTCCGTGCTGCTGCTGCTGCTTTACTGCTTCGGGGCTTTTTCTTTTCTTTCTTTTTGCTGCAAAGCTTTTGCTCTCTAAGCCATGAGCAATTTCCCGGGATGCCAGAGGCTGTAATCCACACAGGAACCCAGCTGTGCCAGCTCACAAATTAATCCAGCCTGGATCAGGCCTCGTACCTGGCCCCGACAGATCCCCCGGGAGCCAGGCTCCGGCTGCACCACCGCGGGTTTGCACGGAGGGGAAGGAAAACCCTCCTGCGGCATTTTACCAGGGGGCTGGATCAGCCCAAAGCCCCCATCCCAGAATTTAGCACCCTGTCTCAGCATCCCGGAGTCCCGGATCAAACGCCAAACAATTGCTCTCCGACCGTGGAAAGACTTAGGGGGAAGGGAGAGAGGAACGGTGGAGAGATGTGCAAGCTAATCACTTTTACACGAGAAAAAGCACGCTACCCGGAGGGCAGAAAACAGGTTGCAAGAACATGCTGACTTCATATGCCTCCTCCCTGGAAGCTATTGCAGCCCCGATTAAATATTGATCAGGGAACTCCGGTGCCCCCGCTTCCTGCTCCCGCCTCTCCTCAGATGCACCTCTCCTCTGCCAATATTTAGAATACATTAAGGCCATACGCCCGAGCACTTAGCATTTTACGCCGCGCCGCTCCGCCGGCACGGCAGGGCTCACCGCACGCCCCATCCAGGCCGGCAATCAGTTCTGTTACACAATACATGGATGAGCTACGATGATCCTTGTAACTGTAATTTAGCGGAGATGAGACACTGATGAGTTCATGGGTTTGTTTCTCATTAATCTTTTATGCTCGTTGAGTGCGGCGCGCTTTTTGTAGTACAAACCCTACTCAACAAATAGGGAAACACGATCCTCTCTCCACGCAGACCCCGTCGCCCTTGCAGGCGATCCGTCTGCTGCCGCGGAGCCGTACGGCATCCCTCACCAGGCTGGGCTCATCTCCGCTGCGGTAGCCTTGAGTCCAACTCCGGCACAGAGATCCTGGCCAGCCGGGCACGACCCGCGGGCTTTGAGCTGCTGCGGCCAGGGAACATCGTCCTTGTGCCAACGGGGGATGACGGTGACAAGCTGGACGTCCTGGGGGAGCCCGGCTGAGCAAGGAGACCCCCCAGGCTGGTTGATTTGGGCAACCCATTACTAGAAGGATGAAGGCACCAAGAAGAGCCCAAAGTGATGGGAGAAGCCAGGAGATGGGCATTGAGCCAAGGAAATGAGGGATCCTCCTTGGGAAGGGATGGAAACCCCTGCCAAGTTCAGGGCGGCCTGGACGGCTCCCCAGGATGGACAACAGGAGACGCGTTTGGGACCAGAGACTCTAAAAGCACCGTGCCCGCAGAGAAGGGATGTCTGACAGCGTCAGCCCGGACACGTTGCTGCTGCCGCCCTCAAATTGTCCAGAGTGAAAAGCCATGGGCACACACCCTGTGTCACCAGTGCCCCCGGGGAGTCCCCTGCCCCGCACCCCCGTTTCAGCCCTCGGCTCCCAGAGGGATTTCCAGGGAGCCTCCCAGCAAGGCCCCCGCCTGGCCAGCAGATCCAAGTGCTCCTCCTTCCTTCCTTCCGTCCTTCCTCCCTCCCTCCCTTTCTTCCTTCCTTCCTTCCTTCTGTCCTTCCTTCCTTCCTTNAAGCCCAGGGGGACCCCAAGTCGTGCCCAAGGGTTTTGGTAGCGATGGGGAGCTCCCGAGCAGGCAGAGCCCTCCGGACTGCCAGGGAGCTGCCTGCCAGGGACGCGTGCTGGCAGGCACGGTGGGAGCTGGAGGAAAACTACCCCTGCACCCCGGCTCCGGTGCTGCCCCGGGAAAGCCAGAACTCGGTGGCAGAGCTGCTGCCGCTCCCGAACCAGAAAGGGGCCAGAGGCAGCAAGGCGGGGGAGCGAGCGATTCCCCCGGTTTTGGCACTGAACAAGCCCGGGCTGCTGCGCCATCGGCTTCGTAACCGCCGTTATACGTGCCGTCACCCAAACAGCTCCGGGGGGGGGGGGCTCTGCAAAGCGAACCGAGCACTTCGCTTGCCGGCCAACGCGCCACCTCCAAGCAGCCTCCGCCAAACTCCCAACCGGCCCGGCAGCGCGGTGAGGAAGCAGCCAGCCGTGCTGTGCCGCAACGCCGCCTCTCCTGGCAGCGGCCGCGGTGTCGCCCGCGCTCCCCAGCACCTGCCGAGCCGAAGATGCCAGAAGAGCTGCTGCAGGGACAGGAGGAACCGATCCACGTTCACAGCTAACGTTCAAACTTCTGCCAAGCCGCGCGCAGCCACCCTCTCTCCAAAATCCGGCTTGCTGCAGCAAAGCACCAGGCAGACACCTGCAAACCATCTGTCGAGCAGCCCTCGCCTCGCCGAGCGCGGCACCGACCGCCGGCGGCTCCCACCGCGAGGGGCCGAGCGGGACGAGGCACCCACAGGCGCCCGAGGCTCTGCCAGCAAGACCCGCGTGCCATCAGGGACCCCAAAGTGTCACAACGCTGGAAGAAAAAGCTCTTTTCCAGGGAAAAAGCAGCTGCGACTGCTAAAAGCAGGGGGGACGGGGTCCTTCCTGAGCAGCTCGTTTCCCAAATCTCAAACAGGGTTATAAATCCATCTCAAACAGCATCAAAACCCGCAGCTCGTGGGGGCCGGGCTGCCCTCGACCCTGAGGTCCATCCCCTGCCCGTCCTCGGCTGCGCAGCCCCCAGCAACACCCGCCGGGGCCGGCAGCAAGCCGGGCAGGTCGCTTTTCCAGAGGGCTTCCCGTGCCACATAAATATCCTGGCAATCAGGAAGTGTCAGCGAAGGGAGCAGAGAGAAAGCACCGCCGTTTGATGGGCTTTGGGTAAAATATGGCTCTTTCTAAAATCTGCTGGAGCGTGGCGGAGAGCCGGCGGGCAGAAGGATGAGGAGGGGGAGCAGCGGTGCTGCCGGGGGCCGCCGTCCGTCACCCGCCCTCGTGCCGCGTGGCCGACGCTCTGCCTTCATCCGGGCATCGCTCGGCGTTGTCTGGCGGCGGGGCGGGGGGTGACGGAAGGCAGATCGGCCACGAGATTCAAGGCAGAGAAAAATCCTTGTCGGGACTCAAATACCGGCACCCCTGGGAGCCGGCGGGTTGCAGTCAAACACCACGTGAGGAACACCAACCTTCCGGCGTCCTTGGTCTCTGCGGCAGGACGTGATGTGCCCGGCTGGGCGGACAGACGGACAGGGCCACGTGCAGCACCCAGCATCACCCCCCCCGTGCCGAGGGGAAGCCGTATCACCAGCACCGAGGGGCCCCGCACCCCAGCCGAGCAGAGATGCTGAGACCACCCGGCGGGTCGAGCCTGACGGCTGCGGGATCGCCCTCCCCACCGGCCCCGGCACAGGGCTGATCCCGGGCTGCGAGGGTCCCCGCGGCCGGGAAGAAGGACCCCCAACGGGTGACGTGACGGCTCCCGTTCTCCCGAGGCTGGCAGGCGCGGGGGCCGGCTGATCCCTCACCCGCTCGCAGCCAGCAGTTCCCTGCCTTTGGAAGCGGATCAGAGAGCCAAGGAACCCGCGCACAAGCCCATCTGAGACGGGGAAAAACCCACCCAAGCCCGAATCCATCTGTTTCTCCTTTTTCTGAAGCCATTTCCAGCTTCCCTGCGTTTCCAGCTTTTCACTACTTTCTGTTTGCGGCAGCACCGGCTCCTCCGACTTTGCCGGGTGCGGTGACAGCCCTGACGCTCGTGTCAGCTTTGCAATTAGCTGCCGCCGTGACAAACGCGCTCCCGGCAGACGCGAGGCTTGCCGTCCCTCTGGCAGCACACTGGCAGCTGGCGAGTCCCGGCAGCCGGCGTGGGCGCAGCATGGGGGTCCTGCTCCTGCGGAGAACCCCCCCCCACCCGGCCAGAGGGAGCTGGAGGGACCCAAAGGTGCCCAGGAGCCCTCAGCACCCCACCGCCAGCGTCGGTGCAGGGCATGAGCCAGCATCCAGGATAAACAAGAAAAACCAGACAGCCTTGGCTTTGTGTCCTCAGAAAACAGGGCTGGAAGGTGCCCCGGGGCCGTCCAGACAATCCTTGAAGAAATCCCCAACCGCAATGTCGACCTTATCTCCGCCGCACAGGCAGGAGCCGGGACCTTCGAGTCCCGGAGCAGCGGCACGGCCAGGAAAGGAGCCGGGAGCTGGGACATCTCCGTTCCCGCTCTCCTTTCCACCTCCTCCCTCTGGCTCCTGGGGCCGTGGAGGGGCCCCGGCGGTGCCAAACCCCGAGCCCCCAGCAGCAATCGCATCCCTCCCCACAGCCCTGCTCCGGCCAGGGGACACTGCCCCACGTCCAGACTTCAAAAAATCCCAACCCACCTCCAGCAGGACCGTTTTTTCCCCGTTTCTTCTCTTCAAATCATTGTCCATGCGTTTGACTCCCCCACACCAAGAGTATTCCCAATTCAGATATCAATTTAGATAAATGGGGGGATTGAAGCAGATTTGCAGTGCTGGTGCATTAGCACGGCTTGCTTGAGCACAGAGCTGCTAACGAGATTCTGGAATTCAGCCGTCTGAGGGAGCAAACCCCTGATTAAAATTCCAAACGCCGGGAACGGCGGTGACACCGAGACCCAGGAAGGTCCCAGTCCCAAAGCCAGAAACTCGGCTTGCCGCCCGCTGCGGGCAGCGCCTGCGGATCCGGCGGGTCGGAGCCCCTGGCAGCCAGCGCTGCTCCGGGGGGGTTTGCTCTTCCTCCCGTCCCACGGGAGCAGGCGCCGGCAGCGCTGCCGGACACGGCTCTGCGCCCACCCTCAGCCCGCCCGCCGGTACCCGGGCTGCTCTGCCTTCGGTCCCATCTGACGCACCGGCACCCTGCGTCAGCAGGGCCGGATCCACCACCGAGACGGACGGACGGACCACAGACCCCACCACGGGGTACGAGGGCCGAGCGGTGCAGGATGCCGGAGTGATGGGCATCAGCTGCAGGGACGGGGAAGGGCTTCCCCGCGCCCGGAGACGCCTCGCTCACCCCAAAGGTCGGGGCACCCCACGTTTCGAAGCCCAGATATGCCCCACGGTTGTGAAATGAGGTCCTGCCGCCAAACAAGCTCGTGCTTCAAGGCTGTGGGCTTAAACGTGGCAGAAGCCGGCCCTGGCTTCAGCCCGGCCAGACACGGATCAGGCAGTTTCTCCGGAGGCGAGCGCAGCATCAGCCGCGGTGAGCGCGGCGGCACGGCTCAGCCTCCAGCCCGGCGAGCCGCTAAGCCCGCAGTGGTGGCAGGATGTGGCCTGGGGAAGGACTGCCAGGAACGCTCTGCTTTTGGCACCGCGCAGTGGGAAGGAGCCGTGCCGCATCCTGCTCCGGAGATGCTGCCCCAAACCAAGCAGACCGTCCCGGCGAGGGGCTCCAGCCGTCCCGGTGGGGGTTTCCAGCCAGCACCAGCACCGCACCTGCAGACCCAGCACCTGGGCAGCGGCGGGAGATGCATCTTCATCTGAATACATTACGTTCCTCGACAGAGACGAGCGATAGAGATATTAGATGCTATCAGCTCCTGCTCTCAGGGCTCATTTCGCGCTGGGTGATGAAGGCGGGAGATGAAAGGCTGTAGGATTTTATTACGCTGAATTTTCAGTTTGTCATTTCCCATCTACTCCATCAGGTGCCTTGGGACCAATTTGTGCTCGGCGGGATGGAGATGGATCTCCCCGGCAAAGCCACGCTAACTACGTGCTACCTACTACGGTGGGTCCGCATCCAGCCCCCAACGCTGCCGAGCCCCGGCACTCTGCTACGGAGCAGACCCCCCCCACACCACCTCAGGGGTAAAACCTTCCAGAACAGCCCCAAATCAACCCAAAATATCCACGTACACAGGTGCACCTCGAGCTCAGGCTCCACCTTTGCCGGGATGAGGCTCTCCCAGACAGACCCTGGCGCAGAGCGGGACAGAGCAGGGATTACAGGGGAGCAGCATCCCCCCGCGAGCAGCGAAGCACCAAGTCAGGGATGGGAGAGCAAGGGTGAGCCCTTTTTGGTGAGTCTTTGGGGTTTTTTCAGGGTTTTTCTGGTTTTTAAACCAATGATCCGGAAGGGGGCAGGGGGTAAACATTCCATTAATTGCATTCACAGATAATTAAACAACTGCGTAAGCAAAGCCAGAGATGAAAATGCAGAAGGGCCCGAAGAAGAACAAAGCCAAGAAAGGAATAAATGAGGTTTAACTGGGGCACCCAGAAGCCAGGGTGGCCCAACTCACTCCTGCACGGTGCGAGAGCACCCACAGCCGGGCATCAAACGACCACGAAGGGCACGAGAGCTCGCACCGCACCGGGGCTCGAAACCCTCCTGGTTCGGGGGTGCCCAAGCAAGAGGCTGGCGTGGCAGCAGCAAGCCAAGCACCCAAAGGCGCATTTTCTGAATCTCGCCGCTACAGCCGTCACGGCCGCTCAGGCTCCCCCCGAGACCGGGGCAGGACGGGCTCTTGTAGGACAAGGAAGGAGAGGAAGATGATGGAGGCAGGTCCTGCTCCGCAGCGGTGCTGCATGACCTGCGGTCGCACGGGCCAGGCCACGCTCCTGAGGACAGAGAATTCCACACCGCTCCAGGCTCTGGCAGCAGGACCCGGCACCTGCACACCCTGGATGCAACCACGTGCTCCCCAAACGAGAGCCCAGATACGGACCAGTGACTTGGCCGCGATCCGGCGACTTTGGGGTGCCGGGGCATCGGCAGCGAGACTCAGCGGGGGGAAGAGCATCCCCCGGGCAGCACCGTGCGTGGCGGCAGGGCTGGCAGCGAGTCTGGCAGCTCCCAGCAGGCAGCGAGAAGGCAACCGCCCGCGTGCCGGGGCCGCAGTGCCGAAGCAAGCGAAGGATTTTGCCAGGGCAGCCAGCAGCACGGCGGGGGGGCAGCCGCCTTTCTGCGATCTCCTTGGAGACCGCGGCCGCTCCGCAAAGAAACCGCGCTCCTCCCGGCAGCACCGCACGGTGCCGGCAGGGCACGAGGGAGCAGGTCCCCCCCGCCGGCACCGGTGGCCGCTTTGCAGCCGCCTTGTGCCCTCCCCGCCGTGCAAGCGTGCCGCTCGGCTCGCGGCGGCTCCCGTCCACCCGGCGCTGACGCCAGAGAACCAGCGGGAGGAAGAGGCTAATCTGGGAAGTTATTCATAATTCAGTGTGTACAAAACAAGGCGGCATCCTAGGAGGGAGGAATTTCCAAATTACCGTTCCCACAGCAACCCGGGCTCTGCCCCTGCACAGACCAACCGCTCGGGGAGCCGCGGCACACGGTGCCATCGCCTGCCAGCGCGGTGAGGCCAACCCGAGCCACTGCTCTGTGCGTCAGTGCCGTTGGGGTGAAAAAAACAGCCCTAAAAAGGCAGTTTTCGTGTAATCCCGGGTGAAGGCTGGCTCTCTGCTCCCGGCTGGAAAGCCCTCCTCGCCAGAGGTGCTGGAGGAGGAGGAGGAGGCTTCTGCCAGGAGCAACGGAGGTGCTTGGCGGGTGTCTCGGCAGCTCTCGAGTACATCAACCATTGGGGGGTGGGGGAAAATAAAGCAGCAAACAGATAAATCCCTGCCCCGAGAAAATTTTGGATGGTTTTAGATCGGCTGCCACCAGATGAAGCCGGGCAGCGCTGGCTCCTGCGCCCACGCTGCAGGTCACAGCAGGTACCGCCTGCCCCCGCCACCACCAGCGCCGTGCCAAGAGAGGGGCACGGGCATCAAACCGGCGTCCCGGCTCCCGGCAGCACAGAGGCACTTTGCGGGGAGGCGAAGGGGACTCGGCGTGCGACCAGCGGCCGCGCGGCAGGGCTTGTTCTGGGCGTTTTCATGTTGCTGCCAAGTGCAGGGCTCGAGGCCCAGTGCACGCCGGCTTGCAAGATGCTCAAACCAAGCACGGTGGAGACCAAACCGTGCGCGAACAACGCGACGTTTTCCAAAGGCTCCAGTGTCCGGGATTTCTCCGTCAGATCCTGACGCTGCAGGTCCCCGAGTCAGACGCAAGCGTCTCTTCAGGACAGAGGAGCCCGCTCCTCCCGGAGGTGGGGAGGAAGGAGGGAAACCTTCCCCGACCCCAGCCAGCCCCACGGCGGAGGGGAGAGATGCTCAGGGCAACGCGGCCGAGCACCTCACTGAACGGCACAGCGGGAAGGACAAGGAAAAGCGAAGGATTTCACACCCTTTGCATCACCTCCCGCAGCCCTGCAGCCTCCTGCTTCCCCCCCGCAGCGACGGGCAAACGTCAGGCCGCAGGGGGAGGGGAGGGCAGAGCTGCTGCTGCTGCACCAGGCGAGCAAAGGACCCGAGGATGCCGAGCGGCCAGACCCCGCTGCCCGCGTGCCGACTCGCCCAGGGGCACGAGTCCGCAGGGACGGGTCACCCACCCGCCAGCACGTCCCCGAGCAGCATCCCACCGCACGACCCCCACAGCCCCGCGCCCTGGAAACGGGGCTCTCCCACCGCCCCAGAGCAGAGCACCGCAACGGCGCGCGCAATACAGAGGGGGAAACTGAGGCAGGGGAGGAGGGAAGCGTCCATCTCCCTGCAGCCGTCAGAGGACAATGCTCAAACCCTCCCCCAGACCTCCTGCATCCCGTGAGACGGGGGTCCCCCAAGGAGAAAAAGGGAGTGAGCAGGGGGAGTCGGACCAGATTGAAGAGGAGCCTGACGGCGAGGGGACTCCATCCGGGGACCGTGACGGACGCCGGCAATCGCTGCACCGCTGAGGAGTGGAGCAGAGCACCCTCCCCACCTCGCCCCGCGGTCACCTCCCCCCGCCACACGTCCCCACGGTCACCTGCGTGCTGTCCCCCTCCAGCCGGGGGGGTCGGATGCTGGACAGGTGAATGGTTTTGTGGTCCCCAGAGTTCAGCTTCACCACGATGGCGTCCGCGTTCAGCACCTGCATCACCTGGGGAGGAAGAGAGGCCGAGGTGAACACCGCGCCTGCAGGCAACCAGCACCCAGGGCAGTACTAGACCCGGAGCTGGGCACCGCCGCGATGCTGCCCAGGCTCTGGCACGCTCCCCGACCCACCCCGGCCCCCACCCCCGGCACAGAGCGAGGGCTCCAAGTCCCTGAAGGTGCCCGGTGGGTCACTGGAGCAAACGCGGCTCGCCAGCGCATCCGGGGTCCTGCTCTCCGAGCCCAAGGAGCTCAGCGCTGCTCAGAGCCCTGCAAGGTCCCTGTCTGGCGATACCGCGGCACACCAGCACATCACCAGCCGCCAGCCATCCTGCGCCAGGGCTCAGCCCCCCAGGGTTTCGCTCCAGAAACAAAACTGGGGAGGGACTGGACCACAGGCGCTGATACTGGACGATGGACGAGCGCACAGAGAGGAGGGAGCGAGCAAGCACAGCCCGTGGTAGAGACTATTCCACGCTGCGATTGTGCAACGGCGTGTCCTGGTTGGTGGTTTTCCACACACCCAGGGAGCAAATTAATTAGAAAAACTGGTGGCAAAGGCGGGCAGGGCTGCGCAGGCAGGTGGAGGACAGCAGGGCTCAGGGCACGCTGTTTTAATCTTCTCTGTTTTCATTACACGCTGCTCTCCAGCCCGGACCAAGCGGCAGCAGGCAGAGCAGGACAAGGCACCCGGGTATTCCCGCTGGCACGGCACCGACCTTCCCCTGCCTGCTCCCAGCACAAACCCAGTTCCCCCAGTCACGCCGGGGCAGAAGGTTCCCGCTGTTGCTCCCCCACGACGAGCCCAGGGAGCACGGCCCCACGCAGCCCCCAGAGCTTGGGGGCAAGCAGAGGGAGGAGGGCACAGACTTGCTCCACTTGCAGCACTTTTTACCCCAGCAAGCACATCAGTCCCTGGAAACGTGCTTAGCCAAAGGGATAACAGGATTGTAGGAATTAAAATTAAAGCAGACACAGAGGACTGCCAGGGCTCCTCAGGGGACGTCCCTGCCCACGGACTCGCCTCTCCCAGGGCCCAGATCCTCTGTTTTTCATAGCAGAACCCAGCCCAGAGCAGTTTGCATGCGAAATGGAGTAATCGAATCTCATGCTTCAGGGCATCCCCACCGCTGGAGGGGTCAGGACGGGCCCCCATAGCACGCTGGGCATCCATCCCTTCCCTTAGAAAAAGCTAGATGTGAAGATAAGATACCGCAGCCAGGGCAGCTGCGGGTCAGATCCGGGGGCAGATCCCGCGCTACATTACACATCCATGGTACACGCTCCGCACTTCCCCGCCGGAGCTGCGGGACCAGTGGTCAGATCTCATTTGCTCTCTGGGAAGCGGCAGCAGCAGGGCAGAGCCGCCAGCTCCCGGCACCCCGGCCTCTGGCACAGCCCCGGTTACATGCAGGAGCCGAAAACTGGCACCGGGGACTCGCCGAGCCCCTCTGGCCCCCCCCACCCCCTCCCCGGCAGGAATTAACTCGCAGGGCCCTTTGCCAGGCTGACCCGGCTGCAGGCGCGGGGGATGCTGCGGGACACGGAGACCCCGCAGCTGCAAGGCCCAGGGGGGACAGGGCGATCCGGGGGTGCCCACCTCTGCTCCCCACCCCCGGCTCTTTGGGGAAGCTGCCCGTCACCCCCCTCCGGGCACAGCATCGGCTCGGCAGCATCGCCCCGCGCACGGAAGCGGCAGCAGGCGCTGTGCAGCCCCCTCCCCAGGGACCCTGCGGGCAGGAGGGGGGCACAGGGGTGACGGCGGCAGCAAAACCGGAGACTCAGCACAGCCTCAGAGGCCGTGCCGTCTTTCCCACTAACAATTTCTCCGCTTGCTGCGGCCAGCTTCCTTTATCTAATATTTATTGTGGCTTCACCTGCCTCAGAGAGGCATTTTGATAAACAGATTGAAAAGAAGGGGTTTTTTTTTGTTTTGTTTTGTTTTTTTTTTAAATCCCTGCAGCTGCTTCTTGCAAAGCCTGCATGCTCCGGCACCACTTCGCCGAACCCCTCGGA